>OX411544.1:17407886-18007886 GCA_948146395.1 Fragum whitleyi
TCTTACTCCGCTTTTTACCCCGACGTTTAAACACAAAAACAATTGTTTAACGGGGCAAACTTGCGTCTCATTTCCCCGAAGTGTAGAATGACGTCATTTGCAGAGGGTAAAAATTGTCATCTAGACGAGATTCTTAGCAAATTTGTGCAACTTTTTAATTGTAAGGCTGATTCTTATCCTAATTTCGCTTTCACTACAATCTAAATTTCTATGACGATCGACAGAAGTGAAATAAATGAACAAAGTAAATGAAACAAAATGGCGAAATCTCGCGAGGACTATCATTCCCCACGAAGGCAGCCATTACGAAATCAAAAAAAAAAAAAACTTTGACGGTATATGTTCTTCTCTCTATTTTTTATTATTTCAATATTTCAAACGCGTTATCTAGAAGAGGCAAAAGCCACAGAGCGCTTGTGTTTCTTTTCCCGTTATAATGATAGTCTTTATTTATAGTCGGGGGTTTGGAAAATTGGAAAATTGTTTTATGGCCCGTCGACTACTAAGGTCATGTTGTGCGCAAATATGTCTTTACTCAACAGGAATAATCCGACGTGAGCACGCAAGCACATAGATTCCCCTCAGATCAGGAGAACGATCCATGTGCGAGTCCACCGTATTTTCAGTGCGGAGAATGGGAGCGTTCGCCAACAACTGTTGTTGAGAGGACCTGATTCGAGGTCGGGAGCAAGATATTTTGGGAGGGATAATGGGTAGGCGGAAGAAAAACATGAATGTCGTATTGGGCAACCTCAGTGCCCAGCGGTACAAAGACCAAGTTCTGCGTACATAGGTAGTGCCCTTCTACGAAGACAAAGGTTTGCTATTTTTACGGACGACATCGCACGTCCCCATGTAGCACGGGTCTGTGCACAGTTTAACAAAAAAAATGTTGGTGTAAAGTAAAGTGCCTTTAAGTCGTCACATTTGGCCATTTTTACAATTATTGTGTCAAACGCAGTCGGATATCTGGTTCCCGGCTTCTTCTGTATTAAAGCTGAACCATTCATATACAATTTCGTATATATATTTTGAGTGTACGTGCTAAAACAAGTTAGTTATTGAAGGAAGAGTAAGGCTGGGGTCAAGCTGACGACTTTTGGACACAGAGAACCTTAACTCGTCAAGTCCGTGTGCCTATAGTCGTCAATAGGTCCTAAAGTCGTCATTTTTCTGTTTTTTTTTTTTTTTTTTTTTTAAAAACAACACCCAGAACACATTCATAACTATAATTCTTTAACAAAAACTAATGTAATGAGCATTTGATAATACAATCCATTTATCTTTGAAATACTAGCTTCGAAAAAAATTGGATTAAACATATTTTACCATTTTGAGACTAACTCCTACACAGAAACAAACACCTGGTTGATGATTTTATGGCTTGTTATTCTTACTTATCATAGCATATATCCAGTTATAAAAATGGTTGTCTCGTTCACTTGAAAGATGGAGTTGATATTTTTCTAATTCGTGGAGGTACTGAACTAAATGACTGATCACACTGTCTGACTACGCGATCGGGCTCATAGGCTACGCATGCGCATGTGATTACCTGTTAAAATTCCGACCTCCATGAATTAAAAAAATAATTCTCTTTATATCTTATAATTAAAAAGATAAATAGTTGACCATTTTGAGATAGCTTTGCGTTCAAGATGGGAACCGTCGCAACTTTTTAAAAAAGAATGATACTCCGAATTTGCACGTGCAAATCAGAGTATCATATTCAACTTTTTGTAAACGCTCTCTTTATCATGTTTACAGCCCTGCGTTCAGAATCACAAAATAGTGCAAAAAGTTTTCCAATTTGCCTTGCTTTGCACATGCACTTGCGTGCAAAGCGGGGTATAATCAGCAAACTGTTTGCACTGTTTTGTCTTCCTAAACTCAGGGCTGGGCAGGTTTCTCTTGTGACTACTTTGTGCACAAACTTTCAAAATAGCTGCATATTCAAAATTATTTTTATTGAGAAATGAAACATTTTTTTTCAGTCACGGTTTTTGATTAACACAACCTCAATCAAATTAAAATGGTTAAATTGAAAATGGAAAAATGGTTATGTTGGATATTTTCATTACCTGGCAGAAATGTTGAATTGTCCAGACTGAAAGAGGTTGCAGACGATAGAAAAATATGCGTGAAAGTGAGAATGATACTTAAGAATCATTGAAAATATTCACAGATTATTTCGAATTTCTTTTAACCAGCAATGTTTTCCTTTTCAATCAACGTAAATATTACCACTGAGAAAACGAGTTACCAATAATCTTCATTCGATTCATTGTACGCTTTGCTTTGATCTTTTTTAAACATGATCTTCTGACAAATAACAAGAACTATTCTTAAATGCATGGTTTCTCGAGTAATCCCAACACAGCATTAACAAATGGAATGCAGTTAATGTTTCTGACAGAATGATTTCTTGATAAGGATAACACAGAGCAATTTTTAAAAGAAACGCTCAGATGCAGGTACAGAAAAAGCGACATTACTCAAAAATGAATTTAGTGTCATCCCATTGGAAGCCGGTGTAGATCTTATGATGGTGGGCACACGTGTCATGTTTCACGAAGTTATCTTCAATAACAACAAAGATATGAGTTTATCATGCCGACGCCAACGCATAAATCAACAACTTGCGTTACATTAACACCACTGCCAACAATGCTAGGTTGACAATATTAACTCGGGGTTGGCCAACACTAACACGCAAACTATATCAGTAACTTATAACTCTGGTTTATCGTTTAGAAGGGAGTTCCATGATTTTGGCATATATGCTCGAGAGCCTAGAGACGACAGCGGTAACACTGAGTATTTCTTCTTCTTGGATTTTGAACGCTATTGCCGATGACTGCTGTGGTCCGGTGCGTCTACATTTTACTTGCGGTACATCAACAGGTCTCAGGAAATATTTCGATCTGGCCTTTCTTTCCATAATTACGCCATGAACCGCTTTGGCACCGTCACGTTTTAAATTACACACTTTCCTTGGCCCATCATAAAGCGCAACGGCAGTTGAGTCATATGGGTTGTTTGGTTCCAGTTGGACCGAGTATGTAACAAAAGATCTAACCCCCTTCTACCATAATGGTGCATACCAACAACTTGTATATTTCTTAAAACAACTTTCTTCATGATACCTGAAGAAAAAGATAATTCATTTTCGCATAACGTTCAACGATTGACTTATCGAACCACCACTAGAGATATCCTTTTTTTACATTGGTATAAGATCAATTAAAAAATATCGTGATGCATCTAAACGAATAAAAACGTGGTATTACTATAGATTTAGGATTAAAAAATGCGTTTGAGGTAGATACAGTGTAATGCACACTTTAGAAACTGATCCGCCATAGGAAATTCCTGGCTATTTACAATAATTTCGAAAGTCATGGCAAATGTATTTTTTGAGCCTGTGCGCGAGTTTTCCAACAATTTCATGTATGTATAGAGCCTGTGCATCCGCGCAGTCTGACCAGAGTCTTCACTTTGCGTTTAGTAGATAGATAAGATCTCAAAGTACTTGTTCACCATCAAGTAACATTACATTTACAGTAGGTGGCTGTCTACGTTGCACAATGTTTGCAACTCACGCACATTTAAAATTGTTGGAAATGTCACGCACTGGCTCATTTAGTATTTGCCGATTCCCATGTGTCATGATGCATTCTAAAAACCCCTTAATTGTTTCAATTTAAAAAATACATTGCGCAGTATCTATTTTAAGGAAGTGGACCCGTAATGGATCCGCAACTTTTTGGAAGTCATGAACTTAAACATTGTTAGCCGAGGTAACCTAATGATTTCATTAGGAAAGCTCGGTTTAACAATGTGAAAGATCACGTGTTCCGAAATGTTGCGGAACTTTAACGTGTTCAATACCTTAAAAGCACAAAGGTGATGTTTATCTATTAGGCGAAGTTCAAACATTAATTAATTAGGTCTATTGTAGACTCGGTTACGTCAAGATTGTCACAGAAAATATTATGACCAGGCTAAAATATATTTGTCGCCTTCACGCATAAAAGAACCATCTGGACAGTGCGTAAAGTGATTATCCTTGTCAGACTGCGCGGATTGCATCGGCTGAATATTGGGTAAAACAATTTCGCACTTGACTGATATTCTGAATCTAGAATTTTTATTGTACATTCTTGTGTCAGAATTTTTGACATGTAACCTTTGATTGAATCTCTATTGGAACCAAAATCTTATTCAAATGTTTATTTTGCAGTTCCTAGATGGTTACTTTATTGTGTGATGGGTGATGTTTCAAATATTTAATTTCGATGACTCGTTTGTTTTGTCCTGCATTTTGGATTCATTTGGCTCGTTAGTGTTCCCTATTTCGTTAGCACATTTTTTAAGTTTTTTCTTTTGTTCTCTTTCTTTTTGAATTTTGATTTTTTCTGCTTTCTACTTTTCTCTAAGTTCTTTCTTGAGTCTCATTTCTTCTCTCTTTTTTAAGAGTTGTTTTTTTTTTAACGCTTTCTTCTCTAGGCGTTCTTTCTTTCTTTCTTCTTTTAATGTTATGTCCATTAAATTTCTGTTTTTCTTTCTCTTCTATCTGTTGTTGAACCTCTGTACTTGTAAGGACTCTCGCTTTGCCGGATGATTTTTTCTTAGCCTTAGTTGGATTGCTAAGAGTCGGAGTGACTAAAACGTTAAAAAGGTCATCGGGGATGAACCCAGCTTTTACTAATGGGTGACTTCCAATAAGACAATCCGTTTTGTCTGAAACAGGGGTAGCTATAAATACTTCTGTATTTTCGGCGGATTCTAATGCAACATTTGCTGCTGTTTGTCGTTTAAGACGTAATCAGGTTTGATACGTAGCATCTTGAAGATCGATATCAAGGTCAAAGCATTCTTCAAATTTACGTTTTTTGCAGGGCGTTAACGACAGCTCCACGGCACTAAGAGCTAATTCTGGGGGACAATTTTGTACTTCCGTAGGAATGGTGCAAGCGTTATTCATTTCAACAGCGGAATTTTCTTTATCCGATTCCAGAGATAGTATGTCGTCTAGTCCAACATTAAAACTTAAATCAAATATTTCAGACTCTGCGCCAATATTATCTTGCAGACAAGAAAATGACGTGTCCAAGCTCATACTACTACCAGTTTCATTGCTGTGTGATGTTGAGGGTTGTTCAGAAGAAGTGGAAATCTCTAATTCATTCGAGGGACCGCGTGGTTCTATTGACAGATCAATTGAACTGGGATCAACGTCAAGGTTTGATCGTAAAAGAAAACTTTTGTCGATGGCATTAGGGTTAAAAGGATAAATACGACATTTTCGGAATCCTACTTTTATACAATCCATTGTAAACATTGAACATAGAGCTTACTTTGTTTTTTGAAATCCACAAGTCAGATTTAATCATTTTTGCCTGGCTTACAACTTTAGCTGTTTCGATTTTCATTTTTCTGTAGACGGCAACGTCTAATGGCTGCGTAATGTGAGTTGTTTTTGGAGGAAGACAAAACAATACAACACCGTTTGCAATAGCTGCCCGTATTAGGTCAACGCTAATATGAGAAGAAGCTCCATCTTGTATAAGAAAAAGTGGCCTTTGGGATACTGCATGGACAAGGAAAGTCTTTTGAAACCATTGGTTGTAAAGCGTTTGGTCCATAAAACCGCTGTCGAAACATGCGTAACTTGCATTGGCAGGGCCATCTCTGTGATATGCTTCACCTGGCATGCTCTTACTATAGATGATCGTCGAAGGAAGGGCTTGGCCCGCTGCATTAACACAACAGTGTACAGAAATGTGTTCATTTGTAGCTACAGATAAAGAGTGCACGTGCTTAGTCCTTGATGGTACTGTCACTTTCTGACCCGCTGATTTATTAAGGTAAAGCGAGGCTTCATCACAATTATTAATTTGACTGGTCTTTTCATTAAGATGATTTGAATCAATGGTTTCTTTAAGAAGACAAAAGTAGTCCCGGATAGCATTGACGAAAAGTAATCACGGATAGCATTGACGTTGCCAAACGAAGCACGCCCTCTATCTAGCGCATCTGGCCGTCTTAAGCTAAGTTCAGGGTGTCTTTTCTTGAATCCGCGCCACCACTTACGAGTTGGCCCAGTTCTGGTAAACACGGTTTCTTTTCCGCGCTCTTTGGCTATGCACCATGCAAATCCTAAGAGCTGTTGTACAGACATTGGAAAGCCACGGTTAGCCATGTATGTTATGTAATTACAGAGGGCTATTTCCTCTTCATCAGTTAAAGCAGTTTTTACTCCCATTTTTGAATTATGAATTGAAACTCTCTCATGCACCCTATCTGATAATATCATTCTCGGAACTCCGAATGCCTTCGCTGCCTCTGATATGCACATGTTTCCAGACTTGACCTCTCTATACGCTGATGCCATTAATTCGTCCGACCATTTACGAAGCTTCGTAGGGCGTTTTTTATTTTTGTCCATATCTGAAATACTGTTAGTATTCGAATCATTAGGACACACTTAAGCCATACATTAAAAAGGACTACGTGTATATACATGGGGGAAATACATCTAGGTTCTGATTTTTTTCAATAAGAAAAACTTTTTTATTTGATACGCTATATTAAATTTCTGTCTCTGCATAATGTCATATCGTGTAACTTGCTATTTTCATGCTATTTCTGTAGTCCTGAGACAAAAATGAAATGACAAGTGAGGCGAAAACGATAATAAAAAGAAATAATAACAGATTATGCGTTTTGCGACAAAAAACCTTGTAACTACATGTACAGTATTATCTAAGCTTTACTAATATTGTAGTGGTCACCAAACGATAACATATCTAACGCTGCTTGTTATTACCTGTGCAATCACTTTACCAGTTCGAGTTTCACGGAAGAAATCAAAAGTAGTTTGCTGAGACTAACAATTAAAAGAAGCATAGCTTAAATTTTAACTGGTCTAATCGCAGTCGGGAATGAGTTATGACGCGGCGGGAAAAATGTATTGATTGTACGCTATGACATTTATAATACTTTCTCCGCAGTGATTCCACATCAAGATGAGACATGCAAAGTACCGATTCTTTCCTGTATGGAGTTTATTTACTATATTAATGTTTTCTTCTTAAACAAGTTTTAACCCTTGTCATGCTGAAGCCGGAATATTCCTGCTTTGACAGGAGGTATAGACAAAGATCAGCCTGCACATATGTGCAGTCTGATCTTAGTTAATACCACATGAATTTCATGTTTAATCCAGAAAGGTATAAAACAATGCATTTCCGCGATCAATACATTCTCACATTAGGTAACTTCCAGTGCTTTTAGCACTTTGATTTTACATTTATTTTGCAAAGATATTTATTTAGCATGACTGGTTTAAAAAGCAAAGCAGATTAACCGTAAATTTTATTTTCGTGTCGAGTAATAAAAAATCTATGTCCTAAAGTCGTCACATTGCACTTAAAGTCGTCATCGACATTGGTAGTATTTTTTTGGATGAAACACGATCAATAAAGCATTGAAGGGTAGCTATATGTGTAATAAAATATATCAGCCCATATCTCGAGTTATACCCTCCATTACCCACGTGCTAGTATGTTTACACTGCGCTTTCGCGCAATAGTCTATGTTTAAGGCTATGTTCTTCGCGCGGTCTTAACGCCAGTGTAGAAATCACAAGTCCAGATAACCGGGCATGTTTAGGTATATCGTAAGAAATAAATACTGGAAGGAAGAAGGTAATAAAAGAAAAAAACATTTACCGTTTGAATGATGCCGCCCGTCTATTTTGAAAGTCATGGAATGGAGAGAAAACGAGATTTCAAAAAAGTGACGACATTAGGACCTTGACGACATTAGGGCACTTTACCTTACTTCCCTGGCCAGCCCTGTCATCGGATCAGAATCCGATCCAACATGTGTGCGATTATTTTAGGAGAGAGGTCCTTTTGCGTCGCAACATTAATAATCTACAAGAGTTGACTAATGCTTTGATTAAGAAATGGAATTACATTTCTGCTGCAATGCTCTTGCGTTATGTGATGTCAATGCGAAGTCGCTTATGCTCCTGCACCGGAAATAGAGGTGACCATACAATATATTTAATTAACAACTTCAATGGGCTTAAAAGCTAATCAAAACTTTAGTGTGACCTAATTTTGCGAGTAATTTTGCAACTTTGATTTTCATACAATCGCCAACTAAAACAAGCATTTGGAAGTATTGCATGGCAATACCAAGTCCCCTACCGGATATATATATATATCCCTAGAGCAGTATCTTTTTTTATGGTAAAGGTATAACTACATCTCCAAAATATAAGTTGTATCAGATTTTATGTATCAGCTCAATATCTCTGAGGATAAAGAAAAAAAGTCCGGAAATTTCCTGGTAATTTTCTAAGTCCAGCATCCGTATCTTCCACAAAAATCAATGGACCAGAAACAAATTCCAATTGATCTGTAACTCATTGATGTGGACTGACATACCAAAAATCAGCTCAATATCTCCAAGGGTTAAGAAAAAAAAGCCGGAAAACTGAAATTTCGCGGTAATTTTCTAAGTCCAGCATCCGTATCTTCCACAAAAATCAATGGGCCGGAACCAAACTCAAAATTTATTCTTAAATCCGAACCATGTATATTTAATACAGGATGCTGATGCGGTGGATTCACTACCTTTTTTCAGCAAGGACTAAAGTTAAGAAAATTTAAAGGGCAACACCAAAAAACGTGGCTGCTTAAATTGAAACGCTACTATTTTGATCTCATTTCCGATAAAACGCGAACTTGCACTGTAACTCATTGATGCAGTCTCACTTAACAAAATTCAGCTCAATATCTCCAAGGGTTAAGAAAAAAAGTCCGGAAAACTGAAATTTCCTGGCAATTTCTAAGTCTAGCATCCGTATCTTCCACAAAAATCAATGGACAGGAACCAAACTCGAACTCGTTCTGTAACTCATTGATGCGGACTCACATACCAAAAATCAGCTCAATATCTCCAAGGGTTAAGAAAAAAAGTCCGGAAAACTGAAATTTCCTGGCAATTTCTAAGTCTAGCATCCGTATCTTCCACAAAAATCAATGGACCGGAACCAAACTCGAACTCGTTCTGTAACTTATTGATGCAGACTCACTTACCAAAAATCAGCTCAATATCTCAAAGGGTTAGGACAATAAGTCTGGAAAACTGAAATTTCCTGGTAATTTTCTAAGTCCAGCATCCGTATCTTCCACAAAAATCAATGGACCGGAACCAAACTTGAACTCCCACTGTAACTCATTGATGCGGACTCGCATACCAAAAATCAGCTCAATATCTCCAAGGGTTTAGAAAAAAAGTCCGGAAAACTGAAATCCGGACTGACAGACGGACGGACGGACAGACGGACGGACAGACGGACAGAGCGCAAACCTATAGTCCCCTTCGGCTTTCGCCGGTAGGGGACTAATAAGAACAAGCATTTGGAAGTATTGCATGGCAATACCAAGTCCCCTACCGGATTTATATATATATATCCCTAGAGCAGTATCTTTTTTGGTGGTAAAGGTATAACTACCACTCCAAAATAATAGTTGTATCAGATTTTATGTATCAGCTCAATGTCTCTGAGGATATTCTCTGAAATTTCCTGGTAATTTTTAAGTCCAGCATCTGTATCTTCCACAAAAATCAATGGACCGGAACCAAACTTGAACTCGTTCTGTAACTCATTGATGCGGACTCACATACAAAAAATCAGCTCAATATCTCAAAGGGTTAAGAAAAAAAGTCCGGAAAACTGAAATCCGGACTGACAGACAGACGGACTGACGGACGGACAGACAGACAGACAGACAGACGGACGGAGCGCAAACCTATAGTCCCCTTCGGCTTTCGCCGGTAGGGGAATGGCAATACCAAGTCCCCTACCGGATTTATATATATATCCCGAGAGCAGTATCTTTTTTGGTGGTAAAGGTATAACTACCACTCCAAAATAATAGTTGTATCAGATTTTATGTATCAGCTCAATGTCTCTGAGGATAAAGAATTTTCTAAGTCCAGCATCCGTATCTTCCACAAAAATCAATGGACCGGAACCAAACTTGAACTCGTTCTGTAACTCATTGATGCGGACTCACATACAAAAAATCAGCTCAATATCTCCAAGGGTTAAGAAAAAAGTCCGGAAAACTGAAATTTCCTGGTAATTTTCTACGTCCAGCAACCGTATCTTCCACATAAAATCAGTGGACCGGAATAAAACGCGAACTTGCACTGTAACTCATTGATGCAGTCTCACTTAACAAAATTCAGCTCAATATCTCCAAGGGTTAAGAAAAAAAGTCCGGAAAAGTGAAATTTCCTGGCAATTTCTAAGTCTAGCATCCGTATCTTCCACAAAAATCAATGGACAGGAACCAAACTCGAATTCGTTCTGTAACTCATTAATGCGGACTCACATACCAAAAATCAGCTCAATACCTCCAAGGGTTAAGAAAAAAAGTCTGGAAAACTGAAATTTCCTGGTAATTTTCTAGGTCCAGCATCCGTATCTTCCACAAAAATCAATGGACCGGAACCAAACTCGAACTCGTTCTGTAACTTATTGATGCAGACTCACTTACCAAAAATCAGCTCAATATCTCAAAGGGTTAGGAAAAAAAGTCTGGAAAACTGAAATTTCCTGGTAATTTTCTAGGTCCAGCATCCGTATCTTCCACAAAAATCAATGGACCGGAACCAAACTTGAACTCGCACTGTAACTCATTGATGCGGACTTGCATACCAAAAATCAGCTCAATATCTCCAAGGGTTTAGAAAAAAAAGTCCGGAAAACTGAAATTTCCTGGTAATTTTTAAGTCCAGCATCTGTATCTTCCACAAAAATCAATGGACCGGAACCAAACTTGAACTCGTTCTGTAACTCATTGATGCGGACTCACATACAAAAAATCAGCTCAATATCTCAAAGGGTTAAGAAAAAAAGTCCGGAAAACTGAAATCCGGACTGACAGACAGACGGACTGACGGACGGACAGACAGACAGACAGACAGACAGACAGACAGACGGACGGAGCGCAAACCTATAGTCCCCTTCGGCTTTCGCCGGTAGGGGAATGGCAATACCAAGTCCCCTACCGGATTTATATATATATATCCCGAGAGCAGTATCTTTTTTGGTGGTAAAGGTATAACTACCACTCCAAAATAATAGTTGTATCAGATTTTATGTATCAGCTCAATGTCTCTGAGGATAAAGAATTTTCTAAGTCCAGCATCCGTATCTTCCACAAAAATCAATGGACCGGAACCAAACTTGAACTCGTTCTGTAACTCATTGATGCGGACTCACATACAAAAAATCAGCTCAATATCTCCAAGGGTTAAGAAAAAAAGTCCGGAAAACTGAAATTTCCTGGTAATTTTCTACGTCCAGCAACCGTATCTTCCACATAAAATCAGTGGACCGGAATAAAACGCGAACTTGCACTGTAACTCATTGATGCAGTCTCACTTAACAAAATTCAGCTCAATATCTCCAAGGGTTAAGAAAAAAAGTCCGGAAAACTGAAAATTCCTGGCAATTTCTAAGTCTAGCATCCGTATCTTCCACAAAAATCAATGGACAGGAACCAAACTCGAATTCGTTCTGTAACTCATTAATGCGGACTCACATACCAAAAATCAGCTCAATTACTCCAAGGGTTAAGAAAAAAAGTCTGGAAAACTGAAATTTCCTGGTAATTTTCTAGGTCCAGCATCCGTATCTTCCACAAAAATCAATGGACCGGAACCAAACTCGAACTCGTTCTGTAACTTATTGATGCAGACTCACTTACCAAAAATCAGCTCAATATCTCAAACGGTTAGGAAAAAAAGTCTGGAAAACTGAAATTTCCTGGTAATTTTCTAGGTCCAGCATCCGTATCTTCCACATAAAATCAGTGGACCGGAATAAAACGCGAACTTGCACTGTAACTCATTGATGCAGTCTCACTTAACAAAATTCAGCTCAATATCTCCAAGGGTTAAGAAAAAAAGTCCGGAAAACTGAAAATTCCTGGCAATTTCTAAGTCTAGCATCCGTATCTTCCACAAAAATCAATGGACAGGAACCAAACTCGAATTCGTTCTGTAACTCATTAATGCGGACTCACATACCAAAAATCAGCTCAATTACTCCAAGGGTTAAGAAAAAAAGTCTGGAAAACTGAAATTTCCTGGTAATTTTCTAGGTCCAGCATCCGTATCTTCCACAAAAATCAATGGACCGGAACCAAACTCGAACTCGTTCTGTAACTTATTGATGCAGACTCACTTACCAAAAATCAGCTCAATATCTCAAAGGGTTAGGAAAAAAAGTCTGGAAAACTGAAATTTCCTGGTAATTTTCTAGGTCCAGCATCCGTATCTTCCACAAAAATCAATGGACCGGAACCAAACTTGAACTCGCACTGTAACTCATTGATGCGGACTCGCATACCAAAAATCAGCTCAATATCTCCAAGGGTTTAGAAAAAAAAGTCCGGAAAACTGAAATTTCCTGGTAATTTTTAAGTCCAGCATCTGTATCTTCCACAAAAATCAATGGACCGGAACCAAACTTGAACTCGTTCTGTAACCCATTGATGCGGACTCACATACAAAAAATCAGCTCAATATCTCAAAGGGTTAAGAAAAAAAGTCCGGAAAACTGAAATTTCCTGGCAATTTCTAAGTCTAGCATCCGTATCTTCCACAAAAATCAATGGACAGGAACCAAACTCGAACTCGTTCTGTAACTCATTAATGCGCACTCACATACCAAAAATCAGATCAATATCTCAAAGGGTGAAGAAAAAAAGTCTGGAAAACTGAAATTTCCTGGCAATTTCTAAGTCTAGCATCCGTATCTTCCACAAAAATCAATGGACAGGAACCAAACTCGAACTCGTTCTGTAACTCATTAATGCGGACTCACATACTAAAAATCAGCTCAATACCTCCAAGGGTTAAGAAGAAAAGTCTGGAAAACTGAAATTTCCTGGTAATTTTCTAGGTCCAGCATCCGTATCTTCCACAAAAAACAATGGACCGGAACCAAACTCGAACTCGTTCTGTAACTTATTGATGCAGACTCACTTACCAAAAATCAGCTCAATATCTCAAAGGGTTAGGAAAAAAAGTCTGGAAAACTGAAATTTCCTGGTAATTTTCTAGGTCCAGCATCCGTATCTTCCACAAAAATCAATGGACCGGAACCAAACTTGAACTCCCACTGTAACTCATTGATGCGGACTCGCATACCAAAAATCAGCTCAATATCTCCAAGGGTTTAGAAAAAAAGTCCGGAAAACTGAATTTCCTGGTAATTTCTAAGTCCAGCATCTGTATCTTCCACAAAAATCAATGGACCGGAACCAAACTTGAACTCGTTCTGTAACTCATTGATGCGGACTCACATACAAAAAATCAGCTCAATATCTCAAAGGGTTAAGAAAAAAAGTCCGGAAAACTGAAATCCGGACTGACAGACAGACGGACTGACGGACGGACAGACAGACAGACAGACAGACAGACGGACGGAGCGCAAACCTATAGTCCCCTTCGACTTTCGCCGGTAGGGGAATGGCAATACCAAGTCCCCTACCGGATTTATTATATATATCCCGAGAGCAGTATCTTTTTTGGTGGTAAAGGTATAACTACCACTCCAAAATAATAGTTGTATCAGATTTTATGTATCAGCTCAATGTCTCTGAGGATAAAGAATTTTCTAAGTCCAGCATCCGTATCTTCCACAAAAATCAATGGACCGGAACCAAACTTGAACTCGTTCTGTAACTCATTGATGCGGACTCACATACCAAAAATCAGCTCAATATCTCAAAGGGTTAAGAAAAAAAGTCTGGAAAACTGAAATTTCCTGGTATTTTTCTAGGTCCAGCATCCGTATCTTCCACAAAAATCAATGGACCGGAACCAAACTCGAACTCGTTCTGTAACTTATCGATGCAGACTCACTTACCAAAAATCAGCTCAATATCTCAAAGGGTTAGGAAAAAAAGTCTGGAAAACTGAAATTTCCTGGTAATTTTCTAGGTCCAGCATCTGTATCTTCCACAAAAATCAATGGACCGGAACCAAACTTGAACTCGCACTGTAACTCATTGATGCGGACTCGCATACCAAAAATCAGCTCAATATTTCCAAGGGTTTAGAAAAAAAAAGTCCGGAAAAATGAAATTTCCTGGTAAATTTGAAGTCCAGCATCTGTATCTTCCACAAAAATCAATGGACCGGAACCAAACTTGAACTCGTTCTGTAACTCATTGATGCGGACTCACATACAAAAAATCAGCTCAATATCTCAAAGGGTTAAGAAAAAAAGTCCGGAAAACTGAAATCCGGACTGACAGACAGACGGACTGACGGACGGACAGACGGACAGACAGACAGACGGACGGAGCGCAAACCTATAGTCCCCTTCGGCTTTCGCCGGTAGGGGACTAAAAACAAACTATAAATTCTCTTTTTTTTAAAGAGATGTGATCTTAAAACCTAGGACTACAACTTGATACCAAATATGGTGACATTCAGTAAAATGTGAAAAGAGAACTGTAACAAAATCAAGTGCATGCTGTTGTATGAAACTGAGTATAGATCTTTCGACCTTAAGACAATACGAAAACACATTATCAGAATAAGGGTTTTTAACTTTACTGGGAAAAACAATAGAAAACTCTGTATCGAACATCGAGTCAGGGGGCCAAAGCACCTATTGGATGAAAGACCGAGCAATATCCTTACGAACTCGTAGGACGACATGACCGGATTTAATTAACCTTGGAAAATCAGGAGGACCTAAACTCTTGTGGGCTCTGCGTCACCAAGAAGAAGAACCCAGGAAATTCTGCGCATAGGTTTGGGTCCTCCTGGCAAACTTTGTAGGTTCAAGAAATATTTTAAACTAAGAATTCTTTGTCCTTATACCTATTTACATAATTTAAATAAACTTACAAATGCAATATTAAAGAGATAGATGTAATATTTTTTTAACGCCAACGGCATGAATTCCTTTCACCAAACTGAAATACACAGGTTTGCAACAAAAATAACAACGACATTATTTGAATTCAAGAATACAATTTACTGATATTAACACTTAAACACCACCAGGCTTTATTCTTAAATCCGAACCATGTATATTTAATACAGGATGCTGATGCGGTGGATTCACTACCTTTTTTCAGCAAGGACTAAAGTTAAGAAAATTTAAAGGGCAACACCAAAAAACGTGGCTGCTTAAATTGAAACGCTACTATTTTGATCTCATTTCCGATCATCCTCATATTTTGGCAAACATCTCAAGGGTGTGCGACTCAACTCAAATATTTGATCATTTCGACTTACAGATTGTGATGAGCCGCCGTCATAGCGCAGTTGGTAGCGCGACGGACCGTCATTCTAGAGGTCCCGGGTTCGATCCCCGACGGCGGCACTCATTCTTTCCGACTATTGTCATTAATGGGTTGATCATCGTTGACCTATGTAAGATAGCAGCTGGAGGCTAGGAAATAATGTGGTGGTTGTACTGGTGAGAGAAAAACCAGGAAACCATTATTAGGTGCTCCAGCCGCCGCGATATAACTGAAAAAAATGTTGAAAGCGGCGTTAAACTCCATTCAATCATTACAGATTGTGATGGGATCTACTGGTGACCTAAATTTACACCATTCCCTTGGGATGCCTATCAGCCAGACTATCACAGGAAAGCATTTTTTTCTTATTTTGTAAATGAACTAAATTTCAGGCTTTTCAAAGATGGGAGTCAATACATTTAAATCCCGCTCCCGGTTTCTAGATCTAACATTCACAAATACGCGATCGTCCTCATATTGTTATCAACAATAATTTTACACAACTTCTCCTCAGGTCGACTCCTAATCATGATTTAAATATTAAATAACATAAAGGTGCAAGAATGGTCAAATACAGAAAAAATCAATAACGATAAAGCGGAATTCGAAGAAAATCGTGTGAAGCCAATTTTGTCACGCATAGAAAAAAGTCTTAGAAAGCAAAAGGTATCATGTTGGCTGCCAAACAAAAAGAGCGCAAGTCGCTCTGTGATCATATGTTATAGCCCCTAAAAATCCAGAAATGTTTTGGAAAAGATTTGCGGGCTCAAAGAAAACAATGTCACGACTGCACCTGTTTTGAGTTGTTATGGTCGAAATTCACTCTAAGGTCTAACATAATACTAGGATTTCAAGAGACCATGACCTTGAAGTCTTGGCCGTGCATGAAAAAAATTGAAAAATGCTTTTTACTCCCCAGGAATGAACCTACCTTAACGATGCATGACCTTTCAAGGACTAAAACCTTGTTCGGACTGTCAATCTAGAGGTCCCAGGTTCGATCCCCAACGGTGGCACTCATCCTTTCCGACTATTTGTCTCTAACCAATGGGTTGATAATCGAAGACCTATGTGGCATAGCAGCTGGAGGCTAGGATAGGTTGTGATGTTGTTAGGTGCTCCAGTCGCCGCGATATAACTGAAAAATTGTTGAAAGCGGCGTTAGACTCCATTTAATCAATCAATCAATGAATCAATTTAATTCCTTCCGCGTTACAACATACATCATACGCCATAACATAAATTCAGATTAAGTCCGACACTGGGTTACAGAGGATGTATAAAAAGCTATTCATGTAATTCTTCAACCGTATGTATAAAGTCGGGCCTAAACGTTGTTTTGTAAGCAATTTACGTAAATTTTACATACAGCAATTTAAAGTTTTTAGTTTCGTCAGTATTTGAACTTTTCAAGTTTGAATTCCTCAATTCAATGCCATTATCATTGTGGAGCCTAGTTTTCTATTATTGATTGGATTTTGATTCAGGGACAGGTCTCTAATTTGTGGACTTAGTGTCGGCGTGTCTGTCGGTTGTATTGTAAGTTGTCAGTGGTACTAGCCTCCAATTTCTTGTGAAAGAGGTTCAATTGGATTATATTGTTTAGCTTGACAAATGTTTTTTTTTTTTCTTTTTTTTTTAATAAAAGGAGCATAAAAATGGGTGAGACCACTTAACATGAACCTTAATGAAAAAGTGTGTCTCAGAAAATTAGAATACAAAACAAATAGATCCCAAATTCAGCGAATAGAAGAAATATTGTCGCACATGAAACAATGACAGCTATCTGTTTGCTGATTGGCTATATACCGATGGCGAGGGTAAATAAATGCAAGACGACGACGAGTTATTCATGTCGTATATCTGGAATAAATTAATGTTTGTTTGTTTTTTTCGGAAATTCCGATTTTTTGTGCCTTTTGCGCTATTAGTAAATACAAAAATATTATAAAAAAAAATGATCAACTTAATGAAACGTGTATTCAATGCTTGATATATATTTAAATAAAAAGACATAAAATATCTTCCAATAACAATAGACGACACACGTTTATTAGCTTTAGTATGACACTTTCCAGCTGTAAAATAATATGGTACTAAACGGAGAGATGCCGCTAAGTTCACAGACTAATGCATGCTTATTAAAGCATCAATTTAACACGCTCGTCAAAGCACAGGACGTAAAAAATTATAATATGATTACCTTGTACCGTCCGGTGAGGCGAGGGGCGTCCGCTTTTTGTCTGGAGCATTACGCTGTCATGTCCGATTGACTTGAAATTTATGTTATGTTTCTCTCAAATTGTTTTTTGTTTGAACGGAGTTTTACCCCGCAAAAAAAAATCTTTTTCGCATAGGTCTACGATTATCAAAACCCATTGGTGAGAGACGAATAGTCAGAATGGGTGAGTGCCACCGTCGGCCATCGAAGCCGGGGCATCTAGATTGACAGTCCGACGCTGTACCTACTGCGCTATGACGGCGGCTTCCTCTGATAATTAAGCAGTGTGCTGCACAAGAATCGTCACTCTACCTAGCTTGATTATTTTAGTTATTTCCCTTTCTTGTTTTCCTTACTTCCAGTGGTGTAACGGGCGTATCTTGTGACATTTTGTCACTTTCTTCAACATGGAGTCAGATCGTAAATTTCTCATATATTGATTATCAGCATATCATTACGTTCAAAAAAATCAACTACCAAACACCCGACGGCGAGTCTCTCCGTGTATGAACATGAAAACACCCAAAAATGGTCTTGTGCAGTTAAGCTAGTAATTGTGTGGGTTTTTTCCCCTTTGTAGTCGTCCTTGATATTCTTTTTTTCTTTTGTTTTGAGCAGGCTATTTACCATGAGTTTTGGAGCACTACGTTCGTTCGTCCGTTCGTCTACGATTATCAACCCATTGGTGAGAGACAAATAGTCGGAAAGAATGAGTGCCGCCGTCGGGGATCGAACCCGGGATCTCTAGATACCGAAACGTTTGAATATGCCTGTTCTGTCGTAGGTAATTGATATCCAGTCAGTCTCTTAAACAATTTGAAATCTTCGTTGCTGTTACCAAGTCTATATCTACAAGTGCCGATAAGAGCGATTCTCAAATCTACAAATCGTTGAAGCGCTGTTGGCCTGATTGTTGACAAGATCGAAATGGATTTTGTCTTACAGTCCGTCGTTTGTTTAAAGACAATATTGAGTGAAATATATGAGACATTTCCAAGTCTGTGGTCTTACAACAGAATGGTGCTTGTAACAAGAGACTGTGTGTCATAATTGTTAAATGTTCTGTAAACTTCTTGTCAGAACCATGGTTTCTAGAATGTTGAAGTTGTCTGCAGTATTTTGTGGACATGTGATTGTCTTATTTTTTAACCAGCATATTTTTTCAGGTTTCGAGTTTGACTGAACGCTTTTCGGCCTAGCCACTCGCC
Source organism: Fragum whitleyi (assembly GCA_948146395.1). Classification (NCBI taxonomy): domain Eukaryota; kingdom Metazoa; phylum Mollusca; class Bivalvia; order Cardiida; family Cardiidae; genus Fragum; species Fragum whitleyi. Next base: position 17,426,678 of record OX411544.1, read on the forward strand.
TTATTTAGACTGCAGAGTCTGGTACAACTGATTTACATTTCTTTACACAACTGTCGCGCTTCATCGAGAACTAGAACTTGTCCCAGAATGTGACTTGATACCCCCGCAGGTGCTTTCAGAGAATGAGATACTTGTTGACAATGGGAACTTAAGCAAAGAAAGTTGATTTAATGGAACTGAAAAATCTTCAATGCATGATCAATTTGTCATAGGTAATTGACTATAACAAGTGCTTTCAGAGAATGATTTACTTGTTGACAATGGAAACTTTAAGCAAGTACTAAATATTCAATGTGTCCCTTTAAATTTAATCTATTGTATATCGTTTGAGAGGTCCTGGAAAGCACATTATCCATTATTCTATTTTCTATGTTAAGTCCTGGAAAGTAATAAACTGAATTTGCATATAAAGTTTCATAACTTTAAAGTGACAACAAAAGTAGATGCTAAGTTCAATGGCGGATAATTCTCAAACCTGAGGGAAACGAGACCTTCAAATTGCGTCTTGCAAATCTTAATGTGATAAATGTTTGTATAAAATTTCAAAGCTTTAGAAGGAAAACTGAAGGAGGAGTTTGCGACACAAAGTTAATAGTATATATGTACAAAAATAATAAAATATCGTAAGTTCAAGGGCAGATAATTCCTGAACTAGGAGGAGTTGGGACCTTATAATTGCATCTTGCAAAACTTCAACATGTGATAAATGTTTGTATAAAATTTCAAAGCTTTTGTAGTAAAACTGAAGGAGGAGTTCACGACACAAAATTACTAGTATATGTGTCTCCACGGACGGACAGACAGACAGGCTGATTCCAGTATTCCCCCTGAAAACATTCGTTTTGCGGGGGGGGGTATAATAAAGTCAGGTGTACTTGTATAATCAATAGATTTGGCATTATTGGCATTCAATGATAGGCTTGGAAGTCTTCCTACATAAACAACTAGAGCAAAATTACTATTTCGGCCATCATCGCCTTACCAGGTTACCCCTTTGTAATAAGGGTGTGATCTCAGTACAATACTTTTGGACTACCACAATTTCGTCTTGGTTTATTTCTGGGCCTGCAGGTGGCTACCCAATTCAGATATATACTTAGCAATGTTGGCAATGACACAAGGATGAGCCTATTGAAAATTGGAAGGACTAATGCCATATCAGCGGAAAGGGGCATTAATGGCGATTTTCATGTCTTGGGCTTACTGACAATATGTAGCTACTCACTTTAGATAAGGATCATATCCCATAGTCAAAATGAAGTACTATGTGTAAAGGAACCAAAGTCGTTTAGGTTGTCATTCAATTCATAATATCGTAACTACAGGCGTGTTCATTCTTAAGTTACGATATTACTTGACAGTGGGCCAACTTATTTCTCGCCCTATCGGGGCCCGATTTTCAGCTTGAAACCCGCCATGCATTCAGGCTGAAAAAATGTTGCAAACCGTTTTCAAATTATACCCCGCTTTAAACGCAAGTATACGGGTAAAGCGGGATATGACTTGAACCGTTTTGTCATCCTGAATGCAGGGCTGGATTCAAGCTGAAAAACCATAGCAACGGGCCCCGATAGGGCGAGAAATAAGTTGGTCCCATATTGCAGTCAGAAACAGAGTAGCCTACGGCGAAATGGACGTAAAAATAACAACTAAATTTCTACTATACAACACATATATTTCGTGCTCATTTTGTGTCCGTTTCCGGCAGACTTTTGGAAATGTCACAAGGTAAGTGAACCGAGATTACATAGAGGATAATCGTTTGTTTCAGTGTAAGATCGATTTATGTTCATTGAGTGGACAACAAAAGCTATATTTTCACGAGTGGCGGAGCCACGAGTGAAAATATGGCTTTTGTTGTTCACGAAATGAAATATAAATCGATCTTACTCGAAAAACAAACGATTATTCTATTTCTTTATTGCAAAAATGAGACAAACTGTGAAATTTCTAGAACATAATTTCGTAAAGCGCGTCATTTCGCACGTGATTGCTATGCAACGTTCATTGTGACGTCACTTATTTCGCCCCGCATAGATGACATCAGATAGGATGAAATGCAGAAAAGCAGGGTATAAGTTTTTGATAATTTCACTGCTTTTGCGGTGAGATTATCAAGTGATAATCTACCGTTATTTCTCGATAAACCATCAAAAAGCATTAAAGAAAACCTAATTCTTGGAAAAAATAACAGTTAATCTATTAATTGGGAGAAGAGTTTATTTATCAAAAGTCTCTATTAATATAAAGTGCGAAATGATTTTCATTTTTTTAAATAGGTCAATTTCGTGAGCAAACTTGGTCTAATGATATAAGCAAAAATAACAAAACTAAGCCTCGAATTTGAAAATAAAAAAAGTTTATAAATAAATTTAAAACATATAAAACCCGTATAATAATGTATTACTATGTTATATTGACTTATTTCACATAGAAAAACCCATTTCGCCGTGAGAATATCCATTTCGCTCTATTTCATGCTAGACGGTCCATTTCGTATTTTAGGCCAACCTTGGTTAGTAATTATGAAAATAAACAATGAAACAGACAATTCGATAAGTGTAGGGTACTCTCTAGGTTAAATTTCCAAATTGACGGCTTCTAAAGAGCCCTGTTAGCAGACATAATTATGTTGTCTACGATTTTATTACATTGCGTAAATCAGTTCGATGGCATTCTTCTCATCTACATTTACGCAACAATTGATGACGTAAACACAGTACACAACGCGCCTTCGAATTTCATGTTCTCAAAATTTGACTTTTATTTCATTTTCTAAGTAATCTAGCATGGCATCAAGAATTCACTGTCTCAAGCGTATCGGAGAAAATGTGAAGAAGTATAGAACGGTTAATTTGGAGGGAAAAGATGAGGTACAGTGTCATGTCCCAGAAAATTCCCCTGTGTCCCAAGATAATTTAGACCTTTAGGACACGGGTGCCAGTTAGTCCTATTTATAAGACCCGACATACGTTTTTTTACATTTTGACTTTAATCGTGTATGTCGGGTCTTAACAGTTTTCTATTTGCGTCCTTGTGCAAATCCCGATGAAGAAACGGTTCGGTGTTTGGACACAAAATACACATGCTTTAAGAATGATATGCCAAGCAACCTATATATATATACAAGGAACAATGAAATATGCGTCGCATGCAACAATTTATGAGAACTGAACTTACCAGTTCATTAATTAATCCCTATTGAAACTCAGTAACCCTCTAAATAATGTTTTCTGCTGTCGAACAATGCCGAACATTCCAATTAAGTAAACAAAAACAGCATGTGGAAATGGTGGAACCACTGATTGGAATTATTTCAACCGAAATGTGTATTAAAAATAAAGTCTACACAGTCATTATGTATCACATAAATTTAGGTAAAAGTAACGCGATTAAAGGAAAACAGAATATTTAAATTTGGACTGAATGCGTGGAAAAGAAAATATAAACCTTTATTTTAATCCGTCGTCTGTTCTTTTCCATTATATATGCCCCGGGCACAAAAAAAAATGCAACTTTTATATCCGTCTGTTTCTATAAGGTTCTCTGTTGTTTTAATTATATTTTACTTACCGATCTACAATTCCTTTTGGTCTCTAGCTAAACGGGCCGTCATTCCACACACAGAAAAAACGGCCCGTAATTTGGTTTAAAAGGGCCATTAGCTGTTTCTGCAAACTGTATGAAGGACCTATTTCTGAATTGTATTCGGTCAAAACGGCCCAAGTGTAGTTTTTTTAAACGATTATCTCTACGAAAATTACCAAAGCGTTTTTAAGATGAAAATTACCAAAAGCGATTTGAGTTAAGGTTTTAATCTCATATTTTCTCATTGTAATGTTTTTGCTAGTTTTCGTCATTTTTTTCAGAAAGTTCCCCTGATATTGAATGTGATACATGTATATTTGATAGAAAATACTCTAATACTGTAAGAAAATGAATACTTGGATTGTGAATTTATCCGAATATTACCATTTCTTACCAAATAGTCTTGTAGAATGCTCTTCTTGTGCTACATAAAATGAAACTAGTCTATAGCTTCGTTATGCTAGTGTTCTGTGCACTTAAATCATGGTCCTGTAGGTTGTTATCCTACAAGAAAACGTGTTTAAAGCTCGTCCATGCATTTAGAATCAGTCCCGGTTTATTTTTACACGAGGAATTGTCTTCTGTGAACTTGAATCACAGAGCCTGACTTTACAGAGTCCATGCTTGATTCAGCTCCGGGGTGTGTCTTATCATTTAAGAAATCGCATTTTAAGATCGTATATTTTAGTCCTTGAGTTCATCTTTTCCCCAACAGAAAACGTTTTGTATTTTTTTTTTTTTTTCCCAACAAATTTAGTCCCGGGTTGTTAGTCAAATTAAGAGAAATCGCTTCAAATGTTATTTCTCATAATATTAAAATTTAGTACCGTGTGTTTTCTTAATTAACTTATCTTATCTAGATTACCTTTTTTAGTTTATTATCATCTCTAAACTTAATGAAATTTTTGCGTATTCGGTGTGTATGGTTATGTCTTCATATTGCATCTGGAAACAAATAGTTTTTATTTCCTGTATTTTCCAACTTTGATAATTTTGACCTTTATCTCAGAGTACACCTTAAAGATGATACATGGATATTAAGGATCAGTATAATTATACCACATGAAAATTATCGAAACATTAGATTAATCTCAATTTTGGACGTCACATAATCTATCGCTAGAACTCTCCGAAACCAAGAAACCATGGAGAGCGCTTGCGGCAACGAAGGAGTTCCGTGCAGTTATAGGATGTTTTTAAAGATGCTGAAGACATTCTGTTTTGTAGAAAAAAGGCTAAACAATCTTATTATATAGGTTTCTTCGGTCGCGTCCATGTCATCAGAACTTATTTCCGAACTCAACCGAATAACGGCGAGCTTTTCCCGCAATTTATGTCAGTGAAACAATAGTAGATAGGCGCATGACTGAATATACCGCGAAAATCACAGGGCTCCAGACACACACGGTTACATTTTTCTAAAAGTTAACGAATTTTGGCTTATAATTAAAATGGTTCACAAATTCGAACATTCTATGTTACTTTTTCTACTACTTGACGATTTAAGTTCAATTAAGTTTGCAATATTTTCGGAGTAAATCCCAACTTAAAAAGTTTACCGAGATCATAACTGAGTAAGTAGCCGGGCTAAATCGGGTTTGGAAACTGTCATTTCGAACAACCTAATCCAAAATCTAGTTTTACATATATTGTGTGTGTATGTGTCAAGTGTCACAAAAATGTGTCTGTGAATCAACATTGTCAGCGATCAGGATATAACAACGCTAGTTTAAGTTTCGAAACACTGACATAATGTTTTATTCTGTTTTTGTTCTCTTCGGTTTTTTCCGCTCATACTAATTAGGGCTTTTTCTCATCCAATGACAGAATGATAGAAATATCTAACAACATATACAATTACTCTTAAAAACAAGTTTCGCCCATTTAGTCATCAAGCTATAGTAATTTGATCCAGGCAAACTTTCAAAATCGCGTTACCTAAAAATTAACTCAATCGGCATGAAGCTGGGAACCTAATCAGGTCCCATCTTTAGACACTCATATCTCTTTTGAAATAAAATACTTTATGCACCATGTTACACCATTGGAAAGATAAATGGATAAGCTTTATAAAGGTGTGATTGTATTCTATCTTCTGTCACAGCAGTGATAAAACTATTATTTGAAGTGCACAGAGAATCCCTGCGCTAATTTCTTTCGAGAAATTTGCAATCGTTTCTGTACTCGGATGCGACCAGTCTAAAAATAGCAACGTATTTCGATGACAGAATCTGTTCTAATCATTAGATCTAAGAACATTTTTGTCTTAAAGGGGACATAAAAGAAACAAGGCGAATTTAACATGAAAAATATGTTTTTAAGAAGGATATCGTTTACCACACATAACCTTCACCAACTTATATATTTATTACATTATACCATATATTGTTGCAGATTATTCAAATGAAAAGTTTTATCATAGGCATAATTTGAAATGGGCCGATTTGACCCGTGGCCGTCGATATATTTTTTCGTTCAAACGTACTTTTCCCTCACAGAATCAAAAATATAAATGCCTTTTACTATGAAATTGTCTCAAATATAAATTTAAGTTCAATTCAATGATGTTTATCAAATGTTTCTGCGCGCATAAGTTTTCGTTTAAAAAATTATGTTGCCGTCCATTTTTTATTTTCCCAATTCACTGTGGTGCAGTATTGGAACAAAACGGCTGGAAATGCATTGTGTAAGTGAAAACTTTTTTCCTTAAAAGTTGACACATTTGGTGGAAATTAAGGCGGGCGACAGGTAAGAATTGATTCAGAAGTTATACGTTATTGATCTGTCGTGCTGTTCACTGTCAAAGTTGTTTTAATCGCGAAATGACTTTGCTAACGGGAAAAGTTAGGGATACTTTTAGACGTTACACTGCAATAACGAAGGTAAAACATGAAATGTCAGAATAGTAAATATAAGATAAAGAAAGGTGCATGTGTAGACGTCTAAATATTTGGACTAGGGTGCCAGTAAATTGCGATAACGTACCCCCATCCCTTTTGATAGTCTGATGTCGTCAGCCAGAGAGGGCTACATAATTGCAGCTAGGGTGCCAGTCAACTTGTTCTTCAGTCAACTCGTGGCAATTTTGGTCAACTCGTTCTCTCAAATAGTCTAATAGTTCCCACAAAATTATGATTGATAGGCCTAAAGCCGTGGGTTGTCTTTTATCTGTGGCTTTTTACAAATTATTGAACAAAGTTAGGAAATGTATAGTTCCTTCACAGTCTATTCTTAGAAAGCATTATTCATATGTTTTGGTCAAATTTGCTTTGAAAGAAGGGATTGATCCACCAAAAATTCAACATAATCAATCTTTTATCTTATATCTTTGGAAATTTCTGGATTTAACAATGGAAGCCTTACAAAATGAACATATTCGAGTATTTATTTACATTTTTTAAAGTCCAAGTTTAAGGACGATTTGAATTTGATTTGAATTGGGGTTTTACGTCGCTTTCAACAATCTCTCAAGTATATCGCGAAGACTGGAGCACCTAACGATGGATTCCTGGTATTTCTCACTCCAGTACTACCACCACATCCCTTTCCTAGCCTCCAGTTGCTATTCCAGATAGGTTTACGATTATGTACCCATTGGTGGAAGACAAATGTCGGAAAGGATAAGTGCCGCGGACGGGGATCGAACTTGTGCGAATTTAGACCCTGGATTAGAAGTCCGGCGGGCTACCAACTGAGCTACTGCCGTGGCTAAGTTTAAGGACAGGGCTTTAGATTTGTTATGCATGTGTAGCGTCCATTGTCTTTAGGTATCATCCCAGGAAAGTTCTTAATTTAGCCTTCTTTTTTGACAGGCCACAGATAAAGGTAAACTGAGTTTTCCATATGTTATGTATAGGTCCTTATGAAAATATTCAATTTTTCCTAAAGCAAGGAAGACGCACATAATAAGACTGTGTCAACCCAAACACAAAATGAGCAAGTTATTTTCTGGCCCCAAATTTCTTTCTTTTGATGAAGTCATCACAGTCTTCCAGCGCTATTTTTAGAAACACCCACGACATTAGGCATATAAAGCATTTTTTTTTTTTTAAGGATTTTTATCCCCCTTTTTGTTTGAAGATATGAATATTCTAAAATAATTGTTTCAATACTATTTATGTTTTTAAATATGTAATATTAACCATTTTACCCAAAATGAGGAAACAGTGTTTCTCGAAAAATTGATAGGAAATCAGAATATGACACAAAAAAAGTATAATACAAAGGATAATGAAGAACAAGAAAATTTATAGGGGAATTGAATGACAAAACACATTCTTGATGTTGTTTTATTTTTAATTTTTCTATTATTCAGAACTTTTGATTGACCGTCAAGAACTAAGAAATATGCCTTTAACAAATATGTGAAAAATTATTGAATTGAAATTGAATCATATTTCAAAACTGTAATCTATCAAAAGATAAAAACAATGTGCCTTTTATTTTATTTTTCATTTAATCTAAAAGGAGTATGTTTATTGGTTCAGAGCCCCAGATAATTTTTTTTAGGCAAGGAGTATTTATCCTTCATAATTGTTTAAGGGGTATTTTTTAAATAAAATAAAAGGCGATGTGTATTTTCATTTTTATTCTTCTACATACCCATAATGTAGTTTTATTTAAACCATAGTCTGACAACACAAAGAGTTACAGACAAATACCGGTACAAATCAACAAACTTAATCAAGATACTTTGTTTATCTTAATCTGTTAAGATTGTGCTTTGCATCTTCAGAATATACAGGAGACAATTGGAACAGATTAAAATATACAAAGTCAATTGGGGTTCATCCAACAAATCTTACTTTTTTTTTTCAATGAAAATGTTCCATTTAATGTACACTTAAGATATTATCCGCTGTGATATTTGTTAGCTACGTTGAGTATTAATTTCTTTATAAATCATCCACAAATAGCAAATAAGGAGGAAAAGGGGAAGGTGTGGGTTGTCTATTTCCCATATTTTATTCAACCTCAGACAAATGTATGTGGTTGCTTGTATATTGAAGGCTCTATGAAGAAATATTTGCATGGTTGCTTAGTCTACTGCAAATGAGGGTTGTTGTCTGCCAGTAGAGAGTATACAAGATAATAAAAGGAGGTGTGAAATCAATAAGAGGTGTTGAACACACTTTTTCACCTAATTCAAAGGGTGTCGTAGTAATCTTGTCAAGTCCAAGGCTGTGCAACATTTACATTTGATATCTGTATCCGCAAAATTTTCATGTAAAAACAAGACCATGTAATTATTCATAAGAGGTTTAGCTGATCATTTTCTGCAAGATTTAACAGGCTGCTTGAAAAAAAAAAACTGTTGAAAAAAAACTGCTTTTCATTAAATAAGCAAAATATTCTATGAGTAGGCATACTAAATTTCTGTTTAATCAAAGCAATGGCATAATCGTTGCAAGCATTTAGACACACAATGGTAAATCACTACCTAGGAGCAAATTGACAAACCTCGCTGACACCAAACTACGAGAAGATAATGTTTTCATGTGTTTCAATATATTTCCTTTATTTTTAGCTCCACTGGCCAAAGGCCACTGTGGCTATATTGTCATGGCGTTGTGTCCGTCGTGTGTCCGTCGTGCGTCCAGTCGTAAACTTTTTCTTTCAAAATCTTCTCCTCAGAAACTACTGGATGACTTTCAACCAAACTTCACAGGAATAATCCTTGGGTGACCCTCTTTCAAAGTTGTTCAAGAAATTTTGATCCAATGAAAAACATGGATTTATGGGCGTGGCTAATTCCCAAATATTGTAAAAAGTGGGTTTTCTCAGATTCTAATCGATAGATACCAATTAAATTTTACATTAATGATACTTGGGTGACCCTTTATCAGTCTAACAAAAATTATTGTGATCGGATGAAAATATGGATTTTATGGGTAGAGGTCATTTTCTCTATATGTTATACATTGGAAACTTAGAAAATCATTTTCTCAGAATGTAACTGATGGATATCAACCAAATTTCACTGGAATGATCCCTAAGTGACCCTTTTTCAGTCCACCAAAATTTATTGTGATTGGATTAAAAATTTGGATTATTTGGGCGGAGGTCATTTCTCCATATGTTATATAGTAGAAACTTAGAAAATCATTTTCTCAGAATGATATTGGTGGATATCAACCAAATTTTACCAGAATGATCTTTGAGTGACCCTATATCATGCAGCCAAATATTATTGTGATTGGATGAAAAATATGTCTTTTATACGCGGAGATCATTTCTGAAAATTTTGAATCATTTTCAACATTAGCAGAACCTAAAATATCAAAAAATCTAGTCAAAACTTTTAATTTACTATATGTATTACAAGAATCTCAAGCCTGTTGAGCGACTCAAGCCATTCATGGCTTTCTAGTTACATTTTTACCCTCTGTCAGAGAGAATCTCTGAATTGTCTTCAGGTATAATTCTTGGATATCTTTGCCATAATAAGCATTCTCCCTTTGTCTTAATGTTTCACAGTCAGTGCATAAGTGGTAAAATATTTCCAAATATACATAATTAATACAACAGAAACATTTATGAAATGACCTTAAGATTAAGGTTAACTTGGAAATGGACTTTCTTCTCTAAAAAAATGAATATTCTTGTAGTCTGTTAAAGGGTTAATAAATCTCAGAATACCAATCTTCAATATTGATATAAAATGTGCAAACAATATCATAAGAACAAATCAGTTGAAAAAATACAATGATTTTTTGGGAATGAATTGAGGAAAAATCGATATGGGAACAAGTTGACTATTTGAGGGGAACTCGTTGACCAAAAATGCCACAACTTGACCAAGGAATGAGTTGACTGAGGAAGGAGTTGACTGTAAGCCTGGGACACTACCCCCTTGATCCCAAAGCCTTTGCTACTATATTGCAAGTGTAACCCATTAATTTTGCAAAATGTCCCTGCATTTTTCAGAGCAGGGGACATAGTTCCATCACTTCCAAAACCTTGGCAGATCACTGAAATAGGATATTCTTAAACTTGTTTTAAGCAACCACTAACGGGACTGCTAATCAGTGGTCGTTGAAGAAAATGGCCGCTTAATAATTACAGTACATGTGTTGCTTACAAATAAGAAATATACTAGTTGATTGAATATGCATAATTATTGCAAAATTCTCAATAATCCTATGATGTTATAGCTCAAAAGAATCGTCTCATTGAGACAATTCTGGTGAGTTTTAACTACATAAGATTCATTTAAAAAATTTTTAGGACTAACCATACATTACTTTTTATTTATTTATTTATTTTTCTTTTGTTAAGTTAAAGAATTGGATTTGGAAAACAGTCGCTTCATGAAGATGGTCACGTAAAAGACGTGGTCACTTGAGCAAGATTGACTGTATTGCTAATCATATGACTTATGCATATTAAAGAAGCCTGTCATAGAAAAAGGGCCCTTCTTATAAATTGATGATTATCTGCTTTAGCCAAAAAATTATATTTTAGCTTTGTATTTTTTAATTGCAATTTAGTGTTGAATGTTTTTAATTTGCAAAGCATTAAAAGCCAGTGGAGCAATAATGGCCCTGTTGGGCTCCATGTTATATATAGTACATGTATATAAACTTGTAAAACTTAATGCTAAGCTGTTGTGGGTAGCCAAACCCTTTCAACTTCATCTTTGACAGCTCCGGTTTTTGGTTACCCAACAAAGAAATGTGTTCATTTCAGCTGAGTACATTGTCCTGTTTGGTTATAGAATAGTTATTTATTTGTGTTAACTATAATTGCAAACTAACTTTTGAAAGAATCAGAAATATCGAAAAGTTAACAAGCCAAAAAGTTGTAGCTTAACCATGCCCTACCAGTTGAATAATAACACAGAATACCGAAGTGCATAATTTGTATAATTTTAAAAATCTACAGGCAACCATTGGAAGGAGCCCAGATGCGACACTATGTATATTGTCTGTAATGATATCAAGATGCCATGCCATATTGAAGAAAACTGACGCTGGAGAATGGACTATCAAAGATAATAAGGTAAAATATGCGACAATTTTACTCATTTTTCCCCAATGCCTCAGTCAGTTCAGCACTTGACTTCAAAAAATTGAAGTTTGATGTTGTGATTCCCAGGCTTTCATAACAAAAAACCAGTTGTCTTTTTAGTCCCCTACCGGTGTTCACACCGGAGGGGACTATAGGTTTGCCCTCCGTCTGTCCGTCCGTCCGTCTGTCTGTCCGCTCAAATCTGGATCCCGCGATAACTTAATAACTAAGCAAGCGTTTTTGATGAAAGTTGGTATATGACTAGATGGCAATGTGTAGATTATGCACATCATTTTATTTTTGTTTTTCGACTTAAATTGAGGTTGCTATGGTTACAGAAATAGTGAAAATATGGCCAAAAATGGGATCCTGCGATAAGATAATCCCTAAGCAAGCTAGTTTGATGAGACTTGGTATATGACTATATGGCAATGTGTAGATGATGCACATCATTTTATTTTTGTTTTTAGACTAAAATTGTTGTTGCTATGGTTACGGAAATAGTGAAAATATGGCAAAAAATATTGGATCCTACGATAAGTTAATAAGTAAGCAAGCTAATTTGATGAAAGTTGGTATATGACTAGATGGCAATGTGTAGATTATGCACATCATTTTATCTTTGTTCTTTGACAAAAAGTGCAGTTGCTATGGTAACGGAAATAGTGAAAATATGGCAAAAAATGGATCCTGCAATAACTTAATAACTAAGCAAGCTAACTTGATGAAACCTGTTTTAAAATGTAAAAATATTTATAAGCCATGTTAGTCAGGGTGGTGATGCAGCAGTATTAATCACCTCCAGTGAAAGTTCTCATTTCCTAACCAACAAGACTGAAGAAAAACATCTTGGATCAGACAAGGTAACTGTTATTGATACTATTTCTTGCATCTGTCTATTGCTTGCATGAATTGTATAGTGGGCACAGCAGAGACAACAACTCATGTAAGTCTTGTTTAATCCTTTCCAAAACAAGACCTGGTTTTGACGTCCCTGATAGAATTGGCGTGGGAAAACATTGAGACAAACGAAGCCGGTAGGGGACTTTATGTGTTGCATACAACACCAGATACTTGTTGTACGAGATATTAACCCTTGTCATGCTGATCCCAGAATATTCCTGCTTTGGCAGGAGGTTTGGACAAACATCAGCCTGCATATATGTGCAGTCTGATCTTAGTCAGTCATACAACCTGATTTTCCTTTTTAAACCAGAAAAGTTTCAGAATTAATATTTTTAAAATCAAATGCTGACTTACAATAAGGAAATACAGAGCTTTCAGCTCTTTGATTTATGTATAATTTTGCCAAGGTTTTTTATTCAACATGACAAGGATAAAACAGAAGCCTCTTATGATGGTGCTTTACATCAAGCAGGTAAAGGAACCATGGTGAACCTCAGCAGTAGTTTCTTAATGCATTCTTTCACTATCAACATAGCAACTAACCGTCTATTTTGGGTGTTGTTCATATGAGCATATTCTACAGTAGCAACAATAAATACAAGGATTTTGTTTGAATGGGGTTTTCAATAAACTCTCAGTAATATTGTGGCGGCTGGAGTACCTTACAATAGATTCCTGGTATTTCTCACACCAGTACCACTGTCACATCCTTTCCTAGCCTCCAGCTGCTATCCCACATAGGTCTACAATTATCGACCCATTGGTGGGAGACCAATAGTTGGAAAGGATGAGTGCAACCTGGGGACCTCTAGATTGACAGTCTAATGGGCTACCAACTGCGCTATGACGCCCGCTAATCAATAAAAGGAAATAAACACACATACTCAAACAATGGCAAAGTAATTATTCATAATCATGGCAACAACAATTAATAAACCAGTCTGGGTTTGTCTGTGAGTGAGAGTGATTTACTATAGTTGTTCTTTTACCATTTAAATGTATATGGTAAAAAGATATGCCAATAATTTGGCAGTTAACCTTGAACAAATCATAGAAATTAACCCCTATTTGCTGAATTTTACATCATGTTAAAAAGAAATTGCCAATTTTGGAGAAAAATTCAACTAGTCTTGCTTAATAAGTTGTTCAAAAGTTAAGTAGAGGGCAAGAAGTATAGACTAAGATCAGACTGCACAAATGTGCACACTGATCTTAGTCTATACTGTCTTCCATAGCTGTGTGTACAGAAGGAATATATAGTGAACAGCAGGAGAAGTGTTAAAGGAGATTTCTATTGTAGTTATGTGGTTCACAAGACATTGTTTTGTGTATTTGACCTTATGGCTTTTCTACGTTTAGATTATATGAGCAGGGCTTGTGCTAGTTTTTTTTTCAAATTCAGGAGTCATTGATTCCTTGACTTCCAATTTCTAGAGGTCAAAACTGGTCTTGAAGGGGTCAAAAGAATTAAGTAAGTGGATAAAAAGTAACTTTTCTTGGCTATGCTGATTGACTTCTTTAATTGTTTCTATTCGTATCTTTTATTCTAAGAGATTCATATTTCATATGAATCTCTTATAAAATTATGAAGGGAACGATAGTAATACATTCATTATTGACTTGTGTAGTAGTTTCAGTCTGAAATACTGAACAATAGAAGGTTCATTTAGACCCCTTTGACAGGAAAATTTAGGGGTCAAAATAGAATATTTTCAGAATTCTGAGGGTCAATATTCTGGTTTAAGGGTCAAAAATAAGCCCTGACGAAGCTGTGCATGACATTTTCCACAATTTGACATTTGCGTGAGGTACAGTCATTTAGCAGCTAAGACTGCAACCAAGTGTAGTTAGGAGATTTTCAGACTTTCAAAAGACACCTTGATACATGATTTATCTACAAAGGGTAAAGTAAAGACTCTGGTCAGAGTGTGCGAATGCACAGGCTGGTCAGAGTCTTTGCTTGGCGCACATTCGAAATTGTTGGAAATGTCACACACAGGCTCAATTGTGATACTTCAAAAATCAAAAACATGTCTTCTTATTCATCATATGACTTACCATTCAGAAACTTTATAACGGTAAACCCATTACCAGACTATAAGAATTTAGACTAAAATCCAAAATTAAAGAAACGACAAACAACACATATTGGTTTATAAATCAAATTTTAAATTTGTCTTTTGGGAATGAAAACATTTTGAACAATGAAAAAGTACTTGTCGCAAGCAATTTCCTCATTTTCCTTTTAATGTATTCTGAAGCTTTTTTTATTCAGGGGCATCAAAAAGTGAAGTTGTGTCAGAATGGATAAAATCAAATTTGAAAAAAAAGAATGAGGATTCAGCAACTAGTCGACTAAATTTAATCCTAAATAAACATTTTTTCTGGTTTAGTACATGTATGGTAGAATGACTGTACTACATTAATTAAATCTGAGACAAAGAATGTCACCTGTAATCTGCCAAGCCACCATGTTTTGTGTAGTCTAACTAGAGTGAAAATTTTGCACACTTCTTCAAGGCTAATGCTAGAAAAATTTATAAACTCTGTATTTTTATCATACTTGTGTTTGATGATCTGTCAACATTTCTGTTTGGATACCTCTTTCCATCTAACTAGGCTAGAACAATCTTCTTTTGAATTTTTACTTTACTTGGACATGGTTCACAAACTGTAGATTTGGTAACATCCTTTTTGGTCTTCTCCCATTTCGTCTACAAATTTGCACACTAGTCCCATTTTGTCTACTCCTATTTGCGCGAGTATCCCGTTTCCTCTACATTTTATACTTTGTCCTTTTTTAAGGTTTCAAATTATCTTTATGCCTCTTTCTAACCTAAAAATATGAACTTTAAATTTTTTGAATATTATTTTATGAAATATTGGTATTACAGACTATATAGCAAACAGAATGGTAGGTGTTGAGAAGTTGGATTACCTGTATGACATCTGCATATTTTCCTTTTCACACCTGTACCTTTTTGATCGAAATCTAATTTTTCAGTGACAGTTTTCTTAAAAAGTTAAAAATGACAAATAGAGGTTGTTTTATTATTAATTATAGAAATCCTTTGTTCAATACTGTTAATTTTCTTCTTTTCATAAAACCTTAAATTGTCTGAAGACCATTGTAAAATTGATTTGTACCAAAGTGCGTGCAAATTAACTAAATCAGTCATTTTAAGTTACATTTTATCTTTTAATTAATGAAAAAATAATTTTTTGGTTATCATTCTCAAAAAAAGTAGAAATATTGGGACTAGACGAATTGGGACAGTAGACAATTTGGGACTGGTTGCAAATAAAATATAGTAGACCAAATGGATGTAGACCAAATGGGACTAAACCATAGATTTTGGCCCTTTAAAATTGACTTTTTCTGATTGCAAATTATCTTTGCAAATTATCTTTATTAAATCAAGTTTTCATGGTTACCCTTATCCCCTTCTCTCAAAATGTACAAAGAATATTTTTTTATACTTCACCATTTCTTGAAAAATGCTTTTTAAGTAGCCCTAAATCTGTCAAATTGTCCTTTTTTTTCAATAAAATTTGAAAATAATGAAGCTAAAACAATGTGAAGCCCAAATTGCACACAACAATATTTCACTTAAACCTTCTAGAAGTAGCTATGATTTCTAGAAGGTTTTATTAAAATATTGTGTGTCTTTTAATTTCTAGATAAAAATATTAAGGAGTGGCAAGAGGGGCTTCATAATTATTTTGTAACTTTAACGTTTTCCTGTGAAATTAGGCAATTTTATTGGCTTTGTAAGGAAAGTGTGGTTTTGGAAAATGTTCTATGCATCATTTGAGAGACTGTGTATAGGTTAATAGAAAAAGGTAGGTTTAATTGTGTTAATTTGAAATTTAAAAAAAGCTGATTTTACAGGGCCAATTTGTAATGTTTAATGTACAATTATTTTTGCGTAAGTCAAAAATTTAAGCTGCTTCTTCAGTAGTTACTTGATATGGACTTCCACCATACATCATCTCATTGGAATCATCCAATGAGATATTACAACATAGAATCTAACAATGAATGAAAACACCAGGTACGTTTCGTGATGTTGACTTACAATTATTTTTTTTGTAAGAACTGGGGCCAGTTTTACTAAAGGTCTTACAATCATTGTTTGCGTAAGTCAGATATTGGAATTCTGTCATGCATCATCTCATTGGAATTGATTCTGGTAATATTTCAAGGCAGAATCAAACAGTGAATGGAAACACCAGGTACAATTTGTGATTTTGACTTACAATTATTTTTGTGTAAGAAGTTTAGTAAAACAGGCCCCTAGTCCTTTATAGGAAACTATGTCTTCTGTAATTACTTGTACATGTAGAAGTAATTTCTAGTACATGTTGACCTCACTTTTCTTTCAGAGCTTAAATGGTGTGTTTATAAACGATAAAAAATTGGAACCCTTGAAACCATATGTATTACATGAAGGAGACGTTGTTCAGTTTGGTGTTAGGGAGAAGCCAGATTTACCACCTGAGTTCTTGTATCGATATTTCACGTCTTTGAAGTATCGTAAGGTAGATCAGACGGATGGACCTATGGGTCAACCGAAAGTGAAGCGAATCAAGCTTGATGAGCAGAAGGTATGTAAAGGAGTTGAAAATAAACTTCTAGAGAATTACTCGTATTAAGTGCAGTTGATTTTGCTCACAACCACCTCTTTTAAGCGACCATCATAAAGAGTCCTTTCACATTAAGCAAAATTTCTAAAACAAGTCGACATTCTTATCCGAATTTTTTTTTTTATGCCCCCGATAGGGAGGCATCATAAATTTGACTTGTCCGTCCGTCCGTCCGTCTGTCCGTCCGTCCGTCATTCCGTCCAAAAACTTTAACATTGGCCATAACTTCCTTATTACTTAACATATTCGCATCATACTTTACCACAACATTCCTTGGTACATTACCTTTCTGTAGGCACATACTTTGGTGACCTTGACCCCTGGATGACCTTGACCTTCAACATAGATTGGCCATAATTTAAAATCAAAGCGGTGTCGGGGGCATTGTCATCTTACAGTGACAGCTCTTGTTTATCTTATGTTGATCTCATTACAATTGTTTCAATGAGATAAATCTAAGGGGTTTGAACATGGGAAAAAATCAGCAAAAATTATGTGAAAATCTATAAATGCAGAGCTACAGATAGGGGGTATTTTGGTTTTCAAATTTATATATTTCATTACTCCTAACTTAACGGAAAGTCTTAATCAGAAGCCAAACCAACTAATTATCGTTTATATCACTTAATAAGCCAACCATTAGATAACATTGTGAAAGTTCGTTTTATACTTGGCTGTTTTCAGAGCCTTGTTGTCAGTTTTATTCAACTACTCTAACATTTTTTTTTTATATTTTTCATATAATTACCATCATTGCCACGGTAACATCTTACAATTCAGACTAGGCTGATATTTTATTGTCTGTTAACTTGGAAATTTTAGGTTTCTGTATCTGGTCCAGTTAGCCCAAGTATAAGAAAAGGAGAAATATCTCCATATCAGCAATACAGACAGAAAGTAGATGAACAGGATGCTCAGAACACGGCCAAGATGACACAGCTGGAGGAAAAACTTAAGGAGATGCAACAACTCTTACAGGTTTGATATTAGTTTGTTACTAGCCAATGGATATTTCCAAAAGTTCTTTTAGTGCACTTAAGTACAATTTTCATTGTTGAAGTGTACAGTGATTGTCTGTCACCCATTATCAGGCCTCATAAATGAAGGTAGTTACACTTTTAGGGCAAGAAGTCAGACCCAAACTTGGAAAAATCTTGGTTAGAATAGTTATCTGGTAACATTAATTAATCCTATTAAAAATGGGAATGTTCCATTGGAAAACAGGAGAAGGAACCTTAATGACTTCACATTTGGTAATATCTGTTTGAATTACAAATGTGGATTTTTAGGTTGCTTTTCAGTATGTAGTTATAGTTGAAGCCTATGATCACAATTAACAAGATACATTTGTATTGTAAACTCCTGTTTGACTAAACACTCTCAGCTTAATTAAGACACTCAGGTGAGCGATCCTCAGCTATCTTGGCCCTCTTGTTCTTAATATGCTAAGGTTATGAAAATTATGAATTGGTTAATATCGGAACAATTATATTTGAAATTTTACACCATCTATCTGCTTTCTTAGACGCCATAAGCAAACTTAAAATTTTGGTTTTACTTCAAAACTATGTAGGGTAAAATGCCAATATTTGGCTTATTATTTCCTTTCATAAATAAGAAGGTTTTAATTTCAAAGTCTTCTGTCTAGATCTTCAATCAAGTTTAATATCCAAACTTTAATAGAAAATATGCTGTTAGGTATCTTTTTTTATTATATTCATAGTTGCAATATTTGGCCATTGTTATGATAGCTTTTATGCGACATTTCAAACAATTTCATATGTGCCCTTTGCTGTCACAATGAGCATCCCAATCAACCCCCATATAAGAATATTTGCTGACCTTCTGAAGAAGAATGAAAGCCTGCCTATCTACAGAGTGAAATTGAAGACTGGTTGTCCTGTGGCACAGTCTGGCCAGAAGTTTTGCTTTGGGCACATGTGAAATTGTTTGAAATACCTTGCACAGCCACAGGCTCATTTTATATAAGTTGGATTATTTAATACAGCAAAAGGAGGCTGCTCAGCAAGAGATGGCTATGGAACTTCAAGAAGAAAAGACCAAAAGGGAGAATCAGTCTAAAGCCTTAGAGTGCTTAAAACAGAAGGAGGAGGAAATGCAGCAGGAACTAGTCAAACAACAGGTACCATTCCTGAATGACTTATTGATTAAGGTTGTGGGCCCGTAAAAGTTCAGCAATTTTTTGAAAATAATGAACTTTAACAGCGTTAATGGAGGTTTCCTAATGATTTTCATTAGGAAACCTTGTTAAACATTGTTTAAGTTCATGAGTTCATGTTGTGGAACTATTAAGGATCCACTTACTTAAAGCAGGATATCAACTTTACACTAACCCTCAGTTCAAGATGCAAAAACTCAAGGAAAATGGAAAACAGTTTTAACTTAAAGGCCCAGACTTTCAAAATCCACATTTTAACATAATAGGCAACTGGGCCCCTGCTAGCCTTTTCCCTGAATTTGTCAGCAAATGTTTAAACAAATTGCAAATGGGGTACAATTTCTAAAATGGTTCATGAACATTTTCATCTTGAATGCATGGCAATCCTAAATAGTGTTATTTAGGAAGGATCGGTAGCAATTAATTAATTGTAGGTCCTATTTGCTTTTACCGTGTGTGGTTGCATCAATAGATCGTAGGCATATTGCTTACTGGTGTACGTCTGTCAATATGTCTGTTTGCAAAATAAGTGTTTCATGGACGGAGGTCATTTCTCTATATGTTATATAGTGGAAACATTGAAAATCATTTTCTCAGAATCTAAGGGATGGATATCAACTAAATTTTACTTAAATGATCCTTGAGTGATACTTTATCAGTCTGCAAAAAATTATTGTGATCAGATGCAAAATATGTTATATAGTGGAAATTTTTAAAATCATTTTCTCTGAATGTAACTGATAGATATTAACCAAATTTCACTGAAATATTCCCTGAGTGACCCTTTATCAGTCTACCAAAAATTATTGTGATCGGAAGAAAAATATATATTTTATGGGCGGAGGTCATTTCTCAATATGTTATATAGTGGAAACTTTGAAAATCATTTTCTCAGAATGTTATTGATGGATTTCAAACAAACTTTTTTTGGTATGATCTTTGGGTGACCCATTATCATGCAGCCAAAAATTATTTTGATTGGATGAAAAATATGTCCTTTATGGGCAGAGGTAATTTCTCTATATGTTATATAGTTGAAACTTTGAAAATCATTTTCAACATCAGTAGAACCCAAAATATCTAAAAATCTAGTCAAAACTTTTATTTGCTTTTACAAGAATTTCAAGCCTGTGGAGCGACACAAGCCATTCATGGCTTTCTGGTTATCTTTCATTTTTGCTTTACCACTTGTGAAAATCAAATTGATGTTGTTCATTGATGAAAGTGAAATAAATCTTACAATGAAACAAATTATCCTCATTATCAACTTAACAATTAGGAATTACTGACCAAAGAGAAGGAAGAATTAGAAACTAGAATGAGAGAAGAGTTAGAAGATCAATTACAGGCAAAGGAAGCTGACCTCATGGAAAGTCTAGAAAATGAAAAGCTAGGTATGTTATATATATCAAAGTTTTACTCTTATCCTGCTGAAGTTGAATAGTATTTGAGCATGTGCGTGACATTTCCAACAATTTGACATGTGTGCGAGGTGAAATTTTTTAACAGCCTAGACAGCTACATCATAGTGCAATAAGAAGATTGCATAACTAACTATCTAAAGATACTTTGAGAACTTATTTATCTACAAAATGCAAAGTGAAGACTCTGATCAGACTGTGCAGATGCACAGACTGACCAGAGTCTTTGCTTTGCACACATTTGAAATTGTTGAAAATGTCATGCACAGGCTCATTTCAAACTTGCAATTTTTTTTAAGACATTTATCAAGTCTGACTCAAGTTTTCCCTAATATAATTATGAAAAAGACAGCATTTAAGGCCAAGATAAGACTACACCTTTATGACAGCTGATCTGAAGCTCTATCTGCCAAAGCTTAGTAGGCAGAAGAAAAAAATGTTTGAAACAAGTTTACAAAAGAAAAAAATATTAAATGCTTGTCAATGTATTCAGGAGTTGTCTTAATGAATTATCCTAAGCCATTTAGAGGTATCAAATCGATGAACTTACTATTCCGAAAACTTGATTAGATCTTTTAAGTATAATTAAGACACTAAAATAAAAATATATAATTTCTTCCAAAGCTTTAGTGAAAGAAAAGGAAGAAGTAGAACACCGGTTGAAAATACAGCTTGAATCAGAGAGAGAGAAGGATAAACAGCTTGTCGACGATCTAGTACAACAAAAACAGAGATTAGAAAAAGTAAGTTTTGTTGCTTTAACATTTATCCTGCTTAATTTAGATTTTTTTAAAGTAGTGGACCTGTAACTTTTTGGAAGTAATCTTTGTAACAGTGTTAACTGAGGTTTCCTAATGATTTTCATTAGGAAACCTCAGTTATCATTGTGAAAGATTATGTGTTTCGAAATGTTGTTGAACTATTTCGGGTCCACTACATATTAACAAATAACCAATTTTTAAGGATATTTCAACCATTCCGGTGTAAGTGTTTCCCACAATAATCCTGTAGTAAGTGGGCAGTAAAGATTAAGATCAGACTGCACATCTTTGCAGGCTGATTTAAGGCTATACTGTTGGCCAAAGATTTTTGTACAACAGGAAAAGTAGTGAATAGCAGAAGGGATAAATCAGGTTGGATGTAGCCTACTACCAGTGGTGTGGAATTCCCATGCTCAATTTGTCTTACATACATTTTTCAAGACTATTTGTTTGTGGAAAAGTATTCATTAACAAATCTGTGAATGGTACTACAAAGATCTAAGAGATAAATTATCCTAATGTTTGTATAAAAAGATTGAAAGTGTTATTTGTAATGAAGAAAATGCCGGGTTCCAAAACTTTATCAGGACAGTCATATCTGACAGACAGTAGGTCAATAGCAAACTTGATTTCAGCCAGAAAATTTAGAGTAAGTCATACAAGGTTGAAAATATGTAAATAGGACAACTTGATTGATATATGCACAATCTCTTTTACTTACATTACTTTCTGTATATTTTCTACTACAGTCAGGTAACATATAGAATTTAATGGTTAATAGGTAGGAGTGTGGATTTCACATTTTTTTCCACTTCTCCCTGGACAAGTAAAACACAATTTTCTACTTCTCCAGGATCACAATAAACTTGTTGACAAAATAGAGAAGAGATAAACCTTAAAAAAAATATTTTTTTAAGAAGCAAAAGCTTGAACCCATGGCCCTGCCATTTAACCATTAAACTGTTAGACTGTGATCTCTTGAGAGACTGCAAGCAAGCAACCCTATTCAGACTGCGCAGATTCAGGAACTGACTAGGGTCAAAACTTTTTGCCCTGTGCTTTTTTTCTAAATCTAGAATGATCAATCTACCTTCCAGTGAAAGAATTTTTGAAATATGACTTTTGGTTAACCCATGCTGGATCAAATCTCTTTGTGAATAATTCATTTTACAAAATTCCAGGATGGTCCCTTTTTACTTGACGGGTCACATATTTGTTTTACTGTGTTCTTGAAATACTAAATATTACATGTCATCAGGTTATAGAAAATAAAGATGTGGAGAAAAAGTTACTTGAGAGTCAGCTTAAAGATACAACTTTAGAAAAGGATAAAAAGCAAGAAGAAGTATTACGGGCTAGGGAAGATGTGCTATCTAACTTTGCTGAGCTTATGGAAACAGAACTCCAGTGTAGTATTTGCAATGAACTGTTTGTTAAGGTGAAATATTTTTAGCTTTTGTACTTCAATTGGATATAGCTATGGCCTTTTTGCCATGTGTTCTTGATGCAAAAAAATATGTAATTACTTGTTTTCCCACAAAATTTTCTACCTCACAGAAGGGTAGCATTTCAAATTACCCCTTTGTGATTGCCATTATCTGCAGCTGATTTTAAGGAAGTTAAGTTCTTATGGTTACTGATGTTAATCTGTAATATCTGTGTTCTAATAGAGCCATTGCTTGGTTATACAGTAAAATGTGTATTAAGCGACCACTTATGGGACCACCCAGAATTGGCCATTAAAGAGAATGGTCGCTTAGCACATGTTTTGTTTACAAATTAGAAACATTATTTTCATGGAATGTGGATGTAATCGGTATTTCTCTTAAATTTTGTGTTGTTAAAACTCAACAGAATTGTCTCATTGAGACAATTCTAATGAGTTTTAATAACATTTGATTTGTTTGAAATAATTTTAGACCAATAAAATCTACTTTTTTACAGATATTTTCATTAGGGGAAGGTGATCTTGAAAACGGTCGCTCAATGAAAATGGTCACTTAATGACGTGGTCCCTCAAACAAGATGGACTGTACATGCTACTGTGACCATCAATCATATTAGCCTCTACACAAATGTTCATCCCTTTGATATTGAATTAATTGGAATTTCCCAATGCCAATGTTGGTTCGCTTTTACTATCTAGCACTAGGAATAGTTGAGCTGAGCTGTCTTCTGACAGCTCCTGTAGATTTTACCTTATGATAATTTTACAGACTTTCCGTTTCAGGCCACCTCGTTGAACTGTTCTCACAGTTTCTGTTACCTGTGTATAAGTCAGTGGTTAAAAGTAAAGAAGGAGTGCCCACAATGTAGGGCTGCAGTTGTAACATGTACCAAGTCTATTGTGTTAGATAGTTATATAGAGAAGATGGTGGAACAATTCAGTGAGGAGATGAAAACAAGGAGACAGGAACTAGTGGAGGAGAGAAAACGTAAGATGGGAACTATTGCTCTTTTATTAAGTCATAGTGCTAAAAGTCATCAGTGCCAAACAGTGTATGGGTACTTGAAATCTATAAGCAGCAATATGTATATATATATATATATATATAAATGACCCGTCAAGAAAGGAAGTACTCCAGAATTTTGAAAAACAAAATTTAAAGCAAATTCTATTTCTCCAAGAATATTTTATTGCCCCCACATCGAAGGATAGGGCATATTGTTTACTGTTGTCCATCTATCTGTCTGTGGGTAGGTCTGTCAATCTGCAAAACTTAACCAAAAAACTTAACGATGCCCACATATTCAAGCCTATTCAAGATACAACCCTTATATTTGGCATGATGATAGTTCTAAATGACACACATCTGCTGATACCAAATTCAAGGTCATGTGACAAGGTCATCTGTCGAGGTCAAATTACTCAAGTCTAATTAAAAACCTAACATTGCTAATATTTTCTAGACTATATAAGATACAAGCCTCATATTTGGCATGCTGATAGATCTCCATGATCTGCATCTGCTAATACTAAGCTAAAGGTCATATTTCCATACAAATGGGATGAAACAGTTAAAGTAGAATGTGTATTGGGTTAAATAGCAGAAACACTAAAGTATTACACAGTATACACTGTTTTTGACAAGATCCTCCAGAATTCTACAATTTCACTAGTTAATCTGATGAGATTCCTGCTAAAAAACTTTGATACTTTGTGATTAATATGGCATTGTAAAATGATTCCTTTTTTTCAGAGGAAGAAGCCAGATATGAAGAAGCTAACAATCCCAAACCACCTGCTACCCGTGGGGGTCGCGGTAGAGGTAGGGGACGGGGTAGGGGAAGACAACGTAACACAGCAGCTTCAACTGTCGCACCTAACCCTGTAGCCCCGAATCCCTTTGTAGCAAACCCTCCATTACCAATATTGATTGCCGATGACACATCAGATGAGATAGATGGAGATATGGATGGTTTTGTGTCACTTTCTGATGAACATGATAGCGACAGTGAGTCTAGTGTAGAGGGAGATTCTAGTGTGTATTATGGTGGATATGGGAGGTGCTACAACTGTGGT
Organism: Fragum whitleyi; assembly: GCA_948146395.1. Taxonomy (NCBI): domain Eukaryota; kingdom Metazoa; phylum Mollusca; class Bivalvia; order Cardiida; family Cardiidae; genus Fragum; species Fragum whitleyi. The sequence continues at coordinate 17,451,713 of OX411544.1, forward strand.
AGGTCAACTGTACACTCTTGAATATTTTCAAATAACTTTCTCAATTCAGCCCTTCCTTCAGGATGAAAAAAACATTGCAAACTGCATATTTTACCCTGCTTTGCATTTGTATGCAAGGCTGGGTATAATTTGCAATCAGTTTTGATGAGATATGAATGGTTTTGAGTCATTGTCTGATGAACATGATAGCGACAGTGAGTCTAGTGTAGAGGGAGACTCTAGTGTGTATTATGGTGGTTATGGAAGGTGCTATAACTGTGGTAGGTCAACTGTACACTCTTGAATATTTTCAAATGTGTTCCTTAAATCTGCCCTACCTTCAGTTTGACAAAATAGTGAAAACTGTTTTCATATTTTACCTTGCTTTGCATTTGTATGCAAAGCTGGGTATAATTAGCAAACAGTTTTGATGAGATATGGATGGTTTTGTGTCATTGTCTGATGAACATGATAGCGACAGTGAGTCTAGTGTAGAGGGAGATTCTAGTGTGTATTATGGTGGATATGGAAGGTGCTACAACTGTGGTAGGTCAAATGTACACTCATGAATATTTTTAAATAATTTCCTTAATTCTGCCCTACCTTCAGGATGGCAAACATTGCAAACTGTTTGCATATTTTACCCGGCTTTGCATTTGTATGCAAAGCTGGGTATAATTTGCAATTAGTTTGATGAGATATGAATGTTTCTGTTTCCCTGTCTGATGAGAATGAAAGAGGCTGTGAGCAGTGTTGTGCCTAGGTCAGAATTTTTGGGGGACACAGGTGTCCCCCTACCTTAATTTCAAGGAGACATTGGGAAATTTTGGTGGACAAACTAAAACAACTATTTCCACCTTCTAATTTGAGTATAATTTTCTGTCCTTGCTGGATTTCCATAGCTTCAATGCTGGTTTCAAGTCAAATTATTTTGGAAACTTTGTTCCTTCACTTTTTTTGTGGAAGTAGATGACTGGGTCATGTCGCTGTCTGCATCGGCAGACATAGACGGCGCTGGATCGGAGGTTTCGCAGCCGGCTCCGTTGATTCAGCGTCGTCTGCTAGTTTTCTACTTTTTCCCGACATAAAGTCAGTCAAGCGCATCTGTTGTTTTGCCATTTTAAATTTAGTAACAAATTTAAGACTGGTTCTCGTTATTCTATATCAAAATCGGCTGAATCGAATGGTAATTTTTTGGGTCACAGTCAGGTTTTTGATTACGCGACCGGTTCACAATATTTTACATCAAAATCTGCAAAATTGGATGGTAAATTTCAGTCCACAGTCAAGTCTTTATTGGTGCACCGTGTAAGCGTAACAATAGACAATGCATGAAATATACTATCATAACAAATATAAACGCTGATCGAGCAGGACTTTTTCGTAAGTCCATTACGGAAAATAAAAGATCGCAATATTCTGAGCGCGCCCGTAATCCCGCAATGGCTTAGATTTTAGGGGACATTGGGAATAAATTTGCGGGAATCCCGCGATGGCGCGGCCTAGGCACAACACTGTGTGAGTATAATGTAGAGGGAGATTCTAGTGTGTATTATGGTGATTATGGAAGGTGCTACAACTGTGGTAGGTCAACTGTACACTCTTGAATATTTTCAAATAAATTCTTTTATTCTTCCCCACCTTCAGGATGACAAAACATTGCAATTTGTTTCTAAATTATACAACGTTTTTAAACATCAATGGCTCAGTGCAAAACAGTTGTAACTGTCTATAAACATATGGGCAGCTACAACTGTTTTGCACAGAGCAATCAACATGCATTTACAAGCAAAGTGGGGTATACAGTCAAAACTGTGCGAGCGGTCACTTGAGAATAGCGGTCAAACTGCCGTATGCAGCCAACTCAGGTCCGCCCGCGCAAATTTACTCTTTAAAGTTACTGTGAATAGCGGCAATCTGTCGTATGTGGCCGGCGGTCACCTTTAATTGTCTGGATTGCACTCATTGTATATCCCCTGAAGCGGTCACGGGAGTCATTAAATTATGACACGTGACTCGCTGATTAACGAAAAATCGATAACGCGTTTGGATTATCGTATGCATTTACCGTGACGCTTACCTAATCAACTAGTCTACTAATTTCTGTTGTCTGAGCGACCCGCATATTAATTGAATTATAACGGTAGCAGATTATTAATATGCCGATTAGTAAGCCTATTAAACATTGCTGTTTGTCCGAACTATCGAAAGGCTTTTTTGACGGATTGATCTCGGAGGGGATTTCCCTTTGTCGGCTCCGGAAGTATTTATTTTTTTTTGTCAGAAAAAACGTTTTGTTTTTCCCTTTCTTTGCATCAAAAATCGTGTCCTCTTGGAAAATTTAATGATACACAGATGAAAAAATTAAAAAGCAGATTGATAAAATTGCCGTATTTTTAGCTCACCTGAGCACGAAGTGCTCAAGGTGAGCTTTTGTGGGTAGGTGGATGTCCGGCGTCCGTCGTGCGGTGTCCGTCGTGCGACGTCCGTCTGGCCGTCCGTCAACATTTGCCTTGTATGCACTCTAGAGGCCACATTTTTTGCCCGATCAACCTGAAATTTGGTCAGAATGATTGTCTTGATCGAATCTCGGACGAGTTCGAAATTGGGTCAAGTGGGGTCAAAAACTAGGTCACGGGGTCAAATCTTAGAAAAACCTTGTATGCACTCTATAGGCCACATTTTTTGACCGATCATCCTATAATTTGATCAGAATGATTGTCTTGATCAAATCTTGGAAGGGTTCGAAATTGGGTCAACTGGGGTCAAAAACTAGGTCACAGGGTCAAATCTTAGAAAAACCTTGTATGCACTCTATAGGCCACATTTTTTGCCCGATCAACCTGTATTTTGGTCAGAATGATTGTCTTGATAAAATCTCGGACGAGTTTGAAATTGGGTCAACTGGGGTCAAAAACTAGGTCACGGGGTCAAATCTATGAAAAACCTTGTATGCACTCTAGAGGCCACATTTTTTGCCCGTTCAACCTGATATTTGGTCAGAATAATTGTCTTGATAAAATCTGGCATGATTTTGAAATTGGGTCAACTGGGGTCAAAAACTAGGTCACGGGGTCAAATCTTAGAAGAAACGTGTTTGTATTCTAGAGACCCCATTTTAGCCTGATCAACCTGAAATTTGGTCAGAATGATTGTCTTGAATGAAATCTGGCATGATTTTGAAATTGGGTCAACTTGGGTCAAAATTTAGGTCACTGGGTCAAATCTTAGAAAAATCTTGTATGCTCTCTAGAGGCCACATTTTTTGCTTGTTCAACCTGAATTTTAGTCAGAATAATTGAAATCTCAGAGGAATTCGAAATTGGGTCATCTGGGGTCAAACTAGGTCACATGGTTGAATATTAGAAAAACCTTGTATTGCCCAATCAACCTGAAATTTGGTCAGAATAATTGTCTTGATGAAATCTCGGATAAGATTGAAATTTGGTCATCTGGGGTCAAAAACTAGGTCACGAAATCAATTATAGAAAATCCTTGTTGGTCAACCTTAAAATTGTAAAAAAAGGATTCTCAAGTTGTATAGAAGCAATAGCTTAGTTTAGCTCAGTCATTCATCATTCTATTTCTCATACTTTTTGTGAAAATTTTAGACAGTTCATTCAGGTGAGCGATTTAGGGCCACTATGGCCCTCTTGTTGTTTAGTATCGGTTGATTCTGTGGAATAATCGCCGCTTGTCGAAAATGTCTGGGGATTTTCCAAATGACGTCAACTAACGTTGTCAAGCATACCGGAAAACCCGACTTTGTTTACTGCCCGCGCACGTGAAACAAATTGCCGCCAAATCCACAGCGGCCTCTCGCTTCTATGAAAACTTTGAACACCAAAAACGTCGTATCTTCAGCGCTTTTATACTTTCATGGAATGAACTCGAAATTGTCACTTTTTTTTAATTAATTATAATATATCTTAAGTAATCAGGAATATTGTCAGTGTCAAAATCTTAAACATCATCTTTCTCACACGAAGTTTATTAGATTCTTTTCTGGTTCCTGTGACAATACATACGCTGTTTACATTCCCCTGTTTTGCACAGAGCAATCAACATGCATTTACAAGCAAAGTGGGGTATACATGTAATTTGCAAGTAGTTGTGATGAGATTTGAATGGGGTTGGTTCTATCTGATGAGAATGACAAAGAATGTGAGTCTAGTGTAGAGGGAGATTCTAGTTTATATTATGGTGGATATGGGAGGTGCTTCAACTGTGGTAGGTCAACTGCACACCTATGAATATTTTCAAATAAATTTCTAAACTCTGCTCTTCCTTTAGGATGATAAAATTGTTAAAACTGTTTCCAAATTATACACCGCTTTGCACATGCATTTACAAGCAAAGTCGGGTATAATTTGCAAACAGTTTTGATGAGATATGAACTATACCCTTATCAACTATACCCTTATCTTGCTGAATTTAAACTTTGTTATAACCCTGGTCATGCTGAATATACCTAGGGATGATGGTATTGAAATCAAAGGGCTGATTATTGTGAGTCAATATGTATGCATCAGGCTGTAGGCTTTCACTTTACCTAACCTTTTACATGTATTTGAAACAAAAATGCTTTTATATTTCTTTCTTACTTCTCAATTAGACTGATATATATTAGATCATTTGACTTTAACATAGAAAAATTGACCTTGAAGTTTGATTGTTGGTCAAGTGCTGTTTGTGACAGTCATCAGTTTGGGCGAGCTATGTTGTCCGCGGACAACTCTTGTTAAACTAGTCTGGTTTAGGAAAGATAATCAGGTGGTCAGACTAAGATCAGACTGCACATAAAAAGCAGTTGGGCAGTAATGTTGTGGTCCTAATACATCACATAGAGATTCTTTATCATCTTAATTGAGCCTGTGTGTGACATTTCAAACAATTTTAAATGTCAGTGAAGTGCAAACACTGAGTATCACAGACAGCCACATACTGTAAATATGAAAATATTTGATGGTCTACAGATACTTTGAGTCCTTATCTATTTACAATACATATAGTGAAGACTCTGGTCAGACTGTGCGGATGCACAGGCTGGTCAGAGTCTTTGCCTGCGCATATTTAAAATTGTTGGAAATCTCACACACAGGCTCAATTAAGATTGCATCTGTGGTATTTGGTTAATGTTGAAGCCAATATTTGTTTCAGGATCAAGGGGACACTGGGCCAATGGATGTCCTTATAGATGAGTTGACTGGATGAGCTTTGGACAATGAGATTTCTTATGGCAGCTCTAAAATCATTGTGACTGGGGGCCAGAGGATGTCCCTTGAGGTGATCTAAACTGCCTTGATAGATGGACAGACGGATTTTGCAAGGCAGCTCTAGAACTAGTGGGACGCTGGGTCTGTGGATACCCTTATAGATGAGATGACTTGAACTATAATTGACAAGGAGATTTCTTATGGCAGCTCCAGAATCAATGTGACGGAGCACCAAGAGATGTCCCTAAAGGTGACCTAAACTGCCTTGATGTATGAATGGGGGAGATTTTGTAAGACAGCTCTTGAATCAAGAGGACATTTGAGCCAGTGCCTTACATTTCCAACTATTCATATGTGCACTAAGCAAAGACTCTGGCCAGCCTGTGTATCCACACAGTCTGACAAAAGTCTTCACTATGCGATTTGTAGATAAATAAGGTCTCAAAGTATCAGTAGAGAGTAAGCATTTCTCTAATTACACCATGTAACTGTCTTGGCTACTAAATGTTTGTATCACACGCAGGTGTCAAATTGTTGGAAATGTCATGCACAGGTTCATTTGGTCTTTTGATCTCCTTATTGATGAGCTAGAGTACTTTGATATTTAAGGCAACTGTAGCATCAAGAAGATACCAGGGGCCTGTTTTACTAAACTTCTTATGAAAAAATTTATTGTAAGTCAAAATCACAAATCATACCTGGTGTTTTATTTCATTGTTCGATTCTGCCTTGCAATATATCATTAGAATCGTCTTTAGATTCCAATGAGATGACGCATGGCAAAATTCTATATTTAATCACTACTGTAGAAGCAACTTTAATTTTTGACTTGTGCAAAAAAATGATCTTAAGATGTTTAGTAAAACGTGCCCCTGGCTATTGGATTTACTCATAAGTGAGGATATTTTACCCAACGAATACCCTAATTGGTGAACATACTAAATGAGTTACGGACATGGGGTTTTCTTAAGACAAGGAGGGGTTTTCTTAAGACAAGGAATTTGTTGATTTCAAATAAAAAGGGGCTAATTACAGTTTTCCAAGGGTGGTAAAAATGTGAACTTTTGATTGATAGTGGATTCTGCACCTAAGAATGAGAATTTTGAACAGTTTGCGTAAGATTTTAAGTATTTCACTGAAAAATAGGTGAGAAAAGGATACATAAAAGGAGAAAATTATTTTTTTCTACAACTTACACATACCATACTCTGGGATATTTTTGTATAGTCTTATATTTGACCCTTTAACCCAAAAAGGAGTGGTTTTATTGTGGTGTGTCCAATTTTCACAACCAGACATGTGTTGCAAAAAATAATTAAGATAGAAAAGTTTGAATTACAAGACCAACACTTTTAAAGACTTCACACAATAAACTTCTCTTTGATGTTCATGCATGCATGTTTGGGAAGAAACTAAACTCAAATTATTTCCACATATCACTGCGAAAGAATTATAATTTATCTACCTCTCTCAAAACGATTTCTTAGAAAACAGTGCAAACAATAATTAAATGAGTGGCATCAATTAATGGGTAGAAATACTTCCTTTTTGGGATATTTTGGTGCATTTAATTTTTGTAACCTATCTGGCAAAATTGGAAAAAATTAGACCAAGGCAGAAAAAAAAACCAAAAGTATGATAGTAGTCAAATTTCTTTGTGTATTGGATAAGAGCCTTCCTTGAATTAGTATAAGTATATGATATATATTAATTACTACTATCATAATACAGCCTGTTGCATTTACTTGTAAAAAGAGATTAGAAATGAAATGTTAAAATGAAGAAAAAATGAAAAAATTTAACATAAAATTTTGCTTATTTAAGACAAGTGACATGAGAGAAAGGGACTATGTGGATAATGGGTAAAGTGTAGACTCTTGTAAAAATGCATGGACTGCGCAGATTTACTCGGGTCAAAACTTTAAGCTTTTTACTACTTTTCTAAATCTTAAAAGGTCAATCTACCTGTGAAAGAATTTTTGAAGTGAGACCACTGGTTGACTGTACAATAACCAATCTCTCAAGTTCCCAGATGTTTCCTTTTTAGCTCCACTGGCTGAAAGCCACTGGGGCTATTGTCATGGTGTTGTGTCCGTCGTGCGTCCGTCCGTCCGTCTGTGCGTCCGGTCGTAAACTTTTCTTTAAAAATCTTCTCCTCAGATACTACTGGATGGATTTCAACCAAACTTCACAGGAATGATCCTTGGGTGACCCTCTTTCAAAGTTGTTCAAGAAATTTTGATCCAATGAAAAACATGGATTTATTGGGCGTGGCTTATTTCCAAATATGGTAAAAAGTGAGTTTTCTCAGATTCTAATCAATGGATACCAATTAAATTTTACATGAATAATCCTTGGGTGACCCTTTATCAGTCTACAAAAAATCATTGTGATCGGGTGGAAAATATGCATTTTATGGGCGGAGGTCATTTCTCTATATGTTATATAGTGGAAACTTTGAAAATCATTTTCTCTTAATCTAACTGATGGATATCAACCAAATTTCACTTGAATGATCCTTGAGTGACCCTTTATCAGTGTACAAAAAATCATTGTGATTGGATGAAAAATATGTATTTTATGGGCGGAGGTCATTTCTCTATAAGTTATATAGTGGAAACTTTGAAAATCATTTTCTCAGAATGTAACTGATGGATATCAACCAAATTTCACTGGAATGATCCTTGTGAGTGACCCTTTATCAATTTACCAAAAATTATTTTGATTGGATGAAAAATATGCATTTTATGGGCAGAGGTCATTTCTCTATATGTTATATAGTGGAAATTTTGAAAATCGTTTTCTCAGAATTTGATTTTTGGATATCAATTAAATTTCACTGGAATGATACGTGAGTGACCCTTTATCAGTGTACCAAAATTATTTTGGTTGGATGAAAAATATACATTTTATGGGTGGAGGTCAATTCTCAATATGTTAAATAGTGGAAACTATGAAAAACATTTTCTCAGAATATAAATGATGGATATCAATCAAACATTTTTGGTATGATCTTTGGGTGACCCATTATCATGCAGTCAAAAATTATTTGATTTGATGAAAAATATAGTTCTTTTAATAGCAGAGGTCATTTCTCTATCTGTTATATAGTTGAAACTTTGAAAATCATTTTCAACATCAGTAGAACCCCAAATATCTAAAAATCTTTTCAAAACATTTATTTGCTTTTACAAGAATTTCAAGCCTGTGGAGCGACTCAAGCCATTCATGGCTTTCTAGTTGTGTGATGAGTCTCGTATAAAAGAAATCCAAAACAGTGTGTCTTTTAGCTGCTGTAACTCACTACAGTAAGAATTATAAGAGCAAGGATTGACACTCACACCAGTCCAATGGCCCCGAAACCTGTGGATTTTAGGGAGGACTGGTAGATGTTACCATGCTGCAGGTCCTTCAGGCCTGTAGTTGATGGCAGCACTTAGTATTTCAAATCTGTCTGGTTCGAAAAATAGTTGCCTTTCAAAACTAAAATTTGCATTACTAAATTGAAAACATCGTAGAAAAGGAAGAAGAAATTGCTTGTTGAAAGCAATTTCTTCTTTTCCAACAATATTTTCCCTGCAGATAATCCCTTAAATTGCTATTCAATAACGTTTTGTATGCAGGACCTGTTGTTATCATGGAGAACCTGTAATAATTTGGGCTAAAAGGTCCTTCAGACTGGTGGCAAAAAAAGTTAGTGTCAAACCCTGAAGAGAATGGTATGAATGATGCTAGACATATATTTACATTGAGATCCAATTATTAAAAACTTCTTTGTTATTTTACCTACGAAGCAGGGGGGTATATTGGTTTCACCATATTTGTCCTTCTGTCTGTAGACCTCTTTTCATTACTGGGCTCTAGCACCCAAACGAAGTGACCTAGAAGTAAGAGACTTTGTACAATTGTTGCTTATGACCCAAGATAAGCCCATATTGTTTTGGGGTAACAATGGTTAAGGTCACAATTGTTCTTTGTCTGAAAACCAGTCACGAAAATAGGACAAAGGGCTGGTGGGTGTGTATAAGTCTTTGTGGATCTAGTTTTCACCTTCAACCAAACTTGTACTTTTCCAAGAATTTTTGATGGGTTGAAAAAATAGGTTTTGTTGAACATGAAGGGTTTATTCAAGGACAATGTTTGACATGTGTATTGAATTGATTTCACTGTCTATATGGTTTTCATAACGCCTGAATTTCCTTTGTCAACCAGAAAATTTAAATTTATTTTTTCATAAAATAAGTGCTCACAGACAAACAGTGCATCCAGTATTTTTCAGCATTTTGTTTCTGTTGTAATTTTCCCAAGGTGTTTATAAAGCAAGTTAAATTACAATGTATAAGCAACAAAATTTTAATTCAGTAGGCTTAGTGTTAAGGAAAATGTTTCATGTAAGGTATATTTTTTTACTTTTCTGCCCTGACGACGGCAATCATTCTTTCCGACTATTTGTCTCTCACCAATGGGTTGATAATCGTAGACCTATGTAAGATAGCAGCTTGAAGCTAGGAAAGGATGTGGTGGTTGTACTGGTGAGAGAAATACCAGAAAACCATTACTAGGATGCTCCAGGTGCCGTGATATAACTGAAAAAATGTTGAAAGCAGTGTAAAACTCCATTCAATCAATTAGTCATTTACTTTTCTGGAAAAAAAATTCAAAAGCTGTTAACTTACAGTGCATGAAGTTATGAAGATTTGTTTTTCCTTTCTTTGGATTAATCCTTTGCTGTTTAATTATGATTGAGAAAACATTGTGAAAAAAGAAGAAATTGATTCTGACAAACAATTTCTTTTTTTTACACACTATTTTCTACCCTACAGAATGAATATTTTTCAAATCTAATCAACCTTGAATTTTCGTCTGCAAAACCTCTGAATTTGGACAGGTCCAAAATTTTGTAAGACAGGAAAGTGTTAAGAATTATTATTTGTGACAGTATTACTCTGTAAGTATACCTTGATGTGTTTTGAAATTACAGAAAATTCTTGATTCAACTTTAAGTGAATGCTTATTGCTAATATGCATTTATTAAAGCTTTTTACTAATTTGAAGACTTTGTTGTTGGTTTTTTCCCACACATACCTCTTTTTCCTATGGCAAAAAGCTACCAGGAATACTTGTCTTGTCTTGTGATCCGTCACATAAAAAAGGGACTATCTCGTAACTAGATGCAATAAAAAATTGAAAAAGAAATTGATTCCACCACAGATCAGCCAGAGGTCTCATTTCAAAAATTGTTTCACCGGTTCAAGTTGTTGAAGAAATTTTGATCCAATGAAAATACACTTTGAAATACATTTTCTCAGAATGTAACAATTGGATATCAACAAAATTTCACTTGAATGATCATTGGGTGACCCTTTATCAGTCTACCAAAAATTATTGTCATTGGATGAAAAATATGTCTTTCATGAGCAGAGGTCATATATCTCTATATGATATATAGTGTAAACATTGAAAATCATTTTCTCAGAATGTAACTGATGGATATCAACCAAATTTCACTGGAATGATCCTTGAGTGACCTTTTATCAGTCTACCAAAAGTTATTGTGATCAGAAGGAAATTACGTATTTTATGGGCAGAGGTTATTTCTCAATTTGCTATGTAATGTAAATTTGAAAATTATTTTTATAGAATGTAACAAATGGATATCAATCAAACTTCATTGGTATGATCCTTGTGTGACCAATTATCATGCAGCCAAAAATTATTGTTATTGTATGCAAAATATGTCTTTTATGGGCGTAGGTCATTCTTCTATATGTTATGTAGTGGAAACTTTGAAAATCATTTTTCAACATCAGTAGAACCAAAAATATCTAAAAATCTAATCAAAACTTCGGTTTGCTATTACAAGAATTTTAAGCATGTGGAGCGACTCGAGCCATTCATGGCTTTCTAGTTTGTGCTCTTGTTAAAGAATGGATTCGACCTACTTTTTTCTGTGGTAGAAATCACTCATTGGTGAAGAGTGTCAAAAGTCTGTGATGTTTGTTGTGAACATTTGACGCCACGTTGAAATGTCCTTTCAAAAATCTTCAGCGAAATGGTTTGTCAGTAACATATCTTAATTTCAGCATAGGTCACCGGACAAATTTATGAAAAAAAAAAAAACAACAATAGTTTCAATAACTGAACTCGAAAATAGCAGCGCAAAAGGTATTAACATTTAACACGTCACACTTAATTGTATTTCTTACACTTATATCTGTACATCAATCATATTCCAGAGAATTAATTGTTTTCTCACGCTTAATATGAAAGAACTGTTTTATAATTCATACATTGCCACTTGTTTTGACTACGGTTGTATTTCCTGGAGTGAATGCAAATCAGCGTTTTTAAACAGAGTAAATTACAAAAAAGATCTGCATGTATAATATTGAAAAAACCTAGAAAGACTTCCTTTAAGTCGAATTTCACCTCATTAAAATGGCTAAGCATTAAAGGTCGCCAAAAATATTTCACTATCATCACTTTATGGTCTGGCACCCCCTTACATGTCTAATGCTTTAAATTATTGCAAGAACCAACGTTACTTACTTAGTTAGGTCTGAGTTAAATAATGATATAATGAGCAAAAGTACAGTACCTAAAACAGAATTTAAAAGGCGCACATTTTCCTATATTGGGAGGCATTACTGGAATTCGATCCCAACAAATATACGATCTTTTGACAATTTAAGATGTTTTAAACACAAGTTAAGGAGCTTTCTATTGACAGTTGATTTCTAATTACGCATCTACACTCTTCCACTGTTATATTACATATAAAATAATAGTACAGCAATTGTTTTCAAATCTAATATTAACTGTGTATGTCTTACATGCTGCATTTTTTTAAGGGGTTAAATTGAAGTTTATTTGCTTCGTACTTTATGCATATAAAGTATATGTAATTCGTAGCCTATGTGCTTGTGTGGTGTGGTTTGAGTTTGAGTGAGTGTGTGTGTATTTGAAAGAGTGTGAGTGAAAGAGAGAGAGATTACGAAGTTCGAATATTTTTTTTTTTTTTTTTCAAGAGGGCCATGTTGAAAATAAGATTGTATATGTATCTTAACATGCTACCTTCTATAAATAAAGTTATTATTATTATAAATCATAACATCAGGCATCTTTATACGAAGCAAATGGCGTTTTCGGGATAAAAGTCGGTTAGTTATTTCCGAAAATAATGACAATTGCCGATTTTTGGTACCTTAAAAAAGGGGTTTAGCCTCTTGATAACGTCATGACGTCAACTCTACGTTATGAAATCCCTTTTTGTGACCGACATATGAAAGAGGGTATTTCAAAGTTCAGTTTTATCGCATTAGGCAAGATTTGCAGACAATTTAATATTTGGACCTATATTGGCCCTCTATGTGTCCGCAGTTTTCTTAAAAGGAGACTTCTATATATTTGACGCGACGTTGATATATGCCCTGGATGGCGGTATCTGCACAAACTCGAATTTTACAAAAAAAATCAAGCCTGAAGACGTATCATTTGATTAAAAAACATAGCAAGTTGTTACGGCAACAACATATCTAAAATTTAGCAAGGTCATCGGGAAAACTCCCTTGTAGGGATTCTAGACAAAATACAGTAGCGTCAAAACTACAAGCAATTCACTTCATACAACTTTGTACATTTATTACGTAAACATCTTAATGATCAAAGGTCAAATCCAGGCGTCCTTTTACGTAAGCATATGCCGTTCTCGGGATAAAACGATTACTAATTTTAACTTTAAAAAAAGGAGCCGAACCCTTGAGGACGCCCAACTCTTCGTGATAAGCCCCCTTTTATAACCGCCATGTGAAACTACGTAGTTCAAAGTTCAATTTTTAGCATAAGATGAGGCTTTGAGAACTCTAAAAACTTGGACATTTGACTTTTTTTGTTTGTTTGTTTGAATTGGCTTTTTAGCTTTCAACGATTTTTTCAGTTATATCTCGGCGGCTGGAGTACCTAACAATGGATTCTTGGTATTTCTCACACCAGTACTACAATCACATCATTTCCTAGCCTCCAGCTGCTATCTCACATAAGTGTACGATTATCAACCCATTGGTGATAGACAAACTGTCGAAAAGTATGAGTGACACAGTCCTGGGACCATCTTTGAACTTGATATGTATTAAGTTACCTAAATAAAGGAACCTTGTGCTCAATTGGGCTAAAACATCTTCGCAAGTATAGGGTTCTTACTCCACTATGTTCCTTACGAAGGATCACAGTGGAGTTAGAATCCTTGGCTTGCGAAGGTGGGTTAAAACGACTTGTTGATAATCGTGATGTCAGTTTACATTTGTCTTTTTTCAAATGGTTGTATATAAAGTAGCCCGCCTAAGTTTGATTAGCAGATGATCGGTCGGAGGAAATGTGGTTGCTCCAAGTTGAGAAGCGACAGGAAACCATGGGTAGATGAAGATGCAGTCATTTAGCTGCAATAATATTGAATGTGGGGTTAGACCCCATACAAACAAACAAACTTAATACGGTATGAAAATATGTCGGAAACCTTGTCCCCTACTTCCTCAACTTGACTAAAGTTAAATTTGAGTATGCACTTGTCAAACTCCAGAGTTCTTTATATATAACTGGTGTAAAGTCTCGACAAGCGTAGATAAATGAAATGATAGTCCTTTTAGGGTAGTAGAACCGTAATAGTTCCTCAACATTTCGGAACGCATGATCTTTGACATTGTTGACCAAGGTTTCCTAATGAAAACCATTAGGAAACCTCGGTTAACACTGTTAAAGCTCATTACTGCCGAAACGTTACGTAACTATTACGGGTTCATTATGTTAAAAGTCTTCGATGGTTAAAAGATAACACCACTATCTACAGAAATTAGAACGTATTCGCTTTTCATTGTTCTAAATTTTGCATAGGCGAATCTAGGACTGTGTACGCACTCAAAGGGCGACAACCAAAGAATATATGGGATAAGGCGATAATGTGGACTGTGATAAAAGATGAATGCCCTCCGTCCGCTCCTTATTTACGATTTGAGCGTTGGTTAATAATCAAACCATCGTAACTAAAGCTTAAATGCAGTCTTTTATCGCGTGCTTGAAAACACACATGTCTTAAGGTAGTGGACTCGTAATAGATCTGCAACGTTTCGGGAGTCATTAGGAAACCTCGGTTAACACTATGAAAGTTCATTTCTTCCGAAACGTTGCGAAACTATTACTTGTCCACTACCATAAATAAGATTGTAGTGTTTTGAATTTTTGGCGACATTTCAAGTGTTCCCTAACAGGAAGTTGCTCTCAAGACAAAGCGTCTGAAGATGACGCTCTTTGGCGTATACAAATTCAAACGTGTAGCACAACCACTTGGTAAGCAGCAATCTTTGATAGGCAAAACAATTATTTCATCCGGATTACTTTACTTGAATTATTACTGAAAATATTCATTTTCAAAGTCAATTGGACGAAAAGAGCGCTGAGATATTGCAAGATATTCTCTTGACGCCAGAGGTGCGTTCGTTAGAGCGAGATTCTTCAGATTCTTATTAAGATTTTTAAGATAAAGCGTTCGGTAGAGCGAGATTTTTAAGCGGCTCAATAAGAATCTTAAGATATCTTAATGAGGAAACGAAGATGGTTTTGCATTGGCTTAAAACGAGTAGTCATGACGACGTCGAATATTATCACTCAAAATATCGAAAATCGTTCATTACGATATCTTAAAAATCTCATTTAGATGGATTTTTCATCTTGCTCTAACGAACGCACCTCTGGTCTACGCAAGCTATTAGAAGAATAACACAAAGGTCTCAGGGAAGAGATCCGGTGATAAAAATTCAGATCATAATCTTTCCTCTCTTTTTTCTGTCCGCTTGCGACTGACATCTTTATTCATCGACGATGTCATGAAAGTTAAAAAATTTTCTATTGACCCCAAAATATGGCCGTGGCTTATTTTCATCTAAAAATCTTTAAAAATCGTCTTCTCCCAATCCATTCGGTCGATTTTAAAGGAACTTGGTAGAAATATTCCTTTAGTGACCTTTTTCTGACGCCACGGTGATAATTGCACATTTTTACGTAAAGCAAACTTTGTGCACCGGTATGGGAAAACGAGGAGAAGAAAATACAAGAAGAACGTAAAAAAGTACACCTTATACACCCCCCCCCCCCCTTAAAAAAATCCTAAACTTTTTGTGTTCAGTATATAATTATCATATTAGACAAAAATTTATCAAGGATGTCGACAAAGTTCTTTCAACATCTAAATACCAAATATAGCCTAAGCATTTGCATTTGCTTCATACATTCATAGTTGTAGGTTTGAATATACAGACATATGCACCTCCATTCTTTCGATGCGGAAATTTGAAAGTAACAAGTGTCCCGACAGCTATAGTCCGTTTGACTTCTATATGGACCAACATTTCGCCGAAAAACTCAGAAATGAATTAATGAAACGTATTTTTTTCTTGTCGTATCATATATTCCATCTAATACCATGACGAATTCTGTTTTTCAGAATTTTTGAATGTAAAATAATGATTTTGTCCGTCCGTCTACATGTTAACTCTCGGCCTTTCATACCTCCTGGTATACGTATTAACCGGAACAGCGAATTGTATGACCAAATATGGTTCTGATTTGCATAGGGGCAGAGTCAAAAGTGTAATATTGTAAGCGAGTCGTTTTATAATAAAACCGAGTAGTTTTAAGAAATTATGTTTGTCGAAAATTTTTACTTCCCTTACATATCAAATCTGAATATATTCTCTCTTTGTTCAGAAACCGTTTGACCAGATAATTGATAATTGTTTTTATCTATTCTGAGATGAACCCCAGATTCCCTTATTTAGACCAATCAAAAAGCATTATTCAACGAAGTCGATGGGAATTTCACGTGGAAAACTTGATAACATGGCGAGTAATAACGGTACAAATCACGTGATATTTAAGTTTAAGATGACGTGGACATCGATATGCTAATTAGCATGTCCAAATAAGGAACAATGGACATTCCATCTGTCAGTTGGTCTAGTATGAAACCACGTGTTTTTACGTTATGTTTATATTTCTTACTACTCAACAGCCAACATCACCCCTCGTGTTTAAGAGCGGAAAATGCGAAAATATTAACATTTACTAGATAGACAAAATCATTATTTTGAAATCATTTTATTTTCAAAAAATATTTTTTGGAATGGTATCAAGCTGAAATTAAGATATTACCACATACTAATCATTCATTCAAACGCAATTTTATGTAATTGACGAAAAGGTTGGTCCATATAGAAGTCAAACGGACTATACTAAGCTACTTGTAAAGTATACATGTAAGGCATTCTGAATTTAGACAGTGATTCCTGGTGTCGCGTTTTTTTTTTTTTTTTTTTTTTTTTTTTTTTTTTTTTAATTAAGAATAAATGAAATAAAATTATTTATACATTGTATATGTGAAAAACACTAGCAAAACACGTTAGCATGTTCATCTATTGAAAAGATGATAACAATGTCTAATGGTGAAATTGCATTTTTTCATCGAAAAATTGCTGTTACAAGTTTTCAGAAAATTACATGTATATAAACCACAGGCAGACAGAGACAACTGAACCAAAATAAAGCTAGAGAGAGAGGATTGGTACACTGTACCACACACTCTGCAAAGAGTTAGAATGGTAAAAGTGCGTATTATAAGAGGTCATTCCAAGGAGCAAGTTAATCCCACAGTCCATCTCTAGCTTCCCCTCATAGGTGTAAAGTGCAAATAAACAACTGTATTTTAGTAAACTATAGTAAATATTCTGTTATTATGCTTAATTAGTCGACTGTTCAGCCTTTTGTGTAAGGAACTGCAAATAAAGCGTGAATTAATATTCTTTATTTTATTTTTGTTTCTTTTCGTAAAACTTTTACAAGCACTTTTTGCATTGTTAAAAAATTCTTTTTGCGGTGCAACATTTCTTAAACCAGAAAATACATATTTTGACACACACGATAATTCCCGGATGCGGCTATCAATATCGACTTATTTTCAGCTCAACGGCGTGATCTTTTTTCAGGGAAGCAGAATTGAGTGATATTAAAATAATAATATAACTTAACTTTTACTATTTACTAGGGTCAACTGAAATAATGTTTTTGTTACCCTAACGTTAAAGCGATTCAATTTCAATCGTTTTTTTTTTTTGTTTGTTTGTTTGTTTTTTGTTTTTTTGTTTTTTCACCATTTTGTTAGTTCGTCTTTTTCATGGACGTTGAGCTATTGCTATCGCCAGCCCTGCATTCAGGATGAAAACGTTAGCAAGACGTTTTCAAAATGATACGTCGCTTTGCACTAATATGCACGTGCAAAGCGGGGTATCACCCCAAAACGATCGTAAAACGTTTTTACATCCTGAACGCAGGGCTGAACGGCGTTAGAGTGAGTGCGCTCGTTGTGGTTGAACGTGGCATAGTAAATTTAAACCTTGGCCATATCTCTGTTGTTATCGAAGATATCTTTTTGAAACTTGTGTAAGTATCTTCACAAGAACTCTTCAACCTATCAAGAGGAATAACTCTGGATGCATATTTGTAATGACTATGTCCCTTTTTTGCTCTGATTTTTTGCGTTATGCAGCGTCTACAGTAAACTGTCGACACGTGCACGGGGTGCTATTTGGGGAATTATGGCGACAGATGTACATGAAAAAGAAAATATACAATTGGAGCCAGTGCGTGACATTTCCAACAATTCGAAACATACGCAAGGCGCACACATTCAGCAGCCTAGTCTCAATGAAATTAGATGATTCCCTGTCTGTCTACAGACACTTCGAAAACGTATCTATCTAAAAAGTGCAAAGTGAAGACTCTGCACAGACTCGCCAGGGTCTCTGCTTAGCGCACCTGTGAAATTGTTGGAAATGTCACACACAGGCTCATTTGTTATGGAAAGTATGATATTTTTCAAGGAAAATGAATGGGCATTAATTTTTATCCCTACCGAAAGATGGGTAGTATAACTTGTTTTGTTTTGTTTTGTTTTGTTTGTTTGTTTGTTTTTTTTTTGTTTTTTTGTTTTTGTTTTTTTTTTCATTTTTGGTGTCGAATAAATATGTTTAAACAAATACAGCAACAATTTAGAGACATAAAATTGGCGCTTTGAATTTTCAACGATTTCGAATTCGAAATTTTTTTGACAAAAAAAATCTGTTAATTTTTTATGATTCATAATTTTTTAACATTCTGGATTTCATGAATAAGAGGTTGAGAAAAATTCTGAAATGTGTGATATTCTTCTATGCATAAAAGGGCCGTGTGTTTTACTATAATAAACGCCTTGAGGGTTTTTTAACCGTTAGTACAAAAAAAAAAAAAAAAAAAAAAAGACACGACGCCACTTACCGTAGAGCTTTTTATATCTATCGTCTCAATGAACGTGAGTTGTTCTCAACATAGAAAAGGTTGACAATAAGAGGGATCTGTGCAAAGCTATATTAAGTTTCTAATACTTATAGGCACTTACAACAGTTTTGAACTTACCCCTCCAACAATGTTATAATATCACATGTACTGACAATAGAACAAACAATTACCATTCAGCACGTACTTGTAGTACAATTTTTGGTAAAGTGGAATTTTGAAAATCTAAAAAGTGAGATTATTTTTTTCACTATTATATGGACTTCTGTCTCTACCAGGTGCGTATTGATTTATTATCTAACAAACTTAATTCTTGTCATTCTGAATAAAAAAAAAAACATTGTAAAATTGAATGCAAGTTTATTGTTTGAGAGTGGGTACACTTATTACCACGTGCACGGGAGGCGCAGTTGGTAGAGCGCCGTGCTAGTGTTCCGGGGTTCGTGGGTTCGAGTCGCATGTCAGGCGTACTTTTTCGCCCTCATTTATGTCAATGGCGTCAGAAGTAAACGGATAACGCTGGGTTCGGCCATTTTGAAGCAAAGTGGGACCTGCTGCATTTTGACTAAAAGGGGGAGTGTGTAGTGCTCGACAGTGGGCAGACTTATGACCAGCTGCCTGGTTAGCTCAGTAGAGCGCCGTGCTAGTGTTCCGAGGGTTGTGGGTTCCAGTCCTATGTCGAGCAAATTTTTTTCACCCTTATATACTTCAAAACAAAAATACTGAAAGCACAGACTGAACCAATTTATTATGAATATACAACTTCTATACTTTTCTGTTTAAAAAAGAAAAAATCAGGTGGTAAAGACGAAGAGCAGAATGCAGCTATGTGCAGACCGTCCTTTCTCCATACCTTCCACCATACAGGGATCATTCTGGCTCAAAATATCACGTGCAAAAATTTCTCATTTAGCCTGCCATATCTAACGAGAAATTACGAATATTTGGCAAGAAATTTAACCAAAACCTTCACTAAATTACATTTCACTTTGAGATTTTCTCTCATTAAGCCAGTTTCAATGAGATTTCTGCTAGAAAAAATGAGAGAATCTCTCAATATCTTACCCCAAAACTATCTCTGCATGAAAAGGTTAGTGGGCTCAGAAGAGAACTCTGAAAAATTAAAGTTTCCATTTTTAAAAGGGCTTCATTTGATTTTCGAGAAAGTTTAATTTCCGTTCATTCACTTGATTTATTTTAAATACATTTGCTTGATTGGAAACTTTTATGGTTTTAAATCGACTCAGTTTCGCTTCGGTTCGGAGTTTGCATCGGACCGTTCTCGAAACTTGATTGTGGTGAAGCTTTAGAATCATGGACGTCATTTGTAAAAGTCGTTACGCTTTGTCACTCGACAGCCCTCTGCGATTCTACGGAATAGACCTCTGGAATAATAAGGGTGCAGCCATGAAAGCGTGTGTCATATCTCACAATGGTTTTTCTGACGTCATAAACATTGCTGAGGATAACGTTGCGAAAAACAAAATCAACGAAAGGTTAAAATGGTCATATCATAATTTGAAAACAAAACACAGTGTTTTTTTTTGCGTTTTAATTTCAAATTATAACATACCAAAATGAACTCCACAGATGATAGGACAATATTAAAGGAATGTACTATTCTTCAAGCGTATTAACCGAAGTACCACCAGGGGCCAGTTTCATCAAAACATTTAAGACGTATTTTTGTCTTACTGATGACTTTTCATCCAGTAACAACAACACTCACTAAACATAGGTATTGATAGATTGGTGATACATGATTTTTGAAATGAATATGTAGTAAGTCATAGGTAAGACAAAAATATGTCTTAAATGTTTTGATGAAACAGGCCCCAGGAGCCGAATTACCGAAAAAATGACAAAAAATATTATTCTTACGTCTGAGGTACTTTCCAGATTACGGGAAAGTCCGAGCGATGTTCCGAATGACGCTATGTCATACATGTATCACTTAAATCGAGGATTCTAGATTGATATCATCATATTCATGAAATTTATTTCAGGTGTCATCACGTACCTACTTATAAAAAAAATGCCAACGAAAGGCCACGATCTCTCCTAAGAAAGAAGACCGCTTTCGTTGAATGTAATTATCTTCCGATGAAATGATGCATCACAAGTTCGTCTTCCGATGTTGAATTTGAGGATTCACCAGGGTTCATAGAGGAAAGTGCATATTACAGAAGTTGGTGCGAGTTTTAAGAAAACCTTGTACTTTTACTATAAATAAATTGGAAGGCAGTCGTAAGGACTATATTCAGCCTATCGATATGAATCACACCAAAACGCACACCAGTGAAAAACCATATGAATGTGACATATGCGGGAAGGATTTTCGAAATTCTAGTAGCCTGAAATATCACACTAGAATACATACTGGTGAGAAACCATGTACATGTGAAATATGTGGGAAGAAATTCTGTTCATCTGGTAATCTAAAAGCTCACATGAGAATACATAATAATGAGAGGCCATACAAATGTGATACATGTGGAAAGTGCTTCCATTTCTCAAGCGGTCTGAAATCTCACATAAGATACCATACTGGTGAGCAGCTTTATAGATGTGACATATGTGGGAAGGGTTCGCATAATTTTAGCAGTCTACAAGCTCACATCAGAGCACATACTGTTGAGAAACTACACAAATGTTACATATGTGGGAAAACTTTCAATGTATATGGCTATTTGAAACAACATATCAGAACACATAAGGACGAGAAACCATATAAATGTATCATATGTGGAAATGGCTTTACAAGACCTGACGATTTGAAACGACACACCAGAATACATAGTGGTGTGAAACCATATAAATGTGACGTATGTGGGAAAGACTTCACAAGATCCGACAAACTTAAACAACATAGCAAAATTCACTTATAAAGCAGTGCTGCGTTCAAGATTGAAAAGCGGTGCAAATTGTTTGAAAATTATGCCCTGCTTTGCACGTGCTTTGGCGTGTAAAACGGGGTATAATTTGTTAAAAGTATGAACCGTTTATTCTTCCTGAACGCAGACAAGGTGTAATTCTCACATCAAAAGTGTATACTAGTGAGAAACCGCTTTTTATGTGGGATTCTGTTTCACTTTTCAAATTAAGATAGTGGACTCGTAAGTAGTAGTACCGCAATGTTTCGGAGGTAATGAATTTTAACAGTATAAACCAAGGTTTCCTGATGATTTCCATCGGGAAACCTCGGTCAAAATTGTGACCATGAGTTCCGAAATGTTGCGAAACTTTCAAGGTTCCATGACCGAAATTGAAATATCATTTACTCACGCAAACATGTATTGATCAAAGTCAGAAATGAAATATGTATCGTTTTACCGTGGCTTTCCATGCCAGTAGAAAATACGTAGAAAATTAATGATTAATATCCCTTTTTATTTAATGCTATCTATCCGGTAGATTGTCGAGATATACTGGTAGATTATCACTTGATAAACTCACCACTAAACCATTGAAAAAACAAAAGAGCCTGTGCGTGACATTTCCGACAATTTGACATCTGCGTGAGGTGCAAACATTAAGAAGCCCAGACAGTTACTAAGTGTAAGTAGAGAATTGCCTTTCTACAGATACTTTAATACCTTACATGTATCTATCTACAAATCGCATTGTGAAGAGTCTGGTCAGACTGTGTGGCTGCACAGACTGACCAGAGTCTTTGCATTGCCCACATTTAATATTTTCGGAAATGTCACGCACAGGCTCAAAAAAATATTTCCTTCATTTCACCTTTTTTGACGTTATCTAAGCGGAGCCAAATTAACAAATGACGTTATGGCGATAAATAGAAATGTGACCCGTCACGTGAAAAGGGACCATCTCGGTATTGCGTAAAGTGTCGACCCATGTCAGACTGCGCGGATTGCGCAGGCTGACTAGGGCCGAACGTTTTCGCTTTGTTATGAATCTAGAATGACCAGTCTACATACCTGTACGAGTATATTGACATGCGACCTCCGATTAACCCGATCGGAAAGAAACACCAGCCAGCGCCTGTTGTTGACCGTATACAAAAGATTTCCAAACGTTAGTCACAAAAAAAGAGGCGTTGTATAGCTCCTTCAACGTCGAATGAAATCCGATAATAAACAACAACAAAAAACAAAAACAGCGAGCAATCTACTTGATTACCTGTTTATGACCGTATACGAAATAAATCCGATCGGTCTTCACCAATTACGTAGGTTTTTGCAAACACTGTGTTATATTGAAAATCTTTAAAACAATCTTAGAATTAAATTAATTCTATTTCGAAAAATGCGTTGAAAAGAGACATTCTTCGCTCTTAGCGTGAGGTAAATTTTGCCGAGATGTCTGTTGTCACATATCTTGTAAAATTACACTTGAAAAGTACAACTTGAGACGGAAGTGATTTCGCTACAAATTGACAGCGTTTAGAGGTTTGGTTCATTTGTTCTGAATTTGACAATAATAATAATAATAATGATTTTGTAACCCTAATTGTTTAAAGTGAGATTTACCGCCATTTCTTGACGATGAGCACTAATCGTGAAGTAATAGATATGACGTTATTTCATTAATGCTGACGTCACGTCTTCATAACTTTTCGAACATATCTTTTATTGATAATGCAATCAGTAACCAAGTTTCATTAGTGTAGCCTACATCTCCTACAACAGTGGAATTTTATATAACAAGTAACAATTGCCGCAACCCCTCAGAGCCAAAGAAAACTTTGTATGGCTCAGTAGTTAGCGTTAATGGTTCATACTTCAATTTCTGTTTGTTTAAGTAAGGGTTAACGCCGCTTTTAACATTCTACAGTCTTATCGCGATTGATGAAGTACCTTAACATGGATTCCTGGTCTTTCTCTCAACAATACTAACATGAAATCTCTTCCGAATCACATCTGTTCATCTAACATTCCCCTATCCGTGATTATCAAGCAGGTTGTAGGAGAAAAATATCAAGGAAGATGCGTGCCGCCGTCGAGAATTTGGCCCGAGATCATGTGATAAGGAGGCGGCCGAGCCGCTATCAATTGTGCTATCACGGCGGATTTTAAAAGGAAAAACTAAACAGTGTTTTAATCATAACGATGCGTTTAGAGTCTTGTTAATATCTTGGGGGAAGGGGGGGGGGGGGGGAGAGAAGTAGTTAGAAAAATCGAATTTGATTTAGAATGGTGTTTAATCATACTTTCCCAATGATCTGAACTTCATTTCAAGGCAAAACAAAGAAAGATTAAGAACATATTGGTCTTGTGGCAATATTAAGCACGATTACATACACAGCCGTCTTTCCGTGCATGTCAATCCATCGAAAGATTTCCACTAACATTATAATTCGTGAATGTTGAATTTAAATCGTTGCGTACAGATCTTTCAATTCATATTTGAAACCGGTATAGTCCGTTTGACTTCTATATGGACCAACATTTTGCCAAAAATCTCAGTAATGACAAAAATGACACATATTTTTTTCTTGTCATATCATATTTTCAACTAATACCATGACGAGTTTTGTTTTTCAGATTTTTTTAATGTAAAATAATGGTTTTGTCCGTCCGTCTACATGTTAACTTTCAGCCTTTCATACCCACTTGTGTCTGTATTAAACGGAACAGCGAATTGCATAACCAAAAATAGTACTGATTTGCATAGGGGCCGAGTCAAAAGTGTAAGATTTTAAGTGAGCTGTTTTACTATAAAATCGAGTATTTTTAAAAATTTAAGTTTGTCGAAGATTTTACTACCTGTAGATTTCAAATCTGAATATATTCTCTCTTTGTTCAGAAACCGTTGAACCAGATAAATGATAGTTGTTTTTATCTATTTTGAGATGAACCCCAAAATCACATGTTAAGACCAATCAAAAAGCATTATTTAACGAAGTCGTTGGGAATTTCACGAGGAAAACTTGATTAGATGGCGAGTAATAACGGTAAAAATCTCGTAATATTTAAGTTAAAGATGATATGACCGTCGATATGCTAATAAGCATGTCCAAATAAGGAATAATGGACATTTCATCTGTCAAATGCTAAGTATAAAACCACGTGCTTTTACGGTATGTTTTCATTTTCTTCACCTAAACAGCCTCCATCATCCCTCGTGTTTAAGAGCGGAAAATGCGAAAATATTAACATTAACTAGATAGACAAAATCATTATTTTGAAATCATTTTATTTTTAAAAAAATATTTTTTGGAATGGTATTAAGCTGAAATTAAGATTTTACCACAAACAAATCCTTTATTCAAACCCAATTTTAAGTAATTGGTGAAAAGGTTGGTCCATATAGAAGTCAAACGGACTATACATTACACATTTTGTTAAAATGACTGTTAACTTCAAACTGGTTTGACCTAGTTTTTACTCTCTTAGCTATGTTTGAAAGTTTTACGTTAAGGTGGTTCTCACAGAAATACACCTATTGTTACACTCCTGTCTGTTTGAACCTAATAAAATGGCTCATTTAAACAGTCCTCAGCAGTTCCATGCGGGATAAAAAAAAAATCGTCGGTGTAATTCTAAAACTTCGTAACTACAGCTTACTTAGAGCTATAGCTATGAGGTTATATAATTTCACCGACGATATCACAGTACTTCATTGCGCATAATGTCACTCCTAAGCCTCTTGGTACGATTGCATGCAATGACTTTTGTCAAAGCTGGCCCAGAGAAAAAAATGTTTCCGCCTTTGTTCATTTAATCCTATGTGTGATAAGCAGTAATGTGCAGCGTAGCATTATTTTAAGCATGCAACTGTAATTTTAACATTAAAACAGTTCGGCAAATGAGTATACCATTTTTTTTATTTATTTTTTTTTTTTAACAGAACTATTTTGGGACAACCGGGGCAGGTCTCTTTTCACATGAACCTCAAATAGATGCAGTGTAAATACTAGTTTGAATGACAGCTATTAAATGAAAACCAAAATCTTTTACCTCATATTGAGTTTAACCCTTTGCTGTTTAATCCCTGCTTTTTACGTGCCTTTGATTTTATGATTAAGAAAACATTGTGAAAAAAGAAGAAATTGCTTCTGACAAGCAATTTCTTCTTTTTCCACACTATTTTCTACCCTACAGAATGGTTATTTTTCAAATTAAATCCACTTTGAATTTTCGTCTGCAAAACCTTTGAATTTGGACAGGTCCAAAATTTTGTAAAACAGGAAAGTGTTAATATACCAATTTCAGATTCTCATGAGCATGTGATTTTCCAATCACTACTATTACTTTTTTGGAAATTAGATAAAATAATGATTCTCTAACATTTATTTACTTCTCATGCTTCGTAAAGTGAGAAATATTCGTTTGGTGACTCTTTATTTAAATTGTTAAATAAATTTTTCATTGGCCCCAAAATATGGGCGTGGTGTGGGGTGGCGTTGGGCTGGGGGCTAGTTTGCACTATAAAATCTTTAAAACATCTTTTCCTCCCAAACCATTGGGCCTAACTCAACAAAACTTTGCATGAATGTTCCTTGGTTTACCCTTTACTAATGGCTAGGCAGGGCGGGGATATCATTAAAATTCTTCCCTCCGCTCTCATTGGGCCAATTTTAATTAACCAAGGCATGGATATTCCTTAGGTGCAATTTGCTTGAATTGGTCATGAAGTTTGGGTGGGCCCATAAATGTTGATGTGACAGGGCCGGGCCAATTTTCACGTTAAAATCTCAAAAATCTTCTCCCAATCAATTGGACTAATTTAAATGAATCTTATATGCATGTTCCATGATTGACCATCTACTTTAGTTGTTCCTGAAAATGTGTTTAGAATGCTCTTATAATTGCTATCACCTGATGTTTTAATAAGATGGAGAAATGGTATGCAGGCTAATGGTGAATGGTGATAGAATATTTTGGTGAAATGTAGGCCAGACCCAGTATGTCATTGTGAATTTGGTATTAAGAGATTTCAAAGTGCTGTTTTTTATTCAAAGTAATCCTTAAATAATGAAAGTCTAAAGATTTTAAGCCGGTGGAGCGATACAGAACCTCTTGGGCCCCTTGTCTGTTAGCTCGGCTGTTTTCGAAAAAAAACCCTGAGGTATTGCAAAAGCCTTGGTGTCGTCATCTTTGTCGTCGTCGTGCGTAAACTTTGAAATTTTGTTATACACGTATCTCTTGTTCTACTGAAGGCATTCACTTGAAACTTGGCAAAAATGTTCGCCATCAAAAGAGTAATGTACATTTTCAAGGGAGGATACCTTTAGATGCAGTTGGGGAAAATTATACCCCTTTTTCGACTTATATATTTTTCCACCATCCAGCACTCGACAGCCGATCGTAGGCACCCGTAGGCGATGCTCTTGTTTCATTTGTTTCAAGAATCAGTTGTATCAATTCCAAACATAACATATTACTTTAGCATTGTGGTTAAGGTAGTGAACCCGTATAAGTTCGACAACATTTCAGAACCCATGATCTTTCACAATGATAACTGATGTTTCCTAATTTAAATCATAAGGAAACTTCGGTTAATACTGTTAAAGTTCAAAACTTCCGAAACTTGCGGATCTATTATGGATCCACATACCTTAAAACAACCAATGGAACCAATTCCGGAATTGAAAGTCTAGGAGTTTTCCTCAATAATGTGACGCACCTTGTTGACGTTGTCCAAAATCGTGACGTCCTTGGTGAATCCCCAAATTTTGTTACTTTCATCAATGGCGTGGCTCCCAATTCGCACATTCCGCTATTGCGAAATACAAATAAATCTTCTTTCGCAAAATCTCGTTGATGAATGATCATAACATCGAAACTACAGCTTATTCAAGCTGTAGTTACGATGTTTGATTGTTCACAAACGCTCTAATCATTTAAACGGGGAGCTGGTAGAGGGCATTAGTCTTTAGTATAATTACATGTACTGCCTAACTCCCCTTTCGGGTATTACTGGCAGGTAACAGTCCACATGTCGCCTTTATCCTATTTATTCTTTAGTCACGGGTCGCCTTCGAAATGCGTAAAAAAATCAAAATCCTAGCTACGCGTATGTTCATCTTCCGTCTTGTACCGTTTCTTTTCAAATTTCTGTGGTAGAGTTCATGGTGTGCAATTCTCACAATATCAGGTGCTTGTGCAATCGGAACACCTCTCGGCCAATATACGAAGAAGATCTGTTGTAGGTTACGGAAATAGCCGAGTGTCGTTCCGATTGGTGCTTGTGATGTCAAAGTCCTCAAACGTCACTGAAAAAGAGAATGACGTCACTAGCCTACCTTCGGTATTTTTCTGGCTAATCTCTGAAGAGGGTAAGTCACGTTTTGTTATTCTTGTTGATGTTCACAGAATCCTAGCCTAGTAGCCTAATCTCACTATATTTCTTGATTATTCCTACATTTTGAATATATCAACTTGCAGCCATTTTGGACTGTTTGAATTCTGATGACGTCATTTATGCATGCCGTCATCAGCGTCACCTTGTCGTTGCAAACTTTTGTTCTTCTTAGGGAAAATGTAGCCTACTAATTATTGTGTATCAATAAAATCAGGCAGTCGTGATTAGATTTTATTAGTGTTGTAAAATCGGACTCAGATCAGAATCGATAATCGAATTGAATCGGAAACTGTTTTCGATTCAATTATCGATTTTAGAATCGAAACTTCATTTTTGTTGGATGCAGTTGTTTATTACCTCCAAAGACTCAAGTTTGTCACCTGTTGTCAAGTATCAACAGTAAGTGTTGTTCAAGCAAAAAATGGAATTCAAATCAACTGTACAAGTAAATAATAAAGATCAGAAATATTGGGGAGAAATATATATGAGACAGAAAATCATTAGAGCCTTCAAATTTAAGTTCTATAATGAAATCTCCAAAGTATCAAGTTACTTCCAAGTTGGTGATTTTTTGTTTCACAAAACGATGATTAATGCACTTTGATAGTTATATAAACCAAGGATAATTACCATTTTTTAAACCTTAATTGCTCACTAACTTCTTGTTGGTCTAAAATAAATCAACAAAAAAATATAATTGCATACATCAATAATTATTCCAAAATTACATGCATCATTTATATATATTTATAATTGACACACCATTATGTAAAAAAAAATCCGAACCTAATTGATACAAAACAATCTACTGTAGCAACTAGCAAGTCGTTAGAAAATCAGATGTTGACTTATCTTTGTTTGTTTATGCCTTTTTGCATATTTTGAATATAACTCGAGAGAGAAAACTTTTAACTTCGTAGCAATAACATGTCAGGCCTAGGAAGTTGGTAAGATTTCTCTCAATCTGTCAGTGTTTTTAGTGCTTTGATTTAAAAGCCAAAATTAGATCTACAAGAGTTGAAAAAAAGAAATGTCTTTGATAAGAATACAGGCAATTGAGATTGTCATAAAAATAACAAAGAATTTGATGGGTCGAACATTCTTGGGTACGAATAAGCAGAAAATTATCATTGTGTTTGTGCTTCTGCAACTGGAAAAATAAAAAAAAAATCAGGTAAAATAAGACTAGCTATCAGTAATTCTTTAAAAATTGGACCCTGAAATCAGTTCTAAGGCCTCCTAATTGATGCGATTTGTAAAATAGAATTTGCTTTTTCTAGCGGTGCCGAAAGTCGTAGAAAATCTGTTTACCAATTGTCATTTTTTCATGAGAAATTTGACCTTTTTAGTGTTTTCATAAACATCAGAATGGATTTTCAGTTAAAAAAGCATTTTGCCAAGAACATAGTGACTGACATTCGGACTGACAATCTGGTAAAATTTACCCGACCCAGGGATTTCGTTCCGGTCATGTCTGACGGTCACTCTCCATGACTGGATATTGAAAAATATCTGACAAAGAAGCATTATTACCATCGTCTGCCATTTTTTAATTTGAGTTTAAGAGTGTTGTCCCTTTATTTTCAATAAACACAACGGATAAAAACTACCGGAAAGGAAAACAAGTAACGACATCGATTTTTCGAAGCAAGAATCGATTGTCGCCGATCTCGGACTTCAGCAACGATTAATCGATTATTTCCGATAATCGTTACAACACTAGATTTTATCATTTAATCGATATTGGCTCATCCTGTAGGGGAAACCCTAGAAGTTTGGACAGACGTATAGATCTAAATTCGGACATACTTTTTAAGATATTTTTTTTTTTTTTTGAAAAAGCAATGGCACCAGCATTCTTATAAAATATTTCTTTACATTCTGAGATATATCTCGCATAAGTGAGTTTAATTATTGATGATATGATAGATATGTTGATGGAAATAAAACTATTTGAAGTCACAAACCCCTGGCTACCTTGCGAATTGAACTAACATTCATATATTGCTAACGAATATAGACTCATATAACTAGAGGTCCTGGATTCAATCCCCGACGGCGGCACTCATTCTTTCGGACTATTTGTCTCACCAATGGATTGATAATCGTAGACCTATGTAAGATATCAGCTGGGGGCTAGGAAAGGTTGTGATGGTTGTACTGGTGAGAGAAATACCAGGAATCCATTGTTAGGCGCTCCAGCCGTCGCGATATTACTGAAATAATGTCGAAAGTGGCGTTAAACTCCATTCATTCAATCAATCTATCCATATAATCATTTGTCTGTATTTTCTTCAAAATATTTGCCAAAATTAAAATTCAAAGTTGATGAGTAAATATAGTATACATAGTCATACCATTCCTGAATTAAAGTTTTAAAGCTTCGTATTAACATGCTTCGTTAATAGAATCCGTGTGTTCATTCCCCTTATCAGCCGCCACCAAAACGCAGTTGGTTAGGCATAAGACTTTCAATCTGGAAATCGTGGGTTCTATCCCCGGTGGCGGCAAATATCCTTTCCGACGTTTGTCTTTCACCAATGGGTAGATAATTGTAAACCTATGTGAAATAGCAGTCGGAGGCTAGGAAAGGGTGTAATGGTAGTACAGGTGAAAGAAGTACCAGGAATCCATTGTAAGGTGCTCCGGCCGCCGCGATATAACTGCAAGATTGTTGAAAGCGGCGTTAAACCCATTCAAACAAACAAAACAAATCATTCCCCTTATTATTGATATTTCTTAATTGTCCGAACTTCGCCCTTTGACATTACACATTACCGATTTTTTCCAATCCCGTCCGAATTTACCCGTTACATAGCACTCTGAAAAAGCTCGTTTTCACAACGTTTTGGCCATCATTTTCTTTACATTCTGGATATTTTGCAAGTTTAATGACTCTTCGAGTGATGAGTATACGGCTAGTGTCCGGGTTTCCACCTTTAGTTTCAGAAGTAAGCCTGAAATTAGGTTGGTAAAAACCGTCCGAATTTACCCGGTTTTCCCCTACACCTGAAAGTCTCGGAAGAGCTTTTGTTATACCCTCGGATATCGGCGTCGGTGTCTGCGTCCGCATTAGGTTTAAAGTTTTTTTTATTTCTTTGAATGTTAATCCTAGAGCTTTAATTTTTACATAAACACTCATTAGGGTAAATGCTTTCGTTTATGGCAAGCCCCAATGTCAAAATGACATTGAGACAGTGACCTTGACCTTTTAATAAAACTTTAACCAAAAGCTTTAACCGAAAAAAAATTTAACCAAAAAACTTTATACTTGCTTATATTTTCTGAATGCCTTACCTAGGGACACCATTACATCATATATAAACTCACCAGGTGATATGCTTACACCAGAAACCAAGTGCCTTGACATTTTGACCTTGACCTTGACTTTTTATAGACTAACAAAAACTTTAACCAAAAAAACTTTAACCTTGCTTATATTTTTTTGAATGATTTTACCTAGGGACATCATTACTTCACATACACACTCACTAGGTGATAGGCTTTCACTGGTTACCGAGGTCCTTGGTATTTTGACATTGACCTTGACCTTTTATGGACTTAGAAAAACTTCAACCAAAAAATGCAACCTTGGTTATATTTTCTAATTGTTTTAACTAGGGAGATCATAACTTCATATACACAGTCACTGAGTGATAGACTTACACTGATTACCAAGTTCCTCGACATTTTGACCTTGACCTTGACCTTCTATGGACTTAAAAAAAACCTTTAACTAAAAACTTTAACCAAAAATCATTAACATTGCTTATATTTTCTGATTGTTTTACCTTGGGACATCATTACTTCATATACACACTCAAATGTGATAGACTTTCACCAGAGACCAAGCTCCTTAACATTTTGACCTTGACCTTGACCTTTTTGAACTTAGAAAAACTTAAACCCAAAACTTGCTGATATTTTCTGGCTGCTTTTGCCTAGGGACATCATAACCTCATACACAAACTCACCAGGTGATAGGCTGTCACCAGTAACCAATGTGCTTGATAATTTGACCTTGACATTTTATGTACTTGTAAAAACTTTAACAAAAAAACCTTGGACCTTGCTTATATTTTCTGAGTGCTTAAACCTACGGCCATTATACTTTTGTTTCTTTCTTATTTCTTAATCAGACTTACATATATTAGATCATGGACTTTAACAAAAAATATTGACAAGTCAAGTGCTGTTTGTGACAAGCAGCAGTTTGGGCGAGCTACGTTGTCCGCGGGCAGCTCTTGTTATTTTATCTGCCAGTAATACCCGAAAGGGGAGTTAGGTAGTTTATATAGATAGATATTTTGTGTCGCGAACTCGGACACAGTCTCCTGTCTCAGTTTTGCTGCAACTGATAGGCCAACTGAAACTTTATGGATCTACAATTAAATGTAGGCCTATTGATCTCATGACGAAGTTTTGCAAGACAAAATTTTGAAGCCTCAACTCCCCCTAATTCAAGATCTCTCCTTGTCAAAGTCCTGTTTACAAGCACTGTAATTCCACGGTATTTAATGACTGAACCGGTTATTGTTGATTCATAAGTTTTTTATACATCTAGTTTTTAAAAAAATCTTTAAATCTCTACTTAAGTAATTGTTATGTCAAACCATATATGCCACATTTAAAGATACCTTTTGCAGGAAATATTTTTATAAGGAAAAACTTTAATCGAGGATGTCGACAAAATTCTTTCTACATGTAACTGCCAAATATAAGCATTGGCATTTGCTTCATACAAAGTTTTAGGTTTAAATATACAGACAAATACACCTCCATTCTTTTGACGCGGAAATTTGAAAATAACAAGTGTCCCGAAAGCTAATAAGCTACGTGTAAAATATGTAAGGCATTCTGTATTGTAACTCTTTGGACAATATAGATAATGATTTCCGGTGCAACGTTCTTTAATTAGAATGAAATGAAATAAAATATTTAAAAAAAACATATATACATTGTACATGTGAAAAACACACTAGCAAAACACGTTAACTAGCATGTTCATCAATTGAGATGATAACAATGTCTAATGGTAAAATTGCATCTTTCATTGAAAAGTTGTAGTTACAAGTTTTCAGAAAATTACTTGTAGATACTTCCAATACTTACTTGCATTTCCAAATGGTAAACATTGTAGAAAAAAAAAGAAGAAATTACTTGACTAATTTCTTCTTTTGCAACGATGTTTTCCTTGCAATTAATCCCTTAAATTGCTAAAAACCAAACATGGTTTTCATGAAGGACATGTTATCATCAGGGAGGACCTGTAATATCAACAAGCCCTATAGGCTGGTGGCAAAAAGTAGATTGTGTCAAACCCTGATAGTAAACTTTAAATTTGGCCGTTTTATCCCAAGCGAGAGATGAGTTGTAGATAAGTTGTTGGACTCTTCTTCTCTTTTTTTTCATTTTCGTAGTCGAATAAATATGTTTTAACAAATACATATAGTAACAATTTAAGCCTAGTTTGCATTTGCCACGGTCGCCGTACGATATCGCAGCCTGCGGTTTTTCTTACGATGTTTTGGACATCGCAGACAGCTACGGTCTGCGACGTATGTGTTCACAATGCCGCACGGTGACCGTGCGATTTGAGAATATTTATGGGGGAACATACCTTAATGAGACCGTACGGGTCCCGTGCGATATCGCAAGGTAATCGTGAGATTCCCGTGCTGAGATCGTACGGGTTCCGTACGGATATCGAGAGGATGTCGTACGGTCATCGCACGATTCTACGGGTTTTATTTTGTATGTTTGATAGTTAAGATATCGTGCGATTTCCGCGCGATCATCGCAAGGCTTCCGTGCGATGTCCGTGAGGCGACCGTGCGGTGTCCGCACAATGCTACGGGCTTGCGAATTTTAAAGATGTGTATAACATTTTTTTAAACGAGATCGCAGGTGTCTGCGGTGCCCGTAAGACCGTGCGATGATCGCACGGGCACCGTATGTCACCGCACGGGCACCGCACGATTTTATGCTTACGGCGAGATACGGGCGCCGTACGGGCTCCGTAGGCCAAATGTAAACGAGGCTTTAGAGACATTCAATGTGCTCTTTGAATTTTCAATGATTTTGAATGCGAAACATTTTTGGGAAAAAAACTGTTCATTTTTTTATTCGTGTTTTTTAATAATCTAGATTTCATGAAAAGGGGTTGAGAAAATGTGGAAATGTATGCTTTTCTTCTATGCATAAAAGGGCTCCGTGTTTAACTTTAATAAACGCCTATAATTGTTTTTAACAGTCAAAGAATAAAAACATGGCATCACTTGTGGTAGAGCTGTACATATAAATTGCACGCGATAATGTTAACATTCATTCATTCAAAATTACATTCAGTGGGATTCGAACCTGGTCCGCCACAGCAACAGTCATTGTGCCTCACCGTCTTTGCCATGTCTCGTCGATTGGAAATCGCCGTAAAATAGTATTATATAAGAAGTATTGCCAAATTACCTATATCACGCTCCATTAATTTTATCAATACACACCCTGTTTACAATAATATTGTGATCCGATAATGCTCAAAAAAAGCGAATTCAGGTTAAACTCAACACGCTATTGTAAACATTTTAGGTAAAATCCAATATCTACCTGTAGACGTTGCGGGTTAACTATCAGTTATCCGGTGTTAATTGAGGATTTAAATTTTATCTAAATATACATATGCCTTATTACTCAAAAGTTGTCGTGGCCTTGTGGGTAGGGTGGTGGTCCCTATCACTCAAAACCTGTGTACTCTACGCGTATGGGTTCGAGTCATACTTTCGTCTTATTTGTAAAATCTGTCTTTTTTGTCATTGTTTCTTGTAAAATATTTTCTTCCGTGAATGCTCGTGTGTATGCAACTTTCTTTGATATATTTTCGTGTTTTTTTTATTATATATTTTCAAAGTTATTTATTTAGATTTAAACAAACAATGCATTTCAATATATTTCAAATGCGCTTTTATCCAGCTTTACCTTCAATGCTTTAACCTCAGGCAGTCCTTTGATTTCAGTTTCTTGTCAGTAAAAGACATACACACTGACTTAACCTACGTGAACTTGAAATGTTAAATTTGTTACACACCTTCATTATATCATTGACTAATCAAACATCCTTATTTTAATACTTTCTGCCATCTCGTCATTTGGAATTGACAAGAAGAAATTAAAAATTCCTGTTTGGAAATTTCGTGCAAGCAGTACTCGCCGAAAACAAAAAATCGTGCAAAATTCTGCTTAATAAATATGCTTGATAGCAAAATAAAAAATTACATTCAATTCGATTCGAACCTTGGCCGCCGCGGCAACAGTCACTGTGCCTCACCGTCTTTACCATGTCTCGTCGATTGGAAATCGCCGTAAAATAGTGATTTATACGAGTATTGCCAAATTACCTATATCACGCTCCAATAGTTTTATCAATATACACCCTGTTTACAATAATATTGTGATCCGATAATGCTCAAAAGAGCGAATTCAGGTTATACACGGTTGTATCGATAATTTCTATAGGTAGTGCAGGTCACTTATCGAATATGTAAACTCCCTGTACAGAACCTGATATAATATAATTAAAATACCGTGACGTATGTAAATGACTGCGATAGCTCAGTGGATACGCATGCTTGACCATTGACTGATTGTTACCAAAACGCTCCCGGTTCGTAACCTGTCAGCACCAGATTTTGTTATATTGCGAAAAATAAGTTTTTTACATCATCAAATACACGCATATAAATTTCTTTTCTATGTGTTTTTTTGTTTTTTGTTTTTTAGATATGCACATATGATGAAATATAAGAGGATAAGGAGGATGAGGATAAGACCGTTCGGAAAAAGCTCCATCGATTCTTTGCAACAAAATATCGAATCATGAAACAATTGCCTTTGGTCTACGATTGTTACGGCTATTGCATTCCATTTAAAAGCGCGAAATCTTTTAAATTTTGAATCTTCGAATAGTCAAATCGCAGTTTATCTAAACTGGGCTTTATATTCATCCTCACGGTGAAGTAAATATAACATATGTCTTTTCAACCCAAAGAATACAAATAGTGCAGAGACAATTGAAGCATTTCCAAAATTATCACAACATTAATTAAACATAATTTAAAAAAATGCCATTGAATGTAAAACCCGAAAGAGATCTTTTTATGTCGCAATGAAGGATCGAACTCGGTCCGCTTGGCCAATATTCTGTCGTCCTTATCCACTCGACTACGCCACTCAGATAAACTGCTGCATGTTTTTTCGTTATAACAAAGACAGCCAATTAACATGAACAATGTTTTCAATATTATGGATTGATCTAGTGTTTAAAAACACTATCGCGGTTATCGCTCGCGTGAGCTTAAAAACTTTTGGTATTGTTAAACATTGTTGACCTGTCGCTCATTTAATATTCCTGTTGACCTTCATTGATATTCGGAATCTAGTTCCTTATATAGATTAAATATACGCGAACAATACATTCAAAAACCAAAATTTTCCCCCCTCGTAATAAATAACCGGACATTGATATAGGTGTTAGGTCGGGAACTTGCAATGCAGAGGTCCGAAGATCGAATCTCCCTTTCGTCTTTCTTTTCTTCTTTTTTTACGGTGTTACTTTAAATGGCTATATTTTAAATTTTTGTATGTAAAAAAGCACGACAGAGTTAACTTAATTTTGTTCATCTTTCTGTGTGGGTGATTCGATTTATATTCTGCATCAAGTGATTTCCAATTGCTCAGTAGTCTCCGCAAAATTCAAAAACGGTTGTAAGAAAAGTACAGAATAAATTTATCACACTCCTCTTTATCTCGATCTCGATCTCTGTCTATGTCTGATGGTTTATAGAGAAAAATGAAATAAAAAATTAGAAAGAATTCCTTAGAAAAAATTAACAGAAGTAACGGAAAGCATTGGAATTTACCGTACGATGAGAAAAAATGTAGCATAAGCATTAATTTTCATGAACGGAAGACGATAATTCAATGCAATCGCTTAAGTGCTGCATGAGAGAAATAAAAAAGTCTATGATCAAAAGCCTCGTGACCTAAGCTTGAATAGGTGACAACAGCTTATTAATTCCATTAAAAAAGGAATTAAGGTAATAAGAGATTTGATTTAGAAAAAAAAAGAAAACTGTCAATATAGAATACTACAAATAAGAAATTTAAGAGACAATAAAATCGTCCATTTTATTTAGTAATAGAAAAAAATAACTTAAAAGAATTTGGGAAATAAAAATACTGTGCCGACTGCGTGCGAATACGAACCAGGTCGGTTAAACCTTTGACTCAAATATGCAAACGGTTTAGACCACTGCGCTACGGAACCAATTATAACAATTGAAGTATTTTATTTTATCTTAAAATAAAATTCGTTTAATAACCTCGCGGATATTAACGAAAGTTTACGAAAAATAATGAGTGACAGGTCAACAATGTTTCACAATAGAATACGCTATTTTGACCTCTCGTTTGTATAGAAATGCACTGTAATCACTAGTCACAATACCGTATTCGAGTTATATCGTCTCAATGAACGAGAGTTGTTTTCAACTTTGAGAATGTTGTCAATACGAGGGATCAGGACAAAGCTATATAAAGTTTCTCTTTATTAATAGGCACTTACAATAGTTTTGAACTGACCCCTGGAATAATGATATTATATGTGCTGACAAAAGAACAAACAATTATAGTTCAGCACGTACTGTAGTACATTTTTTGTGGGATTTGAAAATCTAAAAAGGGGGACTTATTTTCTTACTATTACAAGGACTTCTGACCTTAGCAGGTGCGTTTTTCATTTATCATCTAATACATAATTAATTTAATCATTGTCAAGCCGAATAATAAATCATAGCAAAATTGAATGAAAGTGTTCGACAACTGGTACACTCATGACCAGGGGCCCGTTTTACTAAACATCTTACGATCATTTTTTGCGTAAGTCAAAAATTGGAATTTGCATCAACAGTGGTTAATTTAATATAGAATTCTGCAATGCATCATCTCATTCGAGTCGGTAAGAAGACGATTCCAAATAGAATATTGCCAGGCTGAATTTAACAATGACTGAAAATATTAGGTACGACACTGCATTTTGACTAGCGATTAATTTTTTTATAAGAAGTTTAGTAAAACGGGCCCCTGGTGCCCGGGAGGCTCAGTTGGTAGAGCAGTATTCTGGGGGTCGTGGGTTCGAGTCCCATGTCGGGCACATCTTTTCCGCCCTTATTTACTTCATTAGTGTCAGAAGTAAACGGAGAACGCTGGGTTCGGCCATCTTGGAGCGTCATGGGACCGGCTGCATTTTGACTAAAATGTGTGCAGTAATCGACAGTGGGCAGACTTATGATCAGTTGCCCGGTTAGCTCAGTTGGTAGAGCGCCGTGCTAGTGTTCAGAGGATCGTGGGTTCGAGTCCCATGTCGGGCACATCTTTGGCGCCCTTATTTACTTCAAAGTGCTGAAAGCACAGACTGAACCGATTCATTACGAATATACCACTTTTATATTTTTCTGTTTAAAGAAGAGAAACAGGTGGTAAAGACGAAGATCAGGGTTCAACAATGTGCAGGCTTTCCTTTCTCTATACCTTCTACCAAGGTAGAAATATTCCGGGGTCAGTGTGAGAAGGGCTAATGTGCTTAATGTGCTTTTACCGGTGTTCAAAAGAGAACTGAAAATTGGGTGTAATTTTAGCAGTTTTCATTTTTAACAGGATTTCTTTGGATATTGTTTGCTTTGGTCGAAGAGGTATGGGCAAAATTCTAGAGGAAACACCAGGCCTCCTAGTGAAACCTTTAAAACCTTTAAAAACCTTTAATTTCATAGCAAACCTGTAAAACCTTTACATTTCCCCAGAAAACCTTTAAAACGCCAAAATAGCCTGTAATTCTCAGTCAAAACCTTTATATTTGTTATGACTGTTTTCTGTGCTAGCGTAAAGCAGTTAATGGCTTTTGTTCTGCATTTTCCCTTCTTTAATGTGTAGTTAAACAATGCTGCTGTTATTTCTTTCATCTTGAGTTTTTGAGAATGCAGTATATAACATCAAAAAATGACTTTGGTATGACTGTGGGTTTTATAAAGATATGTGAACTTTGACGAAAATAGCCTTTATTTACTCTTTATTTTTTCATATTTTACACTAATAGGCCTTTATTTTCATACATTTGAGCCTTTATAAAAACCTTTATTTTTGTTAAGGCCTGCTAGGAGGCCTGAAACACGTTCACTTTTAAAGATTCAGGCCTCGATTTTTTTCTCTTTTTTAAATTCTGCCCTATCAGAGAAAATTATGGCGTTCATGTCATCATTTTCGTTTGTCTGTACGTTCACATAGCCAGAGAATCTTTCTAGTCACCTGACATTGCACATATAGTCAGGATTAGTTGATACTCTCTTAGGTCACAGAAAAAGGCTGTAATATTAAATTTTCCTGTAAAAGGCATTCCTCTTTTAACTGAATATTTGATTGATTGATGAAACTCACTAACTGTTCATTATCAATTCATATGGCCATTCATATATTGCATTCATATGGCCATGTGCATATTGTCCTGAATTTGTGAACTATGTCATCTCATGGGAAAAGTGGCCTTATTGTAAATTTTCTTATAACACCATTTACATTTGAGATGAAAAGAAACAAACATCCACTTAAGGATTGATTTGGTTGATGCTTTCAAAGATTATTCTTCATCTTATGAACAGAAACATAATTCCACCTTTCATTTTGAGAATGCACCATCACACTAAACGGGGCTTTCATTTTACTGATTATTCAATTTGCGGTGTATCTTGTGTCAACCGCTCTCTTGTTTACATTCATAACGAAAATCAATCGCGTTTGAGAGAGCACATGGTGCTGACTGAGCCGATGCACAAATTGAGGATTTTACATTTATGTGTTTTTCAGTTTGAAATGAGTCTGTGCGCGACATTTCTAACAATTGCACATGCGCCCTGTGTTGAGACTCCGATCAGTCTGTGCAATGACACAATCTGATCAGAGTCTTATTCATGCGCTCAATATATGGCTACAGATCGAAGATTTATATCCACAACCCAAAATTGATTTATATGCACTGTGTGAGAGTCCAGGCTACTCAAAGTCTTCCCTTAAGATACACATGAAATTGTTGGAAATGTCACACATAGCTTCAAATATCTTACTGAGGCTAAAGCGGTATAAGAAGAATACTCAAGTAATTGTGAAAAAAAATCTTCCTTTTTAAACATTTAAAACTTTTCACTGGTTAAATAAATATAATATTTCATGTTTGCATTAAAAATGGAAAGTAAGAAAGTAAGTGATCCAAACAATCGTGAATGAACATCATAAACAGAAAAAAGCTGTTTATATAATTTTAGCCGTGCGTGAGATTTCCAACAATTTCATAAATTATATACATAAATAATACATTTCAAAAACTTAGTGACCTGCCTATATATCCGCACAGTCTGATCAGAGTCTTTACTGTGCGTTAAGTAGACAGATAAGGTCTCCAAGTACTTGTACACAATCAGGTAGCATCGTATTAAAGGTGGGTGGCTGTCTAAGCTGCTCAATGTTTGCACATAAAGCACATTTTAAATTGTTGGAATTGTCACGTTAAGACTTTTATAAATGATTGAACATCGTGGTATAATGGAAAATCGTGGTAATTTGTACGATTTAAAATTGGGTGTTTGAATGGAGTTTTACGCCGCTTTCAACATTTTTGTCATCTTCATCTCAGGGCAGTATCAAAACGTTTAAAGAACGGCTAGTTTAGATGATTATTCTTTGTAGATTTATCAATGTAGTAAATAAACATCCCCTAAGAACTGTTACAACGGACAAATATTGTATAGTCCGTTGACTGTTATATGGACCAACCTTTTCATCAGTTAAATAATCAAGGCACTGAAAGTACTGATGGTGAAAGAATCTGTTGCCATTCTAGAGTGATATATTGAATTCGTTGAGAAAAGAGAAATTATAAATGTAAAAAAAGAATTAAGGGAAATTGTCTCGACAAAATTTCGGCAATTCTGCAATTTCA
The DNA here is from genome assembly GCA_948146395.1 of Fragum whitleyi. Classification (NCBI taxonomy): domain Eukaryota; kingdom Metazoa; phylum Mollusca; class Bivalvia; order Cardiida; family Cardiidae; genus Fragum; species Fragum whitleyi. Next base: position 17,492,591 of record OX411544.1, read on the forward strand.
CTGTAAATTCAAAGAAAGAGAAAGAGAGGAAAAGAAAGATAGAGAGAGCGACAGACAGACAGAGAAACAGAGAGCGTTAGAGAAAAGAAAACAGGCAACTATAGTGTCTAGACTAATAATTCTTTTCTTAACTCAAAAAAGTAGTCAGATAGATAAATCATTTTTGACATATTTTACCAGATCAAACAGCCGTTTTTCTGCATTGTGACTATTAAACGTAATCTGCTATGGATCTGGAACTTTGACTACCCAAATGGGGTCATCCATCCTCCGAAATAAAAGACCGAGGTTTCGTCTTCATCCAAAACGCTTTAATTACAGGGTTTGGTATCTTTCGGTAGTACGCAGTTAGGTGAAAAATGCCATTGCGTAAAAAAGAATTAAAGAAAAACAATACGATTTATGTAGGTAAGTATTTTGTACAGCTAATGGATTGTCCAAATATAGTCGTAGTTTAAATTCTATTGCTCAGGTCTACAAATCGGTGGATAATCGTAAACCTAAGAGAGTAGAAGATTGCAGTTATGTAAATGTGTATGCTAATAATAATTCTGTTGCGAGAAAAACAAGATTCCGTGTTTAGGTGCTCCAGTCCACAGGCGATTGATTCACAATCCAAATTTCGTTTTATGGGTTAATTTATATTAACATACATGTATATGGCAAAAGTCAGATTATGTAAAGATCGCCTTTACTTCAGCCACCGCGATTTCACAGAAAAAAATGTTAATAGTTAATTGTTAATTGTTAAAATTGTTCATCCTTATTCAAACAAAAGGTACAAGAAAGGTTTTACATTTTAAGCACGTGTCGAATAATTCTAAAAACCCATCTTGAGACTGACTGTCGCGTGTTGAAAGGTTAAGGAAAATCCAATTGCATAAATCACAGATGTCTCTAGACTGGTTAGCATTTCTACAAGAACAGAACAAAACATTTCTTTTATTTTCATTCAAGTACAATGGGATACGATATGGACAATATACATTAATGATGTTTTTTGTAATATTTTAAGTACTTCCGGTAAAACAAACAGTGGAATAATTTGATTGAGAAAATTTTACACTCATCCAAGGGATAGAAGCGCTACTATACAGTTGTAGTTACTTTGTTAAGTACTTTGAAGAAGAATATGTTGTTTTCAGTATAAAACTAGGGCACCAGAAATGCCAGTGGGGACTTAAACATCGCAGTTACATGTTAAGCATTCTATAGTTACGAGGTTTCAGTCTCCGTTCAATGTTAAAATTTTAAATTAGATATGTTGTGCTGGGATAATTGTTTATTCTTTTACTTATCTATTTATTCATTTTTATTTCAAAATAACAACGACATTCATATATTTACAGTAAATCGGGTCCAGATGGCTATGTCCCCTGATTTCCATCCTTGTTCGAAACGATAAAAGAGGGAAAAAAGATTTGGGGAATATAATACAAAAATACCTGTAACCGAAGATATTTACATTTCACAAGAATACAACAAGGTTTGAGATATAAACGGGATTTAAGCAAGAGGTGTAAATTGGTCAGTTGAGAACAGTTGTCTACTAAATATAGGAACATTCCATTCGTTTGTAAACTTGACCTTTCGTAACTCATTAGTACAGATTTCATTCATAAAAAGGCAGATAAAATCGTTGTAGGTTATCACGTGTGGTATGGCCAATCAGAGGTGTGTAGAAGTTCAAGAGGTCACGACCGAAATATACACACATTTCCGGGAAATTACTACAAGTTGCAACAGCGAAGGCTTAGAAGCTCTAAAGTCTCGACAATCTTATGCCGATCGTCAATTTGCTTGGCTTAACATATCAAAGTTATTTGTGTTTTTAAAGGGTAATTTTCATTATCTTCACTTGATGAAGAATTCTAGTATTACGCCATTAACGAATTAAACAGTGATTTTGCGTAGAGAAGTCTTGAGATATACTAAATTGAATCTAAAGGGCGCTACTTTATTTCGAGGCTATTAAGATCCTACAGGGTTTTCCATACATAGTATAGATAGTAACACTGGTGAACGAATTTCGTTCACCAAAAATGCGTTTGAATGAAGGATTTGTATGTGGTAAAATCATAATTTCAGCATTTTACCATTCTAAAAAATAACTATCTAGTTAATGTCAATATTTAAACATTTTCCGCTCTTAAACATGGGGGTTGGTGGAGGCTGTTTTGTTGTAAGAAGATATAAACATATAGTAAAAACACGTGGTTGACAGATGAAATGTCTATTATTTCTTATTTGGACATGCTAATTAACATATCGACGTTTATGTCATCTTAAACTGAAATATCACATAATTTGTACCGTTATTATCAAGATTTTCCCCGTGAAATTCCCAACGACTTCGTAAGATACTAGTAACGCTTTTTGATTGGACTAAATATATGGGGTTCATCTCAGAATAGCTTTAAACAATTATCAATAATCTGGTCAATTAGTTTCTGAACAAAGAGAGAATATATTAAGATTTGATATCTATAGGGAAAAAAAACTTGATTTATGAAATTCTCGGTTTTATTTTAAAACGACTCACTTACAATCTTACACTTTTACTCGGTCCCTATGCAAATCAGAACTTTTTTTATGTTATACAATTCGCTGTTCTAGTTAATACGGACACAGTGAGGTATGAAAGGCTGAAAGTTAACATGTAGACGAACGGACAAAATCATTATTTTACATGCAAAAAATCTTAAAAACAAATTTCGTCCTGGTATTTGATGGAAAATATGATATGACAAGAAAATAAATACGTTTCATTTATTAATTTCTGAGATTTTTTCAGCGAAATGTTGGTCCATATAGAAGTCAAAAGGCCATACCTCTGCATAAAAACATGTTAAGGATTCGTAATGAAAACAGTCACGATTTCTGTAATTGCGACAAACAAAACGCTACGCCTTTAAAATATTATATGGTCTTTTATCCATCGAATGTAAAAAAGACAAGGGTAGCTTATACAGGATGATACTCAGCATAATCATTTATTTTCATATCTTGTCCTGCAAATAACTAGAATTTTGAAGATTAAAGGAAAATTAGAAGTACTGCGTGTTATTTTCCTAATTAAATGCGTTAAAAGCTTTTAGATTGCGTTTCATATTGGAAATTCATGCAATCTAGAACAATAATTCCAATTGAATGAATTGATAATCGTTTTCCTCTCCATTATCACAACTTAAAATTAAAAAAAAAATCGAAAAAATATAATATATGTTACGGTGCATGAGAGAGAGCGTTACAGTATATTAACTACATAACTGATAGAGGTTACATTTTCTTATGGAATACATTTCTTCTGTGTTATTTATTTGAATGGGATTTATGTAATAGTTATAGTTCATTTCTGACAATTTACGCGATATAACCTAAGCGGAGCGTTAGCGGAGCGCAAGGTTATACGCGTAAATTGTCAGAATATGAACTATAACTGTTTTACCGATCGACTTATTTTTTCATCAAATAGCGCTAGGTTAAATGAGCTGCGCGTCAATCAATGATGTCAGTCATTTTTGTTGCGTCATACATTCTTCAATCAAATCGAGGTAAACAAAAAGTGGGAGGAGCGAATTAAATTTCCATTGGGTTTCTGTAATTATTTTGTTATATGGCGAGACATAATCAGTTGAGAACGTTCGGTGGACACAACCACGTTATTGCTGCAAGTGGAATTTATATTCTTTTTTAGTTTGTTTATTGCGGATATAATGCCTCCCTTTTTGGAATTATATAGCATATTAAAAAACGCAGTGGTAGCGAGCCGGACTATCATTCAAAAGGTCCCGGGTTCGATTCCGACGGCGACACTAATCTTTTCCGACTAGTCGCTCCCACATATGGATCGATAATCGTAGACCTATGTGGGATAGCAACTGGAGGCTAGGAAAGGAATAGTAGTATTGGTTTAGGAAATACGAAGAATTCGTTTTTGGGTGTTCCAGCCGCAGAGATATAACTGAAAGATTGTTAAAAGCGGTGTTAAACCCCATAAAAAATTAAAACAGGCACATTCATTATCAATAATATAATGTTTGCAACAAGACGTAAGTAAATAACTCATAATGTATTGAAAAGCTGTAGTTATCAAGATTTGGTTCCCCACGCATACGTCTCAGTTAAACGGATCACGTTGGCTTTCGATATTGGTCAGCTATCATAGGCCTTACATGCTTTTGAATCAATTTCTTTCTGCAAATATTTGTATAGATCTACCTAGAATCCTTGGAGTAGAGCTAGGCTTTTTTATATTTTTTCTACAATTAATTTGCATACATGTACCTTTCAAAGGAACATTTGATTGCATTTTGTTTGATTGGGACTTTAAGAAACAACTAAATTAAAATTTCGTTTAAAAGATCCAGAGTATTCATGTTTAAAAAGGAAGTGAGATTTTATATCGTTTCGACCCTGTCGTCTTTTCTTTTTTATGTCAATGTGAAAATGTGGAGTACAGAAAGGTTTGGTTCGAGCAAACTCGTCGGTGTCATTCTGCTGTATACCATGTAGGGGCCTAGATTAATATTTTTTCAGAATCATTGATTTATCAGCTAAATCTTCTCTTGATTAACATACAGACAAATTATTTAACAACATTACATCCTTTTATAGAGTAATTTTGTATAAGCATAATTAAAAAAATAACATTGAATTTTTTTTATAAATACTCGATTACAAGTTAAGGGTCTTTCGGTACATTTTATCAGACAAGTTTATGACGTCACTGTCTGGTTTTGAATGTAGTCCCCTCCCTTCATGACCTAAAGTCACGTAGCTCACTTATTCGAGCAGGTCGTCAGGTTACGGGATATATTTTTTGAATTTCAAACGAAATAGCGGCCTTTCATTGGAGGAAAAAATAGGGCGATCGGTAATAGCTATTCTAGCTATTATTTCCCGTCTTTCCGTATGTCTATCCGTCCGCCTGTTTACTTACACTTATTTTCCGAAAAGAGTCCAAAATCTCTATCCGATTTACTTAAAACATTCACATAATGATTATACCGACATCAGAATATTTTTGTTCGAAATTAGTTATAAAAATATCAACGGAAAGGGGCCATAAAGGAGATTTTATTACAATTTACTCGTTACAGCATTAGATTCCACTGTTTTCGTCCAACTTGTTTAATGCTTTCACAGAATGGTTGATTCAAAGAAAGAATTGGTCCTTTCGAAGTAATGCCAGGTCCGTCAAGTACCAAGAGAAAATTGACATTTTGGAAATTGATTTAAAAAAATCTCTGCTGTCGCAAAAGAGTCCACAGTTTTGATCTAATTTCATACAACGGTTAAACAAAGATTGTACCAATGAAATCATTGTCCCTTTTGAAAATATGTCAGGGCGGTGAAATATTATTGAAAAAGGGGCCTTATGATGATTGTTGAAATTATCTAAACCCTTGACATTTAACTGACTTTAGAAAGATGATTTCCCCTTAAGTACTTTTAAATAACACGTGATTATGATTAGTGCTTACATTTATATTTTTAAATAATTTCACGTCAGGGTTAAATTTTCCTTAGCATTTCAACAGCAACTTAAACAACACACTTGGCTGATGGTACCCATTTGTAAACAGGTCTAGGTATAAAACAAATGCCAGACATGGCCATCCACCGCCGCAAAAGCTTGATAGTAAACTGAAGCCTAATAGATTAAGGATTCTTTTGTACTTAAAGAGATGAGCCCCCTACAAAAATCTAAGTCTTTAAAATAACAAAGGGCAATAACTCCAAAATAATGCACGCAAGAGTTAAAAATCTTGTGCTCTGCACTTCTCCTCCATGAGTTCTATCCACCCATTAAGTCTCAAATTGATAGTAATTATATACATTGGGAGATATGCTGTGGACAAAATCTTGTATTTAAAATTACAAAGAACATTACTCCGAAATTATGCATGCATGAGTTGTAGTTCTTGTGCACTGTACTTCTCCTCAATGAGATTCATCCACCCATAAAGTATCAAGTCGATAGCTTTTATACTCTGGGAGATCTCCGGACAAAATCTAAGTATAAAAAATATCAAATGGAAATAACTCCAAATTTATACAAGCAAGAGGTTTAGTTCTTGTGCACTGCATTTCTCCTTCATGAGATCTAGTCACCCATAAAGTTTCAAGTTGATAGCTGTAGATCTAATACTTAAGGAGATATGCTCCGAACAAAACCTAAGTATTAAAAATAACAAAGGACAATAACTCCAAAATTATGCACGCAAGAGTTGTAGTTCTTGTGCACTGCAATTTTCCTCTATGAGATATATGCACACAATAAGTTTCAAATTAAGGCAGACCCCCCCTAATGAAAACTAAAATCATCGGCCGATGTCGGCACTCGTCGGGTTTCCGGTGATTAACGGTATCGCAACTCGGCGATTTCCGGTCTGTATCGGATTTGCGTCTAAATTATCTTTATTTCTGAATATTTTCCTCAAAATTACTTTCTATTCATCATTGAATGTGAAATAATGAATAATTATGTATTAATTAGTATTTTTAAATGCAAAAGTAAAAAATATCGGTCGAATTTGTACTTTCGATTTCAACGACAACAACAACGTCATGAGTTTTCGTGTCAGGAAAAGTAGGTTCACGAAGAAGTCACAGTCAAATCAGATGGATCTTGGTTGAAATTCGATATGAATAGTTTATATGTGATGAAAGATGTGAGATAGGAATCGAGAGCCATCCCAGAAAGTGAAAAATGGACACCGTTTTGTTGAACTGGACGTTTTGATCAGTTGATGTCTAGCTAGTTGCGATAACGTACCCCCATCCCTTTTGATAGTCTGATGTGGGATGGGGTTACGACGCGTTCCCTCTTTGTTCTATATTGCAAGGCCCGGAGTGATTCACTCCGGGCACTTTAAGGTCAATTTTTGCAATATATGTTAATTCTAAAAACACCATTTTACAATCTAAACCTACCTTGGTAGTCCCAATTAAAATTTATCGGCACAAATTTAAATATCCCAAGAATTTCACTTTTAATTAGTATCACTGTCTGAAAATCATATTTTTTCCCTTCAAAGTCAGCCATTTTGGGTTGATGTTATTGAAAGTCTCGTGAGTTCTCCCGTTTCCCGCCAAAATTCAGCTAATGAAAAATCAGGTCACCATATTTGGGAGTCATAGTATTTTTTGTAAACAAACTCGCTTTGATCATTATGAAAGATGAAAATTAAATGAAAAGTTTTGTAAAGTCACTTAAATTGGTAAGGTAGTAGATAGATAAAGGCTACTAGATGCTTCAAATTCGCAAAGGTTTTGAAAGGTAGGTAAAAATAGCTACTATACTTTTTACGCAGCACCTGTTTTGACAGCATGGAATTAGTAAACAAAGTGACGTCAAAATAAATCACATGATCAACATAACTGTCATGGCCTCTAAACTTCGAAAATTTGAACAATTGAAAAAGAAAACACCTTTTTAAGAAAAATATAAGTGATGTATTGGTTCCTGTAACATTATTTGCTTTCAAAACTTAGGTAAGAATGACATTTGTTCTTAAATGACCTCTCAGTTTGAAAAACATAAACTTGATAACTGCAACAAAAAACAAATAGGGTGGAAATTGTAGCCCTCGACCGGCAGCATATCAGAGAGAGGGGTACATTATTGCAGCTAGATGTCTAGCCTGTTCGATTTCAAAAGTGACAGCCTCTTCATACCCATCGTTTAGGGATTCAGTGCTACACTAAGAGAAGGCTTACAGATTATCTGCTAATCTACATAAAGACGTACTTTGCAGGTAACTACTTTTATCTGTAATGGATAAAGTGTAACTCACAACTCACTTTGTTCACAATCCCCATGGAGTTTTCGTCAGTGCGGAACTTGAAGGTCCTCACTCTTTGAAAGCTACTGTCAGAGTGTCAGTCAACCTCATGGCTTGCCCCACACCGGCTGGGCACCAGCAACGATAGGTAACCCATGATGCAACAATTAGACTGGTACCCTGTATGAAACATCTAAATATGCCCTTTCACTACATTCCCCCGGTTTTATTAGAAAAGGACTCACCGAAGGGTCTGGTTTAGTTACCCTGATTGTCCTGCTGCTTGTTGTACCATAGAGTACCATAGGTAGAACCAATCAGAGTAGACTTGTGGCATGTAGTCAGTACCATATCCAAGAGTAGTTGCATCAGGTGATCTTCTTCAATGGAGTACTCAACCTCAGTTGTAGGTCTGCACATTCTTTTAGAAAACCACCTACACCACCTAGAAACTTCTGAAGCCTTGTTTGTTAATGAAAAATAACAGTACCATTCAGTTTCACAATGTATTGTCTCAAGGTCAGTCTGTTCGATGTCAATATTAGTGTCTGTTGTCAACATCTCCCAACACTCAAGCATTTTGGATTATTGCGCGTCCCTACCCCAACGCCATTTTCCTGACGAATAGCCCCGGTTTTCGCCTCGAGTTCTAACACCGAGACCCCCACGGCCCCCGGGTTTGACCGCTTGATCCCATACTGGTGTACACAGGAGTTCTGCCCTGATCCATTTCTTTCACAGGGTGGCCCTCTCCTGGGCCCACGTACTAACGGGACAGTATCGTCACTCTCTTCTTTAGAACATTCCCAGTTTTAACATCTGCGCGTTGAAAGTAAGAACACCTCCCACAAGGCAAAGAGCTTAGCCCCCCATGATCATCACTAGCCAGTGGCCCTCTGGAAAGTGTGTCAGCATTTCTGTGCTTGGCCCCCTGGGGTTCCTTTAATCTTGTTAAGCTTGAGTGATCTGTGTGCACATGAGACAATCGTTTCTTCCATTTTTCATTAACCTATCTTACTACTTAACCCTAACTACACATTTATCAGTTCAGTAACCATCCATCAGGGATATGACTTGTGCTGAACGCTAGTAGGTCAATGAGATCACTTATTAGCATTTGCGTTGTCATAGTTGGTCAGTAACCTCTGCATCAAAATGCATTCCCTGGCTTTCTAACCAGTACACCAACTACCAAAGTATCCCTAATATGCGAACTACCCTACAGCTGCAAAATGTTCAACTACTTAAAAGGACTGTGGCTGTAGCTGTTAGAAGCTCATCTTGACTTTGTGTCCCTCTGGTTAAACATCAGTAGCTGTAAGTTCTCTCTAGCTGAACTGGAACTCTTCTTCACATCTTGGTAAACTCCTCTAGATATCTGAAGTTGGAAGTCTTCTGTTACTCTAGTGGCTATACCATAGGTGAAGGTTGTAGTTCTGTGTAGCTCTAAGTTGAATATCTTCTTGCTATGTCAACGCATGAGTCGGTGGTGTTGCCTGGACGTTGAAGTTGACATTCATTCTTGGCTTCGGTGACTTGACAGGTAGCTTTATTAGTTAAACAGCAGGAAAGTTTCTTATACTTCTTGAAGACTGGTCGCCATCAGTAACATTGTTGCCTGGTCACTTCTTCCTATCTTTGACCAAGGATAAATGTTCTTTCAGGTTATCCTGTTCTCCACAATACTTCTTTGTAGTATTTTCTTAATTGACTGCGCCAAAGACTGTCAGTCCGTGCACTGACAAACAGTAAGTGTCCCAGTCAGACATCTCATCTTTATAGAACCACCAGCTGCGTGTTCACCACCTCAACCCAAGCCTCTCCGGTTACAGTAGCTGCTGCCGATACAGCCTCGAGAATCCTTGGTGGCTACTTACAGCTGGGGCCCTGTAGATAGTGTAAAAGAGAGGGATCCCATTTCTGGTTTACTCAATGGACGAAGAACCATTTCTTCTTTGTGGCCTTTGACAAACATGTTCTGCTTGACTCTTGGCTGTTTTCTTCTGCAAATTAAAGGAGATTCCTGATTCCTCCACATTGGCTGTCACAAACGAAAGTCTGTAGTTGCGTAAGCTTCTGAAAACAGGCAGAAATTCATTACGGATGTAAACAGCTAACAGCATGCAAGCCCAAGTTTGTAACATTCATCTTTTCATTTTACCAGGACAATGTGAGGAGGGGGAAGCACTTCAGTCACAAAGGCCCGTGTTTCCCGATCAGCTCCTCCTGGGTAATTCATCGCAAAAGTTGGTTGTCCGTCGTAACAGTTCAGTGCTCAGTGCATCGTGTTACTGCTCCGCGGCATTTTTGCTTTTCCTTCCATGTGATGGCGAATTATTTGTCAACTGCTGTTTGAAACTCCATCGAAGTTTATTTCATACAAGCCTCACTACTCCTGCCCCCCTTTCTTAAAAAGGTTGCTTCATGTAAGCTTGCAGCAGGTCGGGTGTACCTATGCCATGTGCGTCAAGTCAGTCACATGTGAAACTTCGTGGACTGTCAATGCAATGTCGAATGGACAAGTAGTTTTGGCCAAATTTATTTTTGTTTCCAAATGCAAACTTAATTCAGTTGAATGACTGCAGATAAAAAAAAGAATGTGGTGAATTTTCAGACAAAGGACTCGGGAAAATTTTGAAATTTCGTAAGACACCACATGGCAGCATGTCAGACATTTTTTTTGTGTGTTGTTTTTTTATTTGTGCAGAGCTGTCATTCATGAAAATAAACCAAAATTGTTTGCATTAATTCATTGCATGGGTTCTTGATCCCACTTCTGATACCAATAAAGTGTAACTCACAACTCACTTTGTTCACAATCCACATGGAGTTTTCGTCAGTGCGGAACTTGAAGGTCCTCACTCTTTGAAAGCTACTGTCAGAGTGTCAGTCAACCTCATGGCTTGCCCCACACCGGCTGGGCACCAGCAACGATAGGTAACCCATGATGCAACAATTAGACTGGTACCCTGTATGAAACATCTAAATATGCCCTTTCACTACATGGATTTCAACCCTTCAGCTGACCTACTTTTAAATTGATGATAGGGTAAAAATAGCCTGAGCCCATGTTGGCAATAACAAGATGAAGTGATTATTTTGTAGTTATAAAAGATTTATGACTTTTCAATGTCATATTTGTTAGACAGTGATGACAAGTCGTTGATATGAAGTGATCAACAGAGGGTGGACTCATGACCAGGTGCCCGGCTAGTTCAGTTGTTAAGAGTCAAGAGTGCCAAGCAAGTATTCTGGGGGGGTCGTGGGTTTGGGTTCCATGTCGTTCACATCTTTTCAGCCCTTAATTTAATTTAGATATTGTTGTCTCAAAGTCTGAGATGTGTTTAATATTTAGCCTGAGGGCATCAGATGACCTGGCTGATCACAGGCTATAAGTAGGCCATGCAATACCGATATACAAAATTAAAATAGGTGTTGACTAGCCTGTCAATTTCAAGTTCACGAGTGTACCACTAGTCAATTAAAAAATTTTAAAACATTAAAAAGAATTTCATCACCATAGGATTCAGACAAAGCAATATATGAGTGCTTTTACAGGTTGATTGCTGAATAAGCAATCAAGAAAGTTTAACTTGAACTTACCATTGGCTTAGAGCTTAACTAAGACACAATGTAGAACAAGAGATGTTTAAAACATTTATGCCCCCATTAAAGCAAGTCAATAGTCTATTCTTTGTCAATAAACAAAGGGCAATAATTCACAAAATATAATGAGTAGAGTTATTGTTCTTGACACTGCACTTCTCCATATTGAGATCTATCCACCTGAGAAGTTTAATGATTCTTAATTGCATACTATTGAGATATGCTCGGGACAAAAAAAAAGGTCTATGAATGGACGGCCGACAAACCATCTGACAAGTGCAAAGCAATATACCCCCTCTTCTTCGAAAGGAGGGGGGGATAAATATGCTTGGAAATTATCATTAAATCAAGGCCAGCTGATAAGTTCATCTTTCAAGGTCAAGCCTCCTCAATCTTTTACACCCTCAACCCCACCCCCATCCCCCTTAAGAGAAAAAGTACTTAGATCTAATAATTCAAGTGAGTTCCTGAAATTCAACAATCTTTTGGATAATTGTGTAACATGATGTTTTAAATGTGAGTTTCTTCTGTCTTTCAGATGTTTGTTGTGATGGGATGTGAACCTCCCCAGTTATCTGTGTTACTTTACCAGCCAGTAATGCATTCTATTGACACAACTGTTGAAACATCTGGATCTGCATACAGAAGATTTAACAGTAAGTTTAACATTGTAAGAACTTGGATAATATTTTTGTGTGAAAAAATAATTCTTCTTGAAATTTGAGCACTCAACGTTCTCATTCATTTTTCTTTAGAAATTGTCAACTGCTTGACCTCTCCTGGATCCAATCTGTTTTCAAATGTTTATTTTGAGGAGTTAACAGATGGTCCTTTTCTCTACATGGATCACAAAAACAAGGATGAATTACTTATTGGTAAAATAGACACTTTGAAACTACATTGAATTTGAGCAAATCAAGAGTTTTTTGGGGTTTTTTAATCCATCTAGGTATAAAAACAAAACCTTTATTTACTTTTTGTATGACAATACTTATTTTTATGATGCTGCCTCATTCAGAATAACAATGTTTAGTTTTTCACACACCTATGTAAAAAAAAATCTTCATCTGTTTTAGTTTTCATACACCCATGTAAAAAATCTCCATCTTTGAATAATTCTTGGTTTTGGTATTTGATAACAATATTGTCAGTGTGCTCTTTTGTGTTACATATCTAAGATATGAATCTAAATACAATGTACTTGTGATTTTGAAAAGACTTATATCCATTGTATACTTTTGTAGAAACAATTACAATAACTATCAAAGATTATGATAGTTTTATTGATAAATTATTTCATTGCTTATAATAAAAGTGCGAGAAAAATCTATCTGTCCAAATTTTCACTTTGAAGCAAAATGTCTTCTTCAAAACTGTTAAAATTAAAGTGCCATATTTGCTGAGATTTAATTTTTATCAATTGTGGAAGCCAATGGTTTCTAGATAAAGTCTATCACTTGACATTTAAAAACTTGCAGCTTCTTAAGTGTTTCATATTCAATCACTTTTTTTTAAATTTATTTTTAATTTGTCTGTATTTTCAGTTCTATATCACTTCAAACCATACCCAAAACAGAGTTACAAAATCTGGAGTCTGGGTGTCTTCAAAAACAGAAAGTTAAACAGATCTCATTGAAGCAAGGATTAAATGTGTTCTTCTTCTGTGTGGCCCAGGATGGATGTTTTTTCAAGTGGTGAAACCAATTCAGTGAAAATGTGTAGAATCAAACATTCAGGCACTCATGTACACTGTTCAGTATAAAAAGTAGATTTTTATGGTGCCAATGTAGTCCTTCTCTTTGGTTATGAAATAATGACTTTTGGATACAACAATGCATTTTCTTTGATCCTTGGAGTAATATAGTATTATATCCTGAGTTCACTAATTATCTGAAACCTAGCTGTACTGATATATAGTAGGTACATATTTTCATGGTTTTGTAATAAAAACAAATAATAATTAAATGTTTTGGAGGCAGGAAAACCATTTTAGATTTCTTAAGTTTTTAGAGGACTAAATGGCATTTTTAACTCGGCTGTTTTCGGAGAAAACCCTAGGTATTGCTATAGCCTCCGTGTTGTTGTTGTCGTTGTTGTCGTCGTGCAAAAACTTTGACATTTTGTTATATCTATGGTTCTACTGAAGGCATTCCCTTGAAACTTGGCAAACATGTTCACCATCAAAAGAAAAACCTATACTATCAAGGGGGATAACTCTAGATGCATTTATTTTCAAATTATGCCCTTTTTTCGACTTAGATTTTTTCCCACCATCCAGCACTCGACAGCCGAGTGTAGGCACCCGTAGGCGGTGCTCTTGTTCTTCACTTGCATCAATAGATCTGGGTCATATTGCTTACTGGTCTCTGTCTGTCTATCTGTGTGTCTATCTGCCTGTGAAAAATTAAGCCGAAAACTGAACATTCTCCCTTAACTTCAACATTATTCAGCTGATAATGCATTTACTTAGCATGAAGGCTCCTCTCTTCAATCCACACTTTAAAAGGTCAAGGTCATCTGACAGTGTCAATGACAAGAATCAAGACCAAACTTCTCAAGAATTGCTATTTTGGGGACATAAGTGTTTTTATAAACATCTTGATAGATCTGCTGAAATTAAACAAAATGGTGAATTACTGTTGTCACTCTGTCAGTATAGGTGCAGATAGCTTGACAAATTTATCCTTGGCCATATCTATAATTGAAAGGCATTTGCTTGAAACTTGGCATGTTTAGGGTCAATATGACTGAAAAAATGTTAAAAGTGGTGTTATAGCCTATTTAAGGAAATAAACTTCGATATATAATGTGTAAAACCAAGTGTCGGTTATTGTGATCACCTTGTTGTTGTCAGTATAGATATAGGTGGATGTAGACCTATGGACGTAGTTGTAGGTGAAATTTGGCCATTTATTTCTGTTAGTATTGAAGATAATTTCTATAATCTTGGCAGGTATAATAGGATCTTCACTATCTTGAGTAATCTATAATATCAAGAGGGATAACTTTTGTCAGATTTATGTCCCCTTTTGCAACAGGATAAGACATCTACACGAGTATTGAATTATTCCCCTTGTTTTCTTCTATACATTAAAATTTGTTGGTTAGCACATATCAAACTCTTGTTTAGAAATACTATTTGTCCTTGTTTTTTTAAAGAGAAGTTTTTGTCATGAATTTTGATCTATCACAAAATATAAAATTCTCAAAAATTTAGTAATTTTATCATCTGGTAAAAATGTAGAGTTATTGCCCCTGATTGTAAATCTTTATCAAAAAATGTTTAAAATTTAAGAAGCAAGTCATAATTGTCTCATTTCATTTTGTTTTATGAACCCAAAACATAGACTTGACAAAAACAGTTTTACTCTGTAAGATATTTTTGGTTCTGTTCTTGTCTGTAATATTATATTTTAGATTGAATAAGACGTTTGGCAGAATATGGCAGAAAAGACACAAAAAAAGTCTAAAATGGCACTAAAAACCTCAGATTTATTGTTTAAATGTAGACATAGTAAAGTTAATATTAATTTAACAAATAAGAAACAACTTTGATGATTTGGGAGAATTATAACCTTGATGATTTGTCTTATGTTGAAATATAGATTATTAAAGAGGCAACTGTGAAATATGGGGTATACAACTTCAAATAAAAATATCTTAAGTTCTGTACGGTAAAACGTCTTAGGTTTTCTATATTGTGTTGCTTAGGCAGTGCAGAAAAAAGTGATATATAACTTATGTATGCCCCATTACTAAAAGTTGGTCATTTTTTATGAGATTTCTGGTGAAAATGTACGGAAATCAGTAAAAAAGGCGGAAAATTACTGTAGGACAGGTCATAATTTTTGTCATATTTTTTCAATGAGCCATTTTATTTTTATTTTGTGAATATTTTTTGAGAGAGCAATGAACTCTGATTATTTTGATACCAGATTTATAGAAAATGGACTATTACTTTTGAAAATCTTGCTGATTTTATGACTGAATTGGTGCTTTTATTTTAGACGTCTTGTCCGAAGGGGGGTAGTTTCACTAAAATTTATATAAAATCATTATATTACGGTAAAAAGTTTTAATATTTCACATAGAAGACCCTAAAAGGATGTTATATGAGATAGTAATAGTTTACAATTGATTTGCAGAAGTGCCCATTAGGGGTGGTCTACCTTAAAAGCTGTTTTACTTTAGGAGATATGCTCCGGACAAAATGTAAGTATTAAAATATCAAATGGAAATAACGCCAAATTCATGCAAGCAAGAGTTGTAGTTCTTGTGCACTGCAATTCTCCTCCAAGAGATCTGTTTCAAGTTGATAGCTATTATACTTTAGGAGATTTGCTCCGGACATATAAGATAACTCAGATTTCGTTGCGTTTTCTTTTTGTGTTATTTGAAAATCCTGGCGTCAAAAAGATGGGATTTTTGTATGCAATATCAATGACAGAGGTTGTAAAGCTGTAGAGAAGAAACTGTAACATACCAAAAGAATAAGGCAGAGTCTGAAACATAAACATAAAATTGAAATAATGCTTATAAGTTTCGAAACAGAAGACATTCCTTTTAGATAACGGGTATAATAGTGAAGACTGAGGGGTTTTAACGCCAAACAGATAAAATGTTTTAATTTAAATTGGTTATGTTTTACATGCAAATGCTATTTCAACATAAAACCACTATTTACACTTGAGTTATTTCTTGGACAGTTTGCACTTGTTTTTGTGACAATAATTTGAGTAGATGTATCTTAAAATAATAAACAAGAAAAAAGACATTTTTCTGATATTTTACTCAGTGGATTTTAACTCATTTCAGTCTTAGAAATCTTGGTTAAGTTTTAATGTTCTGCGGTTATATATCTGCCGTGTCTCTGTTTCTACAAATGTTTTTGCTTGAAACGTTGCACATACTTCTTTGACCACAATTCAGCCTCTAAACAACGGTTTATATCTCTGATATTATATGAATGGAATTGCAAATGATAAATATCTGGAGTATCTCTTTTTCTACAAAAGTTTTTGCTTTAATAACTTTGTACATGCTTCTACGACCATAATATCAAGACAATGGTTCATTCCTCTTAAATTCAATTTAATGGAATTTCAACCCTTTTCAAACTAAAAAGAAACTATGTTATTCATTAAATAAAATTTTCTCCACTTTCGACATTTATCTACTGTTTATATCAAGCACTGAAAATAGTCGAGTTTCGCTTTCCTTTTACAGCTTGTCCAGGTCATTTTATAAGTATTTTCTAAAATATTCATCGTTTACAGAGTTTTACGCAAACATATGTGAAAGTTTCATTTCCGTCCATCTCACCTTAATAACTTCAAATACAGTCGTTTAGTTTCAAACTTTTAATGGTTTTAAATCGATTCGGGTTAGTTTCACTTCGGTTCGGAGTTTACTTTCATTAGTTTTCGTCGGACTGTTCCCCCAACTTGATTGTTGTGAAATCTTTATAATAATGGACGTCATTTGTAAAAACTCCTAAACGCCGTTACGCTATGTCTAATATGTAGGCCTATCTTTAAAATAGAGGATTCCAAATTGATATAATCATATTTTCTTTAATGCTTTTCGGTGGTTTATCGAGAAATAACGGTAGATTATCACTTGATAAACTCACCGCAAAAGCAGTGAAACTATCAAAAACTTCTGCCCTGCTTTTGAATAGAATAGAATAGAATAGAATAGAATATCATTTATTGCGCAAATTTACCCTATTGGGTTATAGGCAAATCATATATAAATATTTATAAACACATAAACACATACTTACATGAAATTAATCATACGCCTTTTCCAACACACACATAGACATACATCAAACCAATAACACAAAAACACGCACAAAGTCAAACAAGAATGATTACGAATAGAAATATAATACGAGTCATGTAAATGAAACAAACAAATGGTTTGGAGTGCAGCAATGTACGTTGATTCTAATCAAATGATATTGCAATCTTTGATGAATTTTGCTATAGCCTTTAAAATATTTGAATCTTTACTAGCCATTAGTGTTATAAAGGCAACGACTGGATCTACGCAAATGTGAGCATCAAAAACATCCTTTATATTATCAAACATAACTTTTCTTTCCTCATCAAACTTCTTACATTGACATAAAAAGTGAATTTCATTTTCTAATGAATTACATCTCACACAGATTCTATCTTCAACCTTTTCTCCAACATATCTTCCACGCTCTATTCGTAATCTATGACAACTTATTCGAAAGGCACATAAATATTTTCTAGTTTCTTTATCCTGTAAATTTTCTAGATAATATTCAATGCCAAAATTATCCTTGAACAATTTATATGTTTGAAGTTTTGTATTACCTATATGAGAATTCATTTTCTTATGCCAAAAACAAATAAACTTATCCCTTAACTTGCTTTTCACTGCGTTGAATAGAGCTGACGGACTAAATGTACACTGATTTTGCCAAACATGCGAAAACCCTAAATCAACTAATATTCCTTTAACAAACTGAACCCATCCTGATTTATTGATTGTCGTATTAATTTGCTCTCTATAAGCTTTTGACAATATTGACTCACTATCAGACCCAACAATATGTACCCAAAAGTTAACGCTCCTTGATATAACAGATAACAAGAGTGGAAACTCTCCAAGTTCACTTACAACCCCTAAATTTGAAGCCTTTGAATTTAGCCCAAGCACATATTTACAAAATTTCTTATGAACCTTTTCAAATTCACAGTTGTTTTTAAAGAAATATCAAATAATTCATCCACAGTCTTATCTGCAAGACATGATTTATACCCTGACCAAACTTCACTTCCATATAAAGCGATCGGTTTGACTAGGACATCAAACAAGTGTAATGCAATAGATGGCTTTATACCACTTTCAAAAATACTCTGTTTGATGGAAAATAATGCTCTCTCTGCTTTAGCACTTAATTGTTTTTCTGCAGTTGAAAATTTTGCCGTGTTAGAAAGAATTACACCAAGATATCTATAATGACTTACGCATTCCAGCTCATGGTCCCCAATCATAAATCTAAATTTTCTTTGAGAAAAACGACCACTTTTGGAAAAAACCATGACCTTTGATTTATCTGTATTTATACTTAAACCCCAGTTTTTGCAAAATTCATTCACACTTGCTATATTTTTTTGAAGGCCTATTTCAGAAGTAGATAAAAGAACCAAGTCATCTGCATACAAAAGATGACTGACACTATAATCATGCAATGTTGGTACATCGCCAACAGACAAATTTTCACCTACATCATTAATAAACAAATTAAATAGTAGTGGACTAAGAATATTACCCTGATGAACTCCCTGTTTAATATCTAAAGGTCCCGATAAAGAGTCTTTACACCTTACCCTAGACACTGAAAATTGATACATTGATTTTATTAGTTCATATACGTTTCCATCTATACCGGCTTGTTTCAATTTCAAAAATAACCCTTCATGCCAAACAGTGTCAAATGCCTTTCTGAAGTCAATGAAGCAAGCGAAAAGTTTATTGTCTTTGCCTTTATTCTGAATATACTTATCGACAATTGTTTTCAAAATGAATATTTGGTCTGTTGTACGAAAATTCTTACGAAATCCTGCCTGTTCCTTTTTGAAAAATTGTGACTTTTCTAAATGATTTAAAAGTCTAGAATTTAGAATATGGCAGAACAACTTCCCTAAACAGCTATTCAAAGTTATGCCTCTGTAGTTATCAGGATTTGATTGGCAACCTTGCTTATGAATGGGAATAATGATGCCATCTGTCCAGGACCTTGGATATTGTCCTGATTTCAAAATCAAATTGAAAACATTTTGCATTGTTTCTTTCATAATTGGAAATGCCTTTTTAATCATTTCGTTTTTTATCATATCGTTTCCACTAGACTTATCATTCTTCAACTTTTTACATGCACTAAACACTTCTTTTTCTGATATTTCATAATCCAAAAGTCCAATAGGTGCCTTGTTTTCATATTGTTCTAGTAGCTCTCGGATTTCGCTTTCTCTATTTTCATTAATCTTGGCATTATCACTGTGCATAACATTACTAAAATGTTTATACCATTGAGTTTTACTAATTCTATCTGCTTTATCCATAGGAAACGCGTCATTTTTCATTTCATTAATAATTTTCCATGCAGACTGAGGATCGTTTTCAATTAGGTTACTTAAACCTTTAGTTAATTTTTCTTTGTGTTTTCTTTTTTTATATTTAACAAGTTTTCTATATTCTTTGAATTTCCTATAATAATTTACACGTAAAGAATCGTCAAAAACATTTCTGTTGAAAGCATTTTTTGCACTTTTTACTTCCTTTAATAGTGAGAAACAATCTCTATCATACCATCTTTTTCTTATTTTACACATGTTTTTCTTTTCTAATTTAGATGATCTTCGAATTAATGATTTGTTACCAGCTATTACCATAATTTCAGTAATTTGATCAACTATGGATTTAACATCTCTTTTTTCACTTTGTAGCTGTTCGTTTATATTTTTTATTTGATTTTGAACTTCAACGGAATTTAAAGCTTCCTGGTATCTTGCTTTATCCTTCTCTTTCCATATAAAAGTATCAGGTAAGTGGCAATATTTCAAAGGATTCTCCTCTGAGCATGTGCTATCTTCGTTTCTTAAATCATTAAGTTTGTTTAACTCAAGAGTTAAAGTCAATAAACAATGATCTGAATACAGGGTAAGATTGTGAACTTGTAAATTGAAAATCACATTTGATAAAGATGTACTTGATATGAAATAATCAACCACACTACTTCCTCTCAATGTGTGGCAAGTAAAATTTCCTCTAAAATCACCCAAAGTGCGACCATTTAAGATGTATAACTGATTATCAGAACATAAATCCAATAACCATGAGCCATGTTGATTAATAGGCTTGTTATCGCAAGAAACCCGTGGAAGTATAAACTCATTATCTAAATCATTAGGCACAGGTAGGTATTCTTTTTCACCATTCTCTTTGAAATTTCTATTTGTTCCAACTCTTGCATTTATATCGCCACAGAGTATTACTTTACCTTTGCAAGAGAAATAATCAACCTGTTTCTCAATTTTTTGTAAAATTTCTTTACTATGTAATTTCCCAAAACTCGAATTACATGGTGGGATGTATACGACCACTATATATAAATCACAATTAAATGCCGTGGCTTCTTTTAAAATCCGAACCCATATTATATCACTGTCTGACAATGGATCAAATTTACAAAATTTTCGTAAAGATTCTTTTATCATAACTGCAATACCTCCTGAAGACTTACATGCTTTTTTATTCTTTGGTCTATCCTTCCTAAAAGTATAGTAACCTGGCAGAGGAAATATCTGTATTAGAATCTGCGTGAGTTTCAACTAAGCCTATAAAATCTGCTTTACTAAGACTCTCAATCATTTCCTGTTCATGCAATTTGTTTCTTTTGATACCGTTTGTATTACACTCCAAACCATTAACATTCCAACAGCTAAATTTCATTAAGTTATCAAAATTTGTCATATCTTAAAATAACCTAATAAACTTATTTTTAAAAAATGGAAAATTGGAGAAAAAATGAAATGACAGTATTCTAAAATTGATTCTATATGACAATTAGAGTGCTTGACCTTTTTACATTCTGATGTACCTGTCAAAGTAAGAATATTGACAGTAATGAAAATATATATTATATTTAGAAATACGTTAAGGACAAAACATCTGAACATGTACTAATTTAGAATCTTTCACAAATTTACAATCCAGTATTTTTTTATGCCCCCGATAGGGAGGCATCATAAATTTGACTTGTCCGTCCGTCCGTCCGTCTGTCCGTCTGTCCGTCTGTCCGTCCGTCCGTCATTCCGTCCAAAAACTTTAACATTGGCCATAACTTCTAAATCAAAGCGGTGTCGGGGGCATTGTCATCTTACAGTGACAGCTCTTGTTTAGTCATCATAACGGCTTTTATATCGATATGTGCTAGACCAGTCATTGTCATAGTAATTTAACCTGTTATATCTTCTATTTTCAAATTGTTTCTTTCCTGCAAAACGCGAGGGTTCATAATAACTGCTTTTTCCATGTCGTCTGTCTTGTTCGCCATCTTCGTCTTGGTAATCTCTCTTTACGGGTCTGTCCGAATCGGAAGAACTACCATAATAGTCTTTATGGAAACTACGATGACCAGTACCTCTACTTTTTTGATATTCCCGACTTTTTTCCCTCGATCTTCGTGAATAATCATCTTTTGATTTTGTGCATTTCATACTATCTGACGACATCTATGCGGGGCGAAATATGTGACGTCACAATGAACGTTGCATAGCAATCACGTGCAAAATGACGCGCTTTATGAAAATATGTCCTAGAAGTTTTACATTTTGTCTCATTTTTGCATTAAAGAAATAGAATAATCGTTGTTTTTCGAGTAAGATCGATTAATATTTCATTTCGTGAAAAACAAAAGCTATATTTTCACTCGTGGCTCCGCCACTCGTGAAAATATAGCTTTTGTTGTTCACTCAATGAAATATAAATCGATCTTACACTGAAACAAACGATTATCCCCTATTTAATTCATGAAATCTATTTCAGGTGTCATCACGTTCTAACTACTAGGTGAAATTTGCCAGTGAAAAGTCATATATCTACCTTAGAGAGAAGGCCACTTTCGTTGAATGTAATAATCTCCCGATGAAATGATGCACTACAAGTTCGTCTACCAATGTTGAATTTGAGGATTCACCAGGGGTCATAAAAAGGAGTGAATATTACAGAAGTTGGTGCGAGATTTTAGGTTTTCAGAAAATCTTGTACTTTTATTATTTGTAAATTGGAAGGCAGTCGGAAGACAGCCTTGAGTTATGAATCAAACCAAAACACCTGTTAGTGAGAAACCATATACATGTGACAAATGTGGGAATAAATTCTCTTCATCTGGCAATCTAAAAGCTCACATGAGAATACATAATAATGAGAGGCCATACAAATGTGATACATGTGGGAAGTGTTTCTATAATTCTAGCGGTCTGAAAGCTCACATAAGATCCCATACTGGTGAGCGACTTTACAGGTGTGACATATGTGGGAAGGGTTCGCATAATTTTAGCGGTCTACAAGCTCACATTAGATCACATACTGGTGAGAAACCATACAAATGTGAAATATGTGGGAAGGCTTTCAATATATCTGGCCATTTGAAAAAGCATATCGGAACGCATACGGGGGAGAAACCATATAAATGTATCATATGTGGAAATGGTTTCACAAGATCTGACGATTTGAAACGACACACCAGAATACATAGTGGTGTGAAACCATATAAATGTGACGTATGTGGGAAAGAGTTCTCAAGATCTGACAAACTTAAACAGCACAAACAACATAATACATGCTGGTCAGAAACCATGAACATATAACACTAGTTATGAGAAAACTTCCTATTATCGAAAGAGACATTTTTTACATAGGATGCTGTTCATGCTTTCAAATCAATTGAAACATTACATGCATACAGATGCAAACATGTTTTGATCAATAGTCATAAATGTAATATTTTTAGAAATAATTTATTTTTTAATTATGGTACTTTTTGCAGGGAGAACCATATATTCTTTATCTTGTCGGCTTAAGAAACTCTTTCTTAGAGTACAATTATTTAAAATATTTTGTTATGGCATCGAAATAAACATAATTTTATACGATGATGGAAATCATACAAATACCCAGAGCCAAGCGTTTTCAAAATATTAACTAGAAGAATTTGATCTTCAAAATGAAAAATAATATCTTTAATCCCTATGCAACACATTTGAATTTATTGATAAAATTTCGAATAGAATATTTGCATAGATACAGTTGGTAACATCGTGAAATTGACATTCAACTCAATAAAAATCATTCTAAATCGCTCACTCAGCGCTCCATTCATTCATTCCAAACACTCACTCAAACCATTCAAAAACACTCGAAAATCAATAAAAAAGATAAAAACAACTTAATTCAAATGATATTAGATAGAAAAAAAAATGCCAATTAAACTGACATAATTGGAATTATTAGCGTGTGATTGTTTCTTGAAGAAATATGAAGCTATTTATAGAACTTGCGTGCATCATCTTATTAAAGGGAGAAAATTCTAAACAAAATTAGCGATATTGGATTACCTCCCTTTTATTTCACTCAAATCTCATTCATCTCACGCATTATTTTCATTCCAAAATCATTCACCTCTTCAATTTCACGATGCTGTTAGCTGTATGGTTATGTATAATCTGACACAGAATTTCGTTTAAGTAAGGTTTGGTGTCAATATGAATTAAGTCAAAGCCAACTTGTGTCTAGCAATTACGCACAGTACGCAAATGATTAATAAAATGGTATCGAAATATAAAGCATTGGTGAGTGAAAAATCATTATATCGTAACTCAACTTGACTAAGCTGTAGTAACGATGTTATGCTAATTCACCAACGATATTTT
Source organism: Fragum whitleyi (assembly GCA_948146395.1). Classification (NCBI taxonomy): domain Eukaryota; kingdom Metazoa; phylum Mollusca; class Bivalvia; order Cardiida; family Cardiidae; genus Fragum; species Fragum whitleyi. Next base: position 17,516,463 of record OX411544.1, read on the forward strand.
TGTAAATATAATTTATATTACGCACGTGCGCACAGTTTGTATTTAGTAGGCACGTCCTTGTAGTAAATATCTTTCTAATTTTACCGAGCAAAAATGAAAACTACATTTCTAATTTTTCCATTTTCCCATTCTGTTGAAAGTATTAAAAGTTATATTGCAAAAATTTTGTTTCCAATGAAATCAACGAGACTTCATGATATATATAAGTTTGAAGGACGCGTTCTTGACGTCAAAGTGAAATCTCCAACTTTTGACGTTACGTCATTTATGCAACGAGGCTACAATGCCCAAAACAAAACCTTTGTGCGAAACGTCATTAATAAATGAAAAGAGACGCAACAAAAAATGTTGTTTTAAAGTCTCTATGAGCGACAAAGTTATCCAAGGAACAGATACTTTCTTTCGTCGATCCCAGCTGCGATAGGATAAGATCCTAACATACCTAGCACAATTTCCGTCTTGATGCGTGTATGTAAGCCTTGAATGTGCTTTGTTTGTTAGGTTTTATTAAAAATTTAATGAATACAGCTTGAAAATTTGTAGTTAAGATTTTTTATTGTTATTGTTTTTGTGGTTTTTTAGCTCACCTGAGCACGAAGTGTCATTGTGATCGATCGTTGTCCGGCGTCCGTCTGTCCATCTGTCCGTCTGTCCGTCACGGCGTCAACTTTTTCTTTAAACGACATCTCCTCCTAAACTTATGGGTCAAAATCAACCAAACTTGGCAGAAATATTCCTTGGGTGGGCCCTTATGAAAATTTGCTCAAATGGAAAGGATCCGTGCCATATCACGGGAAAATGGGCCTTAATGACAAATTTCTTGTATACTCTCTAGAAGCCACAAATATGGTCTAATTTTCATGAAACTTAGTCAGAATGTTTATTAGGTCATGAGGATGAAGTCTATTGAAAATGGGAAGGATCGGTGCCATATCACAGGAAAAGGCGTCTTAATGACAATTTTTTGATTACTCTCTAGAAGCCACAAATATGGTCCAATCATCAGGAAACTTTGTCAGAATGTTTGTTAGGTCATGAGGATGAACTCATTTGAAAATGGGAAGTATCCGTGCCATATCACGGGAAAATGGGCCTTAATGACAATTTTCTCGTTTACGCTCTAGAGGCCAGAAATATAGTCCAATCTTCATGAAACTTGATCAAAATATTTGCCAGGTCACAAGAATGAACTCTGTTGAAAATGGGAAGGTTCATGCCATATCATATGAAAACGAGTCTTAAAGATAATTTACTTGAAATATCAGGTGAGCGATTTAGGGCCCTCAGGGTCCTCTTGTTTTGTTTTTTGTTTGTTTTGCTTTCGTTTTTTTTTTTCCAGCCTTTGAGTTAGATTTTTTTACTTTGATTTTTTTTTTCATTCCTATTTATTTTTCTTGTTCACTTTTATGCAATTAAGATTTTCCGTAGTAAATACTTCATGTTAAAGATCGTGAAAATTTCATTTACAAATACGCATTCTTCAAATCCGCCCTACATGCATTTTCTGATTTTCTCCTAAATCTTTGCCTGTAATTTGTGTCTTTGTAAAAGCTATTTCGAAAAAGAGAACATTTAAGGAGAAGAAGAAACGAATGAAACAAACGTTTTCCGGCAATAATAGCCGTACGTCGAAAAAGCATCGTTTTATACATATAGTCCGTTTGACCTCTACATGGACCAACATTTCGCCGAAAATCTCAGAAATGAATTAATGAAATGTATTTTTTTTTCTTGTCATTTCATATTTTCCATCTAATACCATGACGAATAATGTTTTTTAGAATTCTTTTAATATAAAATAATGATTTTGACCGTCCGTTTACATGTTAATTTCCAGCTTTTCATACCTTCTTGTGTCTGTATTAAACGGAACAGCGAATTGTCTATCCAAAAATAGTTCTGATTTGCATAGGGCCGAGTCAAAAGTGTATGATTTTAAGTAAGTCGTTTTGGTATGAAATCGAGTATTTTTATAAAATAAATTTCGTCGAAGATTTTTAATTCTTAGGGATATCAAATCTGAGTGTATTCTCTCTTTGTCTAAAAACCATTTGGCTAGATAAATGATAATTGTTCTTAACTATTCTGAGACGAACCCCATATTCACATATTAAGACCAATCAAAAAGCACTATTTAACGAAGTCGTTGTGAATTTCACGAGGAAAACTAGATAAGCAGGCCATTGATAACGGTACAATTCACGTGATATTTAAGTTTAGGATGACATGACCGTGGATATGCTAATTAGCATGTCCAAATAAGGAATAATGGACATTTCTTCTGTCAAATGTTTAGTATAAAACCACGTGTTTTTATTGTATATTTACATCTCGTTACGACTAAACAGCCTTCTTCACCCCTCGTGTTTGAGAGTGGAAATTGCGAAAATATTAACATTAACTAGATAGACAAAATCATTATTTCGAAGTCATTTCATTTTCAAAAAATATTTTTTGTACTGGTATTAAACTGAAATTCAGATTTTACCACATACAAATTCTCCATTCAAACACGATTTTATGCTATTGATGAAAAGGTCGGTCCATATAGAAGTCAAACGGACTATACCTTCCTATTTCTTCGAGAACCTATGAGACGCCAACAATTTTGATTATGTCAAAGAAATCGCGATTTTTCTCTATCAAAATTCATTTTGAATGACGTTGTTGATTCTTTACTTTTCAATGGGTTTGAGAGTTTTGAATGGTTTGAGTGAGTGTTTGGAAAAAGTGAATGGAGCGCTGAGTGAGCGATTAAGAAAGGTTTTGATTAAGGTGAATGTTAATTTCACAATGTAACTAACTGCAGTTTTTGCCAAAGGACGTTGCCTCCGCCATGCGTAGTCACGGCTACAAATCCCTATCATTCATTGCAAAATGCTACACTCACGTCGGGTAATCATGCTGCGCAGCTATTTGACGTCATGTAAACTAAGAAAATGACCGCTAAACATAAAAGCAGAACAACATATTTATCCATTTTTTCAACCATGTCTTATTGTTTCGACTTGATAGAATACGATTGTAACATTTTGCAACAAAAAAAATGAACAATTTCCCACTATTCTACTTGAATTGATTAAGCAATGAAGAAGAGAAATATTTATATATGTGACCCGTCGCGCGAAAAGGGACAATCTGGGTTGTGCAAAAAGCGTCGACCCTAGTCAGATTGCGCGGATTGCGCAGACTGGCTAGGGTCAAAACTTTTTGCACCGTGCCAATTTTCTGAATCTGGAATGTTCTTTCTGCCTTCCAATGAAAGAATTTTTGAAATGAGTCTTCTGGTTGACCTATGCTGGATCAAATCACTTTTTGAATAATTCATATCACAGAATTCCTGGATGGTACCTTTTCGTGTGACGGCCACATATATTAGTTTCTCTATTACTTCCTTTATTTTGTCAAATAAGTTATGAATATTTTTTGTGATGAACATTTACTTCGAATGCACAGCGGCGGATTTCAGAGGGGGTTGGTGGTGTTCAAACGAAAACCCTCTGAGGCATAAAGTTATTTTTTTGTCATGGGGAAGTTGAATTCAAACAAAATTAGGTAAATCGGTAGGAAAACGGCGTCGACAAATTAGGGTTCGAAGGACCCAATAGTAAGGTTTGTGAGGGTCCTCTCTTAAAGTTTCTGAGTCTCTGCTAAAATGCTGGCTATTTCGATAAGGCAATCCTTATATTTTTGTGTAAATATTGAAACAATGTCTGGATTAGTTAAACAAGGTGTTGGATAGATATGTACTTTATTTGGATCAACTTCAGAAAATAGTTTTAAAAAAATCTCCAATTATTTTCTGAAGTTGATTGTCAGAGGGTCCTACGGACTAACATCAGATAATTTTGAGAGCCCTGCCCACTAATTTGTGAATCTAAGCCTCGTAAAAACTGCGCCCGTTGAATTCCTGTCAGAATTTGAAGGTTCAAACCACTTTACAGAAATTTTGAATCCACCACAAATGTGTGAAATATTGTTCATTTCAAAATACTGCGAAGAGACTCCTTGTTATTAACAATTTTAAAGTGAGTATTTTTCGTTCCTATGTTTTCGGAGAAAATCCGTGGTATTGCTATAGCCTTGGTGTCATCATCGTTGTCTACCTTGTTGTTGTCGTCGTGCAAAAGCTTTGACAATTTGTAATTTATCTGGTTCTACTGAAGGCATTCACGTGAAACTTGGCACACATGCTCTTCACCAACAAAAAGGGCAACCTGTACTATCAAGGGGAATAATTCTGGGTGCTCTTTGTGCAAATTATGTCCCTTTTTTTCGACCTAGATTTTCATCTACCGTCCAGCAATCAACAGCCGAGCGAAGGCACCCGTATGCGGTACTCTTGTTATACTGTCAGATAACCAAAAGGGGTAACAGACACAGACACCAAAACCTTTTTTTTAAATACAGTGTAATGTAAAAACCTCACACCAGGGGCCCGTTTTACTAAACTTCTTCCAAAAAAAAAATCGTAAGTCAAATCACAAATCCTACCTGGTGGTTCTATTCATTGTTAGGTTCTGCCTTGCAATATCTCATTGGAATCGTCTCAAGAAGACGATTCCAATGAGATAATGCATGGCAGAATTCCATATTTAGTTACTACAGTAGAAGAAACTTTAATGTTTGACTTACGCTAAAAATGATCGTAAGATGTTCAATAAACATGCCCCTGGATACCAATTCTGTAATAAGATGTCTGTGACAATGTATTGGCAAAGACGAAAATCGTCATTAAGATTATAGTGTACAAAATTATAATTAAAAAGACCAGTTGTATACTTTGTAGACGCATAGTATACCACTTAAAAAAGTTAACGTAACCGAAAATTGCGACGTCAAGATTAAAATGATTTTTTCCCCTTTTTCTTGTCTGGATCTGACTTTCTGTTCAAAGTAATTAGTTTAAACTAGTTATTTCAGTTCGATTGCGACGAAAGGTTTAGCTCGAACACTCAATCCCGACGTTTTCACTTCCATAAGAGAGAGGCAGTGGTATGAATCCACTGCTACCCAATTTTACAGCTGGGTGAACTTGGGGCTGGCTATTGAGCGGTTTGTCCATAGACACACCCCGGCGGCAGTGGCGAGTGCATTTATTACTAGGCAACTGAGGCGGTCAAAGAATTGACCTCTGAAAAGCGAAAAATAAATCATGTAATATAGTAAAAATAAATCTTTCACCAGGTTGTCATTCCGATGACAATTTTCTGTTCTATTCATCTTTTCCGCCTCGAACATTTTTACGTGATAAGCTCATAACCCAGCCATTCTCATAATAATATTTATTTTGAATAAATTTGGAGATTTTTGTCTCACGTGGAATTTATCAGTTAATATTTCTAAAACAAAAGTTATCCTATTCAACAAGTCAGGTAGAGTTCTCAAAGGTTTTTCATTCAAATACATGCAAACAGAGGTTGAAAATGTACAGGAATACAAATATCTCCGTTTCATTTTCATTTCAGTACTTGTGTAACAAAGCACTAACAGCAACATTTAGCATCTAAAATGCTTTGACTGGAGAAAGCATAAATAGTGACTATAGTCCGTGGGCCAGGAGGGGTCACCGTGCACCCCCCTAAGGGCTTCCCGAGAGTGGTATGGAAATGTTCATAGGACCTCCCTGAGTGAGAATCACGATGTTAACAGCTGGTAATTTGGGTCCCGACTGCCATTCCGAGTGGTTTTCTAGATGGCAGCAAAGAATAAATTCATTTTACCTTTCATACACTGTAGAGGGATTTTGTTGATTCTAAATAATTTTTGAGAGTCTAAAACATGTATATTTTGCATTCTGGTAAACCCCTTGATTACTTAAAATGATTGTAAAGATCCCAATTTCCGAAAAGGGAGATGGCAGCCAGTTCTAGATAAGATTTTTGCTTTTTTTTTCGATGAATGCAATGAGATAAAAGTGTTCACCATGTAATTACACCATAGAACATACTGCAAAGTGCTATGATATTGTTGATATGACCTTCCCAAGTTCAAATCAAGCTGTTAACAGTCAATATTATGGGTCCTGACTGCCTTTCTCAGTGTTTTTCTAAATGGTAGCCACTAAACAAACAAATTAAACAGGAGACACTAAATGGATATCACTTGATTTCAAATCATATTTAAGGACCAAAACGTGTATTTTTTACGTTCTTGGTACAATATCTATTAAACAATGTTAAATTGGATATCCAAACATCCTCTATTAGAGATGGCAGCCAGTTTAAGATAAGAATATGTTATTTTTGCTGTAATCTGTGAAAGATGGTGGGTGACCGTGTACTTTGCCGATCAATCCTCTCTGATTGTACCACAAAATTGTTACTTCAACATTCCAAAGGTTGAATCAAGTTGTTTACAGTAGATGTTTTGAGTCCCAACTGCTTATTTGGGATGTTTTTTCTAGATGGCAGCCAATGCAAATACAAGTAAATAAATTGGAACAACTTATAAATGAGCAACCTATGTTTTTTTATTATCTTTAATGACAAAAACATAAATAATTAGCGTTCGTGCTACATGCTAAAATAGCTAATGTCTTTTTGAATATCAATCATCCTGAATGGTAGATGGCAGCCAGTTATGATAATGTAATTTGCCTGTTATTTTTTTTCAGTTCATCATCATCATAAAAGTTATCTCTGATAGCACAAAGGAAAGATTTAACCGATATTACTAAGTGAGAAGCAAAAAAGTATCAATCAATTTTTTTCTGTGTTCCGACTGCCTTTCCGAATGTTTTTTCTAGATGGCAGCGAAGAAAAAGTATAGATTATATAAGAATCCCTTTGCTAACATTGGTCTATTTTTTATCTTATTTTCAGGACAAAATCACCTAAGTATAGCGCAGCTCTTATTATTTCTTCAATTTAGTGTCTAATCTAAACACCAAACATACTGAAATGAAGATGACAGCCAATGTTAAATACGTAATTTTGCTTACTTAACTGTAATAGTCTCTGAAAATAGTTGGGTGGGCATGTCACTCCTGTGGAAGGGGGGGGGGGTGTATCAAGTTGTTCATCATATATCCATGATATCAATATTTTCTCTCTTTCGTCCCATTTGACGGATAAGGGTAGTTTTTAATTGTCTCAGAAAAAATACATGATAAAATGAAATCTGAAATATGACATGGCAGTCAGGTCATAATTTGAATTCATCTTATTTTTGTAAAAACATCTTTATGTGTACATGTTTCTGTCGAAGAAGGATGCATATTGGTATCATTTTCTTTATCTGTCAGTCCGTGTGTTTACACATAGGTTAGTTCATTTCTTATTTCGATTAAGAACATTGTGGATTGACAAGGGATAGTAGCATAAGCGAATTTTGAATGATTTGAATGTTTTCATTTTTATCGAACTTGACCATAATTATACAATATAATGACATATTGTTCTATTAGATGATATGTTTGTCTTCAGGACCAATCAGAAGCTTCCAAATCCACTCAAGCTAATGGAATTATTGAATGATTGGAAAATTTTGAATGATTTCGGAGCGGTTAAAATTGGTGGACTCAACATTTTTTTAAATGATTTTGGGGCATTATAATTAGTGCTTCAAAAATGCCTTAAATTGAACGCTGATTAAATGATTAATAATGGTTTTGACTAGACTTAGTGTCAAGTACACAATGTTTTTACCGATTTTTTTTTACTTCAGCTATAGACATACTTTCTTGAAACTTTCACACAATATAACAAAACTCTTTTTGTTGATGATTGCTGATATAATGTCGAGTAACGGAAAAGGGGGACTTGATGTAAAATTTCTTGTCTACACATTCGTCTTGCATTTATTGATGGGTTTGCGTGAATCTTTCTAAGAATGTTCCTCATCGTTTGACTATGTGTGGTTATCAACTCCGTTGGATGACATCATTCCAAATCACGAAAAAGCTGCACAATTAGCAATTGTCTTGTAAATGTTACCCCTTCTACATCAGTGCACGGATTTCATCAAACTAATGATGGATTTGTAAGAAGGTTTCACATAATGTTCCTGATCATTGGACAATCATAGCACATAAATGTCCATGCTATATAGTCACTGTCTTTAAGGGTGTTTTTTGATGACACTTTCGAAGTATACTTCATAATATGAATATGAGCATACATTAAACGTTTGTCCATATATAATGCTGCGTCACAAAAAAAGAGTCACTCGTTCTTAGAATGTTTTAGTGAGGTGTTTATTTTTGTCAAACAGGACGCATGTTTTTAATTTAAAACAGATAAATCCAGGTTTACATTTCAATACAACGATAAAGATATATTTTGTAAAAGTTAGTATAGGAAAACTTCCATATGGTCAAATGGCGGCCAAGTTTTTTTTTTAAAAAAATTAAATCAATTAATGCTAGGTAAAACGTCGTAAACAAATTGATATATGAATTTCTAAATGTATCAGCTATGTAGGAATTAGCACTGCTGAGCCCTTCAAGAATTTAAGATATTGAAATAAGCAAAACTGGTGAATTGTTTCGGATTCTTTTACATTTCTTTAATTTGGCGGACATTTTCGGTCGCAATTTGAGAGTATTCCTATATCGAACTAAATAATTATGGCATATTTGTATAAATATCTGGCTGCCATCTCGCTTTGAGAATTTCGGGGAACATCAAATTAGCCCTAGATATCCAAGAAGAAAATTTCAAAAAACAAATATGTTTCCCTTTCAGTTTGAAAACGTTTATTAGAAGGTGAAACCAAATATTAATATAAATACATGATTTTACCGCGGAGGGTCTTGTGAACAATTAATTTGATATTTTTTTTTCAGACCCCCCCCCCCCCCCCCACACACACACACCCGAATTAAATTCATGTTTAAAATTCAGGTTTTTATGGATTTCAATATCGACATTTATTGATAGAACGGTAGCTTAAACGCTTAATATAGGTGTCTGGTCCTAAAAATGAGTTAAAATGTGTAACAATGTTTGCACAGGGATTCTAATGTAATTCAAGCATCTTCATGGCTGCCATGTAGAAAATGCCCGTAAAGGCAGTCGGGACACAAATTATGGATTGAAAGATTTTTGAATCTCACTCAGTGAGGTCGGTGAAACATTCTTTTGCACTCTAAGAAAGGGTTTTAGGATGGTTCGTCTCCTCTAGTCTTATGCTCTGCGGCAAAAATTGGCAAATTCCATATTCAAGATTAGCTGCCATCTACCATTCAGGATGTTTAATCTTCAAATAGAATTTAGTTTTTTTTCAGTTTGTAGCTAGAACACCAAATATATATATGTTTTTGGCCCTTAAAGATCAAAAATAAAGTTTGCTCATATACAAGTTGTTCCGATTTATTTACTTGTATTTGCATTGGCTGCCATGTAGACACATCAAAAGGCTGTCGGGACCCAAAATATCGACTATAAACAACTTGATTCAACCTTGGGGATGTTGCATTAACAATTTCATAGCACAATCAGAGGGGATTTTGGTTAAGTACATGGTGACCTTTCATCTTTCATAAAATGCAACAGTAAATAGCAAAATTTCTATCTTAAACTGGCTGCCATCTCTCATAAAGGATGTTTGGATATCCAAATTATTTTTTAACTAATTGTTATCGTACCAAGAACGCAAAATATACATCTTTTTGTCTTTAGATATGATTCAAAATCAAAGGGTGCCTATAAAAAGCCTCCTGGTTAATTTGTATTTTTAGTGGCTGCTATTTAGAAAAACACAAAGAAAGGCAGTCAGGACCCAAAATATCGACTGTTAACAACTTGATTTGAACTCAGGAAGGTCATATCAACAATATCATATCACTTTGCATTATGATATATTGTGTAGTACATGGTGAACGCTTTTATCTCATTGCATTCATAGAAAAAATAGCAAAAAATCTTATCTAGAACTGGCTACCATCTCCCATTTCGGAAATTGGGATCTTTACAATCATTTTAAGAGCAATTCCACCTAACCACCAGAAATACGTGGCCACGCTTAGTCATGGATTTTGATAGAACCGAAATTTTTGGAAAGAGTACCAAAAAGTAGAAATGAAAAGTGACGTTTATTTTTCTATATTCTTATTCGTTGCCATGGTAACCGCTCATTAAGATTTTAGCCTGGAAAGTACTAAAATGATAAATATATTTTCTTAAAAATGTTGATTTTTGGTGTCTTTAAGCTTCAGAATGACTACGGTTAATTTGCCTTTCATGACATCAGTGGAGAGTACTATGCTTGATGAACAAATATTGACAATTTTTCCTATATTAGAGTGTTTGATATCATTTTTGTATAACTTTAAATAAAGGTGGGGTCTTCGATTTTTCAAATTCTAAAGAATGACATTTTTTTGCTATTTTTAAAATCAATTTTCTTAAAAAGGCAGGCTGTTTGAAGGTATTCACATGATTTTGTCTACAGCATAAAACTAGCAGAAGACAATAAGACATTAAAATTTCTGGGCACTCCACAAATGGAAATTCTCGATCATGCAAAAAATGTGTACAAAACACTTTTTCAGCTTTTCTTCTAATTTCATCTTCTTTGATTATTGTACAACTCAAACCATAAAAGGTTAGATATTTAAAACAAAAAACACAACAACACAATAATATTTGTATTTTTAAGGAAAATATACCATTCTTAAGTTTTTTGTTTTATTTTCATTATTATAAAATCTATTTAAAAGTGGTGAGGGTCCAATTACCCCACCCACTTAAAAATAAGGGTAAATTGGTATTAACTTTATTTGATATTTTATCGTCTTTTTTCCATGCATATACCACCAGACTATTAATTAATCAAGTTTACAACACTTTATTTACCATTGTCTGACTGTCTGTCCATCTTTCTGTCTGTCTTTCCATCTGTCTGGTGGTCTATTTGTCTGTCTTAAAAACTTAACAAAAAACTTACGATGGACAAGAACTTTCAGCCTACGCAAGATTCAATGTTCATATTTGACATGATGATATATCCCAACAAGCCGCATCTGCTGATCTCACAGTCAAGGTCAAGTGACAAGGTCAAGGTCATATACCAAGGTCAAATGTTTTTGAACGTTTGACCTTGGTATATGACCTTGACCTTGTCACTTGACCTTGACAAAATTGACTATTATTTCCACCCTTTCAAGATACAATGTTTATATTTGACATGATGTTACATCTGAATGATACGCATCTGCCGATGTCACGTTCAAGGTCATATGATAAGGTCAAGGTCATATTCCAAGGTCAAACGTTTAAAATCTTGACTAAAAAACTTGAAATTGAAATAACTTCAAGCCTATTCAAGGTACATTGTTCATATTTTGCATGATGAAAGATCTTCATAATACGCAACTGCTGATGCAGGGTCAATGTTATCTTTAAAGGTCAAGGTCAAATACCAAGGTCAAATATTCAAAATATTGACAAAAAACCTGTACATTGGCAATACTTCCTACCTTTTCAATGTACAATGTTAATATTTGACAAGATGATTCATCTCAATGATATCCATCTGTTAGGTCAAGGTTGTGTTTTATGGTCAAGGTCATTCACAAAGGTCAAACATTTAAAATCCTGATGAAAAAAATCAATATAGAATTTGGTAATTATATCCAGCCTATTGAATGTATATTTGGCATTGTTATAGAAATAAATGATATGCATCTGCCTTCTCAAGGTCAATGTCATGTAACAAGATCAAGGTCATGTATCTAGGACAGGCATTCAAAAACTGGAGAAAAAATCTAGCCTTTTCAAGATACAGTGTTCATATTTGTACAATGATACACAACCACTTGTGTCAAGGTTAAAGTCATGCGACTAGGTCAAGGTTTATCAATCAAAACACAAATTTAGCTATTACTTCTAGCTTATTCAAGATACAATCTTCACATTTGGCATGATGATAGCTATCAATGACATGAATCTGTTGATATCAAAGTTAGGGTCACGTGATAAGGTCAATGTCATATATCAAGATGAAAAAGTCAAATACTTAATTTACCAAACTAGAGCTGCTTTGGCGGCTGATTCGCTCCACAGGCATGAATCTATTGATATGATTAAACGAGAATTAAAGCGTTTTAAGTATTTTCCTCCTTTCCTTTTCTAAAAGAATGATCAGTCACATGGTAAAATATTTCTGAAGAGCAAAAATGATGATTGATGAAATGTAGAAGATTAACATTAACCAGAAAAAAATAAACTTTTCATCCAATTACAATGATCTTGTACAGTCTGATAAATGGTAACTAGATGAATATTTTAGTGAAATTTGGTTGATATCCATTTAGAAGGTTTTGAAAAAAGGATTTTCAAAATTTCCCTATTTAATATTATAGAGAAATGACCACCGCCCATAAAAGAAATTTTTTTCTCATTTGATTGCAATAATTTTTGTTGTCTGCAGCTACTGAAACGAAGGTTAAGGTCAATTGACAGAGGTCACGGGCATCCGTCAGAGCCAAATTTCTAAAAAAGGTGTTGTTCTCGGAGGACTTTCACAAACCCGTCACATTTCAATTAGGACCCAGCATTAAAAGATGTGGGGTATAATATTTTATCCTTGTCTGTTTGTCTTTATGTCTTATACCTGTCTTACTCAAAGAATTAAGCATTGCTAATTTCTTCAAGCAAATTCAAGACACGCATCGGGTATCATGGTAATAAAAACTCCATAACAAAAACTGTAAACAATCTAATAAACATGCATACTCTCATAAACTCCAATTTCCTTTTCTGGACATTAAGATAGACCATTGTACGTGATTTTTGGGATATCGTGTACCCTCTGTATTCCAAGGCTAAACCCACAGCTGAAGTTTAAATTCAATTCAATCTTATTAAAAATACATTTTCCTCGCGTATGTCATCTTTATTTTTGGGAAGATGTACGATTCTCGTCATATCATGTATTATCAAAATAAATCACATAAGAAAAATATAAGAATTCAATACATTTCTGGATCCATCAAAAACTAAATTGCATTATCAAATTTTCTCAAATATTAGTATCCTAATATATCAGTTTGAAGAGACGCGAGTTCTAAATAAAAATAATGACGGAACTGTTCAATATCTAATTGTTAACAATACAGTCATTAATCATTTAGTACGCTATTTATCAAACTTGAAAGTGGTGCAAAAGCTTCTTTAATTAACATAGAAAGATTAACTAAAATCTATTTATTCTTGTTTTTTAAGGAGTATAGACAATTTATATACATTTTGACGAAGGTAAAAGTATCTCCTTAATCTTTTTTACACGTATTACTCAATTCGCAATAAGGCAGATTTCTCTCAATTCTACCGTTGCCATACTTACCAGTTTTTAACTCGAAGTGAGTGAGATAAGTCTTATCCTTGAAAAAAAGAGTTGCCCTGTTCAGTCGCGAGAGCATCTTTGATTTCAATTAGTGAATGCAAGTGTAATGTGAAAGGTTTATTAGGGAACGCCTGAGATAAACACCATGAATGAATGCTGTATAATTAGATTTGTCTTTTCCTAGACATATCTTTTTCATTCAGAGGTGGATTTCAATGAAAGTTAAGAGGTTTCCTTTGATAGTTTGTTTGGCTACTAATCTGATTTTTTTGTACCTTAGAATACAGACTGGAAAATTATTTACTATCTCCTTTTCTGTAAATGATGTGTGCATAGGTAAAATTATTTCAACATCATGCAACAAGTTTTAGACTTTTACCAAAGAAACCATTTTGTGACTCGAAAGAAACTTCACGCTAATGAATAGGTTTACAGACAAACAACTAATAATAAACTTATTCATTTTGGGGATATAGAAAATTATTGTAAAACTGAATTCAAAACATACTTGAATATAAAGTATTTGTTAAGTTGGTTAGAATATTATCTTTGATGTACATAATAAAAGTTTCAAATTTCTTATGTTTTTTGAGTGGGTGGGGTAAGAAAAGCTCTAATTCAAGTAGAGCATGTTTTTAGCAATCATGTGTGTTTCACTTGCAACCCTATTTTTTCTGTGGCTATAATTATATATGCTTGGGTAGGGTTATTTTAATATCACGCAACGAGCTGTGGAGCATCGCCTAACAGAAATTAAACCATGTTTAGGCCCGTATGACGGTACTGGTTTAATAAACTTGGGAAATAAGTTCTTATAACTAAGATCAATCCCCTCAATTCTGCTTCCTGGAAAATTCACCAGTACTCGTGCTGAATTCGTGGGCCAATGATAGGAGCAATATCGATAGCCGCTCCTGGGAATCAAACCCAGGACCTTTAGGTCAAGAGGCTGACGCTCTACCACTAGACAAGGGATACCACAAGACAGTATGACAATACTCAAAGTACTCGAAGTTAGGCAGATTGATAGACAAGCAAACAGCTTAATTTTAATTATTTCTCTTCCTAAGACACAAGAATCAGAAAACGCAGTTAAAAAGGTCCATATGTTTTATTATTTTAATAATGTTAAAAATGTGTTTTAGATTAACAATGTACAAATTTCCCTTGTATTTTGAATGGGTTGGGTTAGAAAACGCTGATTCAAGTACTAAATTGAATAATATGTGTTTTACTTTCACCCTCATTTTCTATCAGGCTTTAGCAATTTGTACTATGATTTGAGTTTTTTCATCAGCATGCAATGTACAAAGAATGTCATCTTTAAAAGTAGAAACATCTTTAAGACCCAAGAATCTGGATAGTCGAATGGAAAGAAAGGCTGAACTGAAAAACTGAATTTTGATTGGCGCTCATTTTGAGGTGTTGGAAAATGAAAAAAAAGTTTGTGAAACACAAATGCCCTGGTCACATTATTTATTTTTTTTTTTTTTTCAAAATGATGACCTTTACAGATGAGGTGAGACCTTGTAACATGACCTCAAACCTGATACCTACGGGTGTACATCAGTGACCTCTTTCAACATGCAAATAATGTGAACGATATCTAAAATAGGCTTGAATGAATTGAACATGTTAAGTTTAAGCATAAAATGTTTAAGAAGATTGACCTTGGTAGATAACCTTGATATTGTCATATGACCTTGACCTTGATTTCTACAGAAGTACATTATCATGATCTATCATCATGCCAAATATGAGGCTTGTACCTTAAAGAGGCATAAAGATATTGGCAATTTTAATTTTCTTGTTAACTTTTTGAGTTATTTGACCTTGACATATGACCTTGAAATTCTCACATGACCTTGATTTTAATATTAGCAGATTCACATCCTTAAGATCTTTCATCATGCCACATATGAAGATTGCATCATGGAATAGGCTTGAGGATATTTGTAATGTTAAGTTGGTTAAGTATTTGGGTTATTTGACCTTGGCCGATGACCTTGACCTTGTCACTTTACCTTGTTAAATGACCTTGACTTTTGTATCAGCAGATGCATATCATTAGGAACTTTCATCATGCCAAATATGAGGCTTGTATCTTGTATAGACCTGAAAATATTGGCATTGTTAAGTTTTTTGGTTAAGTTTTTGAGTTCTTTGACCTTGACAGGTGACCTTGACCTAATCACATGACCTTGATTTCGGTATCCATGGTTGTGTATCACTGACTTAAACCATCATGCCAAATAAGAGGCTTTAATCTTGAATAGGTTTTAAAATATTGGCAAAATGGACAATATACATGTAATTGACATGAATTTCCAATGTATTTTGAGTGGGTGGGGTAAGAAATTTATTAATTCTCATACAGAGAGTTTCTTTCCAGACAATATGTATTTTACCATCATCATCATTTTCTGTTGCTTGAAATATGTAAGTTTGGTGATATTAGAAGTAAGAAATATGAAATTAAGATAATATAACTTGGATAAATAATATCACAAAAAAATTCTACAAGATGGTTCAGTACTCATATTTGACAGCATGTCAAAATTTCTTTTGTTGAGTGCCCAGCGATATTTTTGTTTTGTTTTTTCCTACTGATAATATGGTCTCCTAAGAAATATACAGCTAAGCTTGGATTGCCTGGCTTTTGGAAATAATTGATTCTTAAAATGGCTAAAAATGACGATTTTCCAAAAATCTCAAAGATGAGGAACCCTTCTGTCATTTCACAAGTTATAATTTCATATAGGATAAACTCTTCATATCGAAAAATACCAGCATTTCTTCATAGAATGATGCCAATCCAACATCTAAAATGAAAAAATGATATATGTCTAAGATTTTCTAAGAATTTAGCAGTCGAAGATTGCCATTTTTTCACCTAAATTAGTCACTTTTTTAACCAAAATCTTATTTTGCCGTTGCCATGGCAACGGAAGACTTTACAAAGGAATGTCATATCATTTGTTTGTTTTTGGGTGATAGTCAACAAATTCTGAAAGAATGAGGCAAAGCTGAGACGGTGCGTGCCGGGCCCTTCTTTACATTTTCTGGTCTTTACATGGAATCTCTCTTAAGTAATCAAGGGGTTTACCAGAATGCAAAATATACATGTTTTAGACTCTCAAAAATTATTTAGAATCAACAAAATCCCTCTATAGTGTACCAAAGGTAAAATGAATTTATTCCTGGCTGCCATCTAGAAAACCACTCGGAATGGCAGTCGGGACCCAAATTACCAGCTGTTAACATCGTGATTCTCACTCAGGGAGGTCCTATGAACATTTCCATACCACTCTCGGGGAGCCCTTGGGGGGGGGGGTGCACGGTGACCCCTCCTGGCCCACGGACTACTAGTATTTGAAAGTGTATGAACATTGTGATGAGCTAATACTTCTATATTGTAGTGAAGTTTGGTCTTAAGATTTTATTGTAAATAAAGATAACCAGGAATTAGTTTAAAACAAAGAAATGATCTGTTGTGTACAGCAAGAGAAAAACCAAGTCCGCTTTTTGAAATCAGCCGTGTGTGTAAACAAGTAAGAAAGCAATAATGCAGTAAGATCAGTATTTGGAATTTTTTTCCTCTGGATATACACAGTTTGAAATATTCTTGTGCCTTTTGAGTCCATCTGATAAATTAAAGGTAAAGTGAATAAATGCAATTAAAAGAATCATATGTACATTATTGGGAAAAATGTTTCTTTGGTGATAACAATAACAGACTTAAAACTTTGAGAACCTTTAATATAAAACATAAGAAATACGTGTATTTGCGCATAAATGATTGGTCCATCGAAAGAGACCTTTCATTTTGCCACCTTTGTAAAACGGTGGACGGACGTTTTGGCCACGGACGTTTTGACCAGGACGGTTTTCGCCAGGACGTTATGGCCACGGACGTTTTGGCCATAATATTTTTCAAAGTAGGACCTTTTGGCCGAAAAATATTTGTTGGAAGAATAAGTCATTTTAAGAAATTTTGATCATTTTAAAGTTGTTATTTTAGTCATTTAGATAATAATGTTGACATTATAATAATGTTGCCAAAACGGGGACATGTTAGTATTTAAATGGGTTAGTGAAAATCATGGTCACCGAAATAAACGCGGGGAAATTCGAGAAAAAAATGTGTCTGCGACTAGCCTGCGACTGGCTTTACAAGCGATGAATTGAACGTTTTGTGAGGGTGATGGGACGAAAACGATTTTGGGGTGGTTCGTCAGGTTGGGGATTCGGCAACCGTCGCCGGCGATTTTCTTACAAAGATTTTCTGCCTTATTCTTACGACCCGTGGGATTCTTCGGACGAAAGCGACTTTTCTGATTCCGAAATTGACTATTCTCAAGGTAAAAACGAATTATAAACGTCGTTTTGGTACCTTACTTTAACCTGAATTAAAAAACAAATTGCAGCTTGTGCTTTCTGGATAAAAGAACTTTGGTAGAATTGAAAATTGTGTTCGTCCCTATTATTGTTCGACCAACAGCAGCAAGGCCGTAACAGCAGCCCTAGTGAAGTAACAGTATTTTTGCATTTTGCCTTTGATTGGCAGTACTTTATGCATAGATAATCATGTTAGACTCAATCTGTTTATTTTGTCATGTATAAAAGCAACAGCCCACTTTGTTCAAAACCATGCATGCATGCATGCAGGAGTTCAAAGGCAGAGCGGTATACCCTCCAAATGGCTGGAGCACTGCTGTAGGATGGTAACTGGTCAACTTGGCCCATCGGCAACGCGGCCCAACGTATAACTGGGCCCAAATTTCATTTTATGCTAAATCATTATTATTTTCGATTCTTTATTCAGCATTTTTAGTTTAATTACTAAAGTGTTCAATCTTCATTCGGTTTTTTGAAAATTTACGTATGCATCAGAAAATTAAAAAGTTAAATTGAAATGATAGGATCATTCTTAGAAACAAACATAATCAAACAATAATTTCATAAAATATTATTAAAAAGGCAAAAAATGTATATTAAAAAATAATTAAGATAAACCCAGTAAGGTATAATAGCATCGTTTGCACAAAACTTGTACATATTTTATGAAAAATAATCTATGTTACTATAGACTATATATTTTGGCCAAGTTGACCGGGCCGAGTTATTCGATGGGCTGAGTTGACTGGTAACCTGTAGGATACCTGTTAGATGGTTATGGACTCTGATTTAAGGACTTATGTCCTTTTTCAGCCCCTAATCTTATAGACTTCTTTTGCAACTTTGGTCATTCAGGTAACAACTGGTATGGAATAAAAGGTTTTGGCACATTTGAAATTAGAATTTGTTACATCACACTTTTTTAAATTTAAATTTTTTAAATTGGTCTCAGAACATGTACTGAATATAATCACCTTACCAAAGCTCGTACTTACAGCTTAAAGTTCAAGATAGGAGCAGGGTTTTACGGGACGTATATTTCTGCGTCCATATAAGCATAAAATTCAGTCTGTACGCATGTTTATTAGCAACCGGTGTCCATGGGACGCACAAAAATA
Organism: Fragum whitleyi; assembly: GCA_948146395.1. Lineage (NCBI taxonomy): Eukaryota > Metazoa > Mollusca > Bivalvia > Cardiida > Cardiidae > Fragum > Fragum whitleyi. The sequence goes on from OX411544.1 coordinate 17,535,269, forward strand.
ATTTCAGGTAAAGAGCTCTAAATGACATGGAAACAGATGATATTACAACAAGAAAAAAAAACAAGAATTGTTTATGAACCATTAGGGAGCTTGACTTAACTGATTTAAAAGGATTAATTTTTTGTTCAATTGAAAAATCGAATTGGGCCTTTTTAGCTCACCTGAGCACGAAGTGCTCAAGGTGAGCTTTTGTGGTCGAGTGATGTCTGTCGTGCGTCGTCAACATTTACCTTGTAGACACTCTAGAGGCCACATTTTTTGCCTGATCAACCTGAAATTTTGTCAGAATGATTGTCTCGATGAAATCTCAGACAAGTTCGAAATTGGGTCAAGTGGGGTCAAAAATGGGGTCACGGGGTCAAATTTTAGAAAAACCTTGTAGACACTCTAGAGGCCACATTTTTTGCCCGATCAACCTGAAATTTGGTCAGAATGATTGTCTCGATGAAATCTCGGACAAGTTCGAAATTGGGTCAAGTGGGGTCAAAAATGGGGTCACGGGGTCAAATCTTAGAAAAACCTTGTAGACACTCTAGAGGCAATATTTATTGCCCAATCAACCTGAAATTTTGTCAGAATGATTATCTTCATGAAATCTTAGACAAGTTCGAAATTGGGTCAAGTAGGGTCAAAAATGAGATCACGGGGTCAAATCTTAGAAAAACCTTGTAGACACTCTGGAAGCCATATTTATTGCCCAATCAACCTGAAATTTGGTCAGAATGGTTGTCTTGATGAAATTTCAGACAAGTTTTGAATCGGGTCAATTGGGGTCAAAAATGAGGTCAAAGGGTCAAATCTTAGAAAAACCTTGTAGACACTCTAGAAGCCATATTTATTGCCCAATCAACCTAAAATTTGGTCAGAATGATTATCTTGATGTAATCTTGGACAAGATCAAAATTGGGCCAAGTGTGGTCAAAAATGAGGTCACAGGGTCAAATCTTAGAAAAACCTTGTAGACACTCTAGAAGCCATATTTATTGCCCAATCAACCTAAAAATTGGTCAGAATGATTATCTTGATGAAATCTTGGACAAGTTTGGAATCGGGTCAATTGGGTCAAAAATGAGGTCAAAGGGTCAAATCTTAGAAAAACCTTGTAGACACTCTAGAAGCCATATTTATTGCCCAATCAACCTGAAATTTGGTCAGAATGATTGTCTTGATCAAATCTTGGACAACTTCGAAATTGGGTCAAGTGGGGTCAAAAATGGGGTCACAGGGTCAAATTTTAGAAAAACCTTGTAGACACTCTAGAGGCCATATTTTTGGCCCAATGAATCTAAAATTTGGTCAGAATGATTGTCTTGATAAAATCTCGGACAAGTTTGAAATTGGGTCAAGTGGGGTCAAAAATGGGGTCACAGGGTCAAATATTAGAAAAAACTTGTAAACACTCTAGAAGCCATATTTTTCGTCCAATCAACCTGAAATTTGGTCAGAATGATTGTCTTGATGAAATCTCTGACAAGTTCGAAATTGGGTCAAGTGGAGTCAAAAATGAGGTCACAGGGTCAAATCTAAGAAGAACCTTTTAGACACTCTAGAAGCCATATTTTTGGCCCAATGAATCTAAAATTTGGTCAGAATAGTTTTGATAAAATCTCGGACATATTCGAAATTTGGTCAAGTGGGGTCAAAAATGAGGTCACGGGATCAAATCTTAGAAAAACCTTGTAGACACTCTGGAAGCCATATTTATTGCCCAATCAACCTGAAATTTTGTCAGAATGATTATCTTCATGAAATCTTAGACAAGTTCGAAATTGGGTCAAGTAGGGTCAAAAATGAGATCACGGGGTCAAATCTTAGAAAAACCTTGTAGACACTCTGGAAGCCATATTTATTGCCCAATCAACCTGAAATTTGGTCAGAATGGTTGTCTTGATAAAATTTTAGACAAGTTTTGAATCGGGTCAATTGGGGTCAAAAATGAGGTCACAGGGTCAAATCTTGGAAAAACCTTGTAGACACTCTAGAAGCCATATTTATTGCCCAATCAACCTAAAATTTGGTCAGAATGATTATCTTGATGTAATCTTGGACAAGTTCAAAATTGGGCCAAGTGTGGTCAAAAATGAGGTCACAGGTTCAAATCTTAGAAAAACCTTGTAGACACTCTAGAAGCCATATTTATTGCCCAATCAACCTAAAAATTGGTCAGAATGATTATCTTGATGAAATCTTGGACAAGTTCAAAATTGGGCCAAGTGTGGTCAAAAATGAGGTCACGGGGTCAAATATTAGAAAAAACTTGTAGACACTCTAGAAGCCATATTTTTTGCCTCATCAACCTGAAAATTGGTCAGAATGATCATCTTGATGAAATCAATGACAAGTTTGAAATTGGAACAAATGCGGTCAAAAAATAGGTCATGATATCAAATCTTAGAAAAACCTTGTAAGCAGTGTACAGGCATCATTTCTTGCCCAATCAACCTGAAATTTGGTCAGAATTCTTCATCCTTTCTAAACCTACTTTAGACAATTTTTGACAGTTCATTCAGGTGAGGGATTCAGGGCCACTATGGCCCTCTTGTTTAATTCATTCGAATTGTTCGTCAATCTTCCTAGAACACAAAATTGAAACGTCGTTTACAGACAGTCGATTACCCATACATAAAAGGGAATTAATTTGTTTCAAGTGATCAATTTTGTCATCTAAGTTTGTTAATAAGATCCTGATGGCAATCGTGATGAATCGTTGTTTTCCCCTGAAATGAACTCGGGTCCTTAACGAGTATGCAAAATACAACAACGCCCATAAAAGATACTTATTTAGATTAATTAGTCTGAAAAAGTCTACCACTGGTTATGTATCTTATGAAAATTACTAGATGTTATGTGACATTGCATCGTTACTACATTAGATCCATTCACCGAGTGATCTGTTATTATTCAGAATATCCAGTCAACTTCATTATGGCAAAAAAACTAAAACCACACTGAAACTTAGTGATATGTAATATTCAAAAGCCTTAATGAGCTTAAGACCATCACTCTAACTAATATATATAAGAAAATATGGAAATACTGAATATGTGGAAAATAATAAAAATACTTTTTATATAACTCATCACAATGCTCCATTGTTTCAAATTGAAATATTTAAGCTTGTTTCCTTTGGCCCCCTGTAATAAGGACAGGGACCCCTGATATTTTCAAGGTTGAGTCCCTGGGACCCCTAATTTCGAAAAGCTTGGTTAAACCCTGTAGGAGTTTAAGGCTTGAAAGTCATTTTTTTAAAGAAGTACCCAGAGTGATGGACTTCGTTAGCAAAAATGAAACTTACTTTAATATCAAGGAAACAAGCATTTACAAAGAGTGCAGGAAAAAGAAGGTGTGTATGTTGGGGAAGGAGGGGGGGGGGAAGCAAAAAATATCCTTAAATGAAAAAAAAAACACAGTGTTCTCACTGTTTCTTCAAAATGGGGGTAAAAATGGTTATTTTGCAGCATGCATGTACCCCCTCTATATGAGACAAAGAAGGGTGACTGCAATAATTAGGGGGTACAAGATTCCATTTGGGGGTAAATCACCCCCATATGGGGTTTTTTGGGAACCCTGAAAAATCCTGAAATTCCTACATGGAATTACAAGAAATTCCTTATTTTTGGCCCTCATTAACAGCACTGGGAATATCATTCCAGGTCTAGTCAAAATGAATCAAATTTTAACATTTTATAGATATCTATTGAAAACAAAATGTTAGAACGAAAACCGAAACTTCACAGCACTATTAATTCTAGGATTTCGTAACTGTTGGGGTTTTCAGCACAAAATTGAAGCAATTAAGAATTAACTGTTATTACATACTCTTTATTCAAGGTAATTTCCTCGTTTGAGGAAATATTCTATGACCAAGGAGTCCAATAAGGAGTCCTGTCCAAAGAATTAGGAGTCTCGTTCTCCCAGACTCCCCTTAGTATCGAACCCCGACAATGCATAGTATCAACTTCTGAGCCCATGAAGATAGACCAAACATCAATTTTTGACACCGATTCATGATTGATTATCTGCAGATCTCACCATCTGATAGAGTGACAATCAAGGACATTTACTGTGCAGTGTTAATAACTGGAGTCTGTTTGACTCCTTTTTCTCAGAAGTCATTGTCAAAGCCTGATTGTAGGAATGCTGTAGGAGCATAGTATGGACAAAGCAAGATTGTGAAGAATGCAAAAAAGGTGTTGGACATAGGCCATTGCTTTCATTCTAATATTTAATGCAATATTGCTGCTCTATTGTGGCATTGTTGGGGATCTCATGGTTCTGTTACACCAAGGGGCTCTTACTGCAATTTGGTCACAATGCGATCAAACCAGCATCCGAGTGCCTTCTTAAACTGAGCATCGCTGTTCTGCACTTTGTTTCAACTGTTGGCTTTCTAGGCCATCGCATGGCATTTCCTCTTCTGCTGCAATGAAATGGCCCCCTCACTTAGTTTTGGAAATTGTAAGGGTGCCAGGCCATTTAACGCAGATAAAAAGAGAATTTAAGTCAAAGGAAAAGGTTTGAGATTTTGTGATTATTGTGTGAATCCGTACAATTTTCTTTTAAAATCATCAATAGATTACGACTTTGTTGAGTGAATTTTGTGTTCAGCACCTGTAGTAGAATTTTACCACTAGTTATTTTCTGACCTGTTCTCTTGATATTTTTATTTCCTTTATATTTAAGCAAGCATATCCAAGCCCCTTATATTTCAGTACCATGCTATTAATATCAGGGGTGATTTTCAGGCATAGGAGGGGAGTGGGCCCTGGACCCTAATCTGGGGGAAAATGCATCAAGTGAGCTATTACAGGGAAAAAATTTCCAGTAGTAGATTTTGCTTAACTACTGATAATGCTTATACATGTATTTTTTATAATGTATAAAAAAAATCTTAGAAGCAAATTAAATGCCAATAATCAAAACTCTTTAATTGTTAACTTAATATCCCATTGTAGAACCTTTTGAAGGTTGGAACATTGTGGATTAACTTCACAAGATATAGGAAGGGAATATATTTGAAGCATATTTTACAGTTTAATCCAAGAGTGGTAATATTCAATGGTTTAGATAAGAGTAGATATAACATTGTTCTGATATTGTTTTTTTTCAAGCAAACCCTATGCTGTGGGTACTCATTTGAATCATATCAATGAGACTATTCAAATGAGTACCCACAACAGGGTTAAGTGCTGTGTAACTAAAAAACATTTTTAGATAAAAGAGCAGTTTTACCCCATCTTTTTTGAGAGGAGACCTATGTGAGATAGCAGCTGGAGGCTAGGAAAGGATTTGATGGTAGTACTAATTTGGGAAATAACAGAAATCCATTGTTAGGTGCTCCAGCCACTGCAATGTAACTGAAAAAATATTGAAAGCAGTGTAAAACTCCATTCAATCAATCTATTTTGAGAGGATACATTGCAGGTTTGAGCATACAGTCTCAGAACACCAGCATTACAGGCCAAGATAACCATGAAGATGAGATATGTTACGGAACACTGAGAGGAAATGTTGTTGGTCTTCAATATTACAGAGGAACTGTGAGTTTATTTAGGCCTTTTGTTTTCTTAGCAGCAGCTGTCATAGCAAAGCTGCAGATTAGAGGGGGTATTTTGGATTTCAAATTCAAATATTTCAACACTTGTTTCACAAATTTATGCTAATTGTGGGTACTAATTGGAATCATCTTGTGAAGACAATTCAAATGAGTACCCACAACTGTGTGTTTCATTGATAAACAAAAATTTTAGACTGGCTTTACTCCCTCTTATCTGTATCTCTGCATGGAGCAGTTTGTAGCATGTCAGACTCATTATCTTCATTCATCGTTTCTATCACTGGCAGTGCAGGGTTGTGGAAATACGAACTTTCTCCACTTGTCCATGGACAAGTAAATGTCTTTTTTCTACTTTTCCAAGATCAAAATGAACTTTTCAACACATGGATTTAATCATCGATAAATATTGAGAAAACATTGTTTTTAATGAAGAAAATGCTAACACCTAGCATTTTCTTCATTAAAAACAATGTTTCCTACTCTTTGATAAAAACATATGGATAATTAGTTTCTAAGATCTATTTAATACTATTATGAGAGTTGTCCTGAAAATGTTGACAGCGGCATAAAACCTCATTCAAACAAGAAATTAAATACCCGGTTGGATATTTCTTTTTATAGTCTTTTTTGTCTGCCAAAGCTTTGTATACCGCATAGATGTCATGAACGGCAGGAAATGGGTTGAAGAACAAAAGCTTCATCAAGCTGCCAATTACATATGTAGAATTTAGGCACTCAGAACTATAAAATCTGGCTCATCTGGCTTGTTTGCAGAGTGGTCAGCCTGCTTGACTCCGTCTTGTTATTTAATGATTGTGTGTTCAAGCTTAACCAGAGGTAGATAAACTAGCAGTGAAAATGTGTAGCAGTGGTTAGTATCCATTGCATCTCTATATGTGCATGGCAAGGTCTGGTATGAGATAGGAGCAAGATGGAATTAAGAGTCTTTAGACCCTTTATAGTGTTTTTTTTTTTAGTTGAAAAAAATAAATAGCAATTATTTGATATCTAATAAATCTTGATTAATTAACAGAAGCAAATTTAGGTAATTCCCTGGTAACACAACTCTTACATCAGTGATGGATAGATTGCCATGGAACTTTTACAGAATATTCCTTATATAATATGACCATGCATATATTATAGCCATATCATGATAATTAGGCTATGTTTCAAAAGAAGGGACCCTATGCTCTGTTCATTCTCGGATTTTAGACATGTAATTCACCACAAAATACAATTGAGAAATGCTTGTGTTTGATGCTCCTTGTCATACTCTTTTTTTTTTTCTACTGCTTTTACAGGTGAACAACAATGAGATGGTTGCATTAGTACGGGAACCCCACAACAAGTATGATATCAACGCCATCAAGGTCAACAATGTGGCAGGACAACAGGTTGGACATATTAAACGAGAACTTGCAAAACCTCTTGCTTTTGTCCTGGATAAAGGTCTTGCCAGACTTGAAGGGTAACTTCACTCTGTTTTCATCTAATACTTTTGGGTTAATCCATGTTTTTTAGGGTTTTTACATTTGCAGAGACATGAAAAATGGTTCTGACAGTATATTGCTAAAAATAATTAAGTTCTGTCAAAAAATATAAGAATAAAAAATGTTCCTTATCTTCGAGAAAATAACGCTTACACATATTTACCAATATGCCTGGTTTTGACCTATTCCCAATACCCTGAGGAAAACGTTGATCTTGTTCTTAGTTAGATTTTTATGCCTTATGCTTTACTCACCTGCTGAGGTTCCATCTATCTATAAGCTTACTTTAGATGCTAACAGCTATATAGACCGAAGTTAGAAGCAAGAACTGTCAGAGGCAGGGGAAGCTTGACTATTCCTAGTGCAGGATAGTAACAACAAATCAATGTTTACATTGGTAAATTTCATTTAATAAAAACCGGAGTGATGAATTTTTGTCTAGGGGCTCATATTATGGTCACAGAAGCATCTGCAAAGTTTCCAAGTAATAGCATTTGTAGAAACAGAGATACAAGAAATATACATCAGTTGTAAAAACTGAACCAACAATTTGTAAGGTGGAAAAAGGTTAAAATTCCACTAAATATAATCAGTAATGAATCTGTGTCTAGAGGCTGGCACAGTGATTAATTTTGAAATTTGAAAGAAGGATTCCCTAGGACTCGCATAATTTGATATAATGAGTGCCAGCTGTACATTGGCATATTTAAGCCTGTAGGAATATTGCCGATTCAGATTATAAATTCAGAGCTTGATCTAATCTTTGAGTTATTTTTTTAAAACTTATGTGTCAAAGGTACTCTATTTTGGTTGGTATAGTAGCAAACAAGATTTTGGTAATCTTTATCCTCCAATATGTAAGATACAACAAATATTGCTGAAAAAATTTCGCACCTAAGGGACTAACATATTTAAAAAATATGAATCCTTTGTGAAATATGTGCATCTTTGATGCAGGATGCGCAGCAAAATGAATCACGGGGCTGGTACATGTTTTATGGTATATGAAGCATTTGCAAAGTTTCAAAACAAAAGCTTTAGTAGAAACAGAGGTTTGGCACAGTTGCACTAAAACCACAAAGCAATACGCCAACACCAAGAACACGGCAGATGGATGACTGAATTAGCCCTCATTTTCTATGAATAGTCACACTAAAAAAGCTAGTTTAAACAGTATGTTAATAAATATTTCTATCTGCAGGGTTGTCCCATTTGGCAAGTCCAATGTATACTCCATGCCAGTGGACCTATCTCTGTGGGGAAAACCAGAAAACCAGACAGCTGTTGTGGACAAGATGAAGAAGAGTGGCTTCTATCTGTCAAACCATCCTAAATCTAACCAGAATAAATCAGGAGCATCCACGTCTAGAGATTACGCAAACTTTGGTCTGTCCTCGCCAGCTCCCAGACAAACATATCTATCACCAGCTGAGGTATGTCAACCTAGTTCAAATATTTGAGAAACATAATTGAATTATGTTCACTATCTGTCATAGCCTTTCAAGATCTGGCTAGAATAAATCGAAGCCTCCACATCTAGAGAAACTACTGGATGAATTTCAACCAAACTTCGCAGGAATGATCCTTGGGTGACCCTCTTTCAAAGTTGTTCAAGAAATTTTGATCCAATGAAAAACATAGATTATTGGGCGTGGCTAATTTCCAAATATAGTAAAAGTGAGTTTTCTCAGTTTCTTATTGATGGATAACAATTAAATATTACATGAATTATCCTTGGGTGACCCTTTATCAGTCTAAAAAAAAATATTGTGATCGGATGAAAAATAAGTATTTTATGTGCGGAGGTAATTTCTCTTTATGTTATATAGTGGAAACTTTGAAAATCATTTTCTCAGAATCTGAATGATGGATATCAATCAAAATTTACATGAATGATACTTGAGTGACCCTTTATCAGTATTCCAAAAATTTTTGTTATCAGATGAAAACTATGTATTTTATGGGTGGAGGTCATTTCTCTATATGTTATATAGTGGAAACTTCAGGGTCCAAAGAATTCAGAAAAAGGCACTTGTCCTGCAGGGCAAGTGACTTGAAAAAGTAACTCGTCCTGGTTTGACTGTCACTCGCCCTGCAATAGGCCAAGGGATCGTTGAAGACCATGTTTTGTATCTGGAAAAGTCATCTTGAAGTGCAGACGAAACGAAAGTAGAAATTTTGCGACATTCAAAAACTTTAAATTCCGGGTAATAATTACCGGTAAAATGATCGGGACAAGAAAAAAAATCTAATTTGTAAACATACAATACCATGGATTTTCGGGTAAAATTCAATGATTGTGGCTTTATGCGACAAAGAAGTAGTAGCTATCAACAAAACATGGGCAAATTAATTTTTATTTCGATACTTTCCTTGATCACGAGATTGATTTGTATTTATGAAGTTAGGGTACCGGGTTATATCATGCGAAAACCGGAAGTTTTATTTTTAGACATCAAAGTACATGGCTGTTTACAGTTCAAGTTGTTGCGAACTTCTATCGCCGCAAACTTTTTTGAAGCGTCTTTTTTGTATTTTATCTATTTTTATCCTTACACAAGACATAATGATTTAATGCCATTCATTATTTACTCGTCCGGGAGGACGACTGCCTTAGAATTTCCACTCGTCCTCCGGGACTTCTTACTCGTAAATACGAGCGGACGAGTGGATTCTTTGGACCCTGAACTTTCAGAACCAATTTTCTCAGAATTAAACCAACGGTTATCAACCAAATTTCACTGTAATGATCCTTGAGTGGCCCTTTATCGGTGTGCTAAAAATTATTGTGTTCGGATGAAAAATTTGTATTTGATGGGCGGAGGTCATTTCTCTTTATTTTATATAGTGGAACCTTTCAAAGTCACTTTCAACATCAGTAGAACCCAAAATATCCAAAAGTCTAGTCAAAACTTTGATTTGCTATTACAAAAATTTGAAGCCTGTGGAGTGACTCAAGCCATTCATGGCTTTCTAGTTTATCAGAAAAAGCTGCATTTATGATCTTTTGAGAATGGAATATGTGATGAGAGTTAAGTAAAAATTTGACCTAATAAATAAATAATGCTGGTGATGGTTCTCCATCATGAGTACATAGTATAAAATAACTTTGTTTATAGAAATACATAAACAATGAAAAATACATTAAAGATAAAATACATATCATAAGATATCTATGAAATTTTTCACTGAACAAAATATTGTGTGGCAAAAAATCTTATGTTTCATATGATTATTTTACAATCAGATAACATAATGTTTTCTTAATGTTTTATTTTTCAGATTAAGAATGAGTTGGATAATTTATATGAAACTCTGGAAGAAGGAGATAAGACCACCGAGGCTGAACCTGCAAAGGTAATCTACAAATCATTTTAATGGAAAAATGAAAAAATGACTGACTATGTTTGGGACAGGTTGTAAAACATCGATGTGGTTTAAGGAAGTGGACCCGTAATAGGTCTGCAAACTTTTGGAACTCATGACCCGTATGCTATATGGTATTACTATGCACATTAGAAGTTGTTATAATGGGATGCATTGATGAAATTTCAAGTTCATGTGATGAAAATCATCATTTATCCACAGTTTTCACTGTTAAAGTTCATTACTTCCAAAACGTGGAACTATTACAGATCCACTACCTTAACCAAATCACCAAATGTTAGGATATTTCACCACTCATATTTCTTGCTTATATTTTCCCCAAAATAATATACCCTTGTCATGCTGAATAAAAACTTTGACAAATATGAATTACAATCAAAGTACTGAAAGCACCGATAGTGCCTATTTTGAGAAAGTTGTAATCATTTTGAAAATAAAAGATTGTGACTTTTCTTGTTTAAAGAGGAAATTCAGATGGTCTAGACTAAGATCAGACTGCACGCTGGTCTTTGTCTATACCTCCTGCCTAAGCCAGAATATTCCAATATTCCGGGCTCAGCATGACAAAAGTTAATAAGAAAACTAACAGAGTAGTGTAAGGTCAGCAAATCGTAGACTATAATGTCAGTCAAAGTTTTTCATGAAGCAATTATATATCTTAAAGAATATGAAAAGGCTTAAGCACCAGCCATTCATGAACACTTAATTTTCCCTTGTGTTCTTGCCTTTTACGAATTGGACTGAATAAATTTTGAATATCTAACTGAATTAAAGCTTAATTTAATTCATGGCTTTATTTGATAAATTAAAATACTTTATTTGTCTAGGATGATAGAATTTACTCAAAATTTGTTTCAATAGGAACTGCTTAGTTATCTTTTCTTAATGGATGACAATTTCCCCTGTAATTCAAGTTTAAAAGGGAAATGATAGTCATTGCAATGGGTAAATGTACAAGAAGCAACATGGTAATGGCTATATTGTTTGTTTCAGTTTTAGTTCTTTACTCAATTTTTCAGGCTGTAGTAACAGAGTTATATCCCCACCAGAAACAGGCTTTAAACTGGATGATGATGAGAGAAAACACCTCCACTTTACCACCATTTTGGGTTGAGAGACAGAATAAATACTTTAACAATGTCCTCAATTTTACCACAGATAAGAGACCAGAGAGTGTAAAGGGAGGTTAGTTTTAGTACATGCATGTTATTATTCCCGTCTTTGAAGGTTAGACTGGTTTACCCTTTCTATCTATCATTTTGTCTGTCTGTAACCGAAATATTTGTCGCATTTTTCTCATCAACTATGAATAACAGCTAATTAGACTTGGTATGGTGTATCAGAAGCATATCTACTTCCTGTTTTAAAACTAAGTTTATTTCTGGACTTCACATGGAACATTGTGATTTTTCAAAGTCAAATTCGTTTTAAAAATAAACATTGGCGTTTACTTTTCAATGGAAAGTGATAGGGCCTTCATATGTGATATGATGATTGCTTTGGACAAGGCTTTTTTGTTGGTACCAAGTTCAAGGTTATCAGTCAAGGTCAAATTTTTCAAGGTCTAATTTGTTCATACAAAATAAAACTTTAAGATTGGCCAATACTTTCGAAGGGTTAGTGATAGGGCATTCATATTTCACATGATGATTGCTTGGGACAAGACTTTTCTATTGGTACCAAGTTCAAGGTCATCAGTCAAGGTCCTTTTTCAAGGTAATTTGTTAAAAAAATTCAAACTTTAACATTGGCCTTACCTTTTGAATGGAAAGTGATAGGGCATTTATATTTCACATGATGTTTGCTTGGGACAAGACTTTTCCGTTGGTACCAAGTTTATGAGTTAAGGTTAAGGTCATTTTTAAAGGTCAAATTTATGAAAAAAATAATACAGTCAATTCCCGTTTGATCGACATCCCTTACATTGACATTTTCGTATACCGACACTTATTTGGTGGGAACGGATTTCCAGAGTTTATTTTTCTCCCTTTACAACGGAATTCTCGTTTTCCAAAATCGACACAAAAATTTAGGGAACGAAGAGCAAAATCCCTATATGTTGTTATTCAATATATCCACACATACCTGGGATATTCCTAGCGGCTTTTTTTAGCACCTCGCGGTAAAGTGTTAATTAATAATGCACGCGTGTGTACTAAATTATGCTGATGTGCGAATATAGGTTTTCCGCTTTGGCAATTAACGACAATTAAACCACCCGGAACACAATACCCTCGTCTGTTAATCGTTGGTTGGTTGAGGGTGAAATTGTTGTATCTTATTTACAAAAAAAGGTATAGTTACACCACTTTGCATTCGACAAGTTCTATTTGACCATCTTTTAATCAGACTTTTCTTTGCAAAAATGGCAAGTCATTAGTTTACTTTGTTTGATTGTAATGCAAACATCTACATCATACATTTTGCGTTGATCTATTTTGATTAAAAAATGGCTGAGCCACCAGCAAAGAGACGTCGAACCCTTCTCTCTTTTGAGAAAAACAGACTATTTTAGAAAACAAATACCACGATTAAAACCTAGAGAGTGCATGGAATCTTTATCATTCTGTAGATAACAATGTTCATAATCAAAGACAGAAATCTATCAAAGGTTTCTTCAAAAAGTGATAATTAACAAGGTCAATATTCAGTTTTAAGTCTTGTAGACTTTTAATCAATATTCAAAGGTAAATTAAGAGCATATAACAGTTTTACAGTGAATGTTGTGAGTAAATGGCATCAACTTTCGAGTTAAGGGGTTGATTTTCAGTACACCGACATTTTCGTTATAACGACATTTATGTCGGGAACCAACATGGTCGTTATAAGGAGAGTTGACTGTACTCGAATATTGGCTATAACTTTGGAATGGTAAGTGAAAGGGCTTTCATACTGCAAATAAAGTTTTAAGTGAATAAAAAAAACAAAACCCAAGGTATTATGATCACCTTGAAGTCGTTTATCTTGGTGTTATCGTTAGTGTTTGTGTTGGCATGACAAACTATAAACATGGTCATATCTCTGTTGTCATAGAAGATATCTTCATGAAACTTCGCATGTGTGTTCACCACCACAAGAGCTGTCTAGACTATCAAGGGGAATACCTGTGGGAGTATTTTTGTAAGAGTTATGCCCCTTTTTGACTAAAATATTTTGCATTTACCATGCCTGAGCCAGAATTGTTGCAATTTCACAAAAATTGAAAATCTGCTTGAAAAAGCAGGATAAGGTTAAATTGACTCATTGGACCAGTATTGATGTGTACTATTAATTTCAGGTATCCTGGCAGATGACATGGGTTTGGGTAAAACTCTGGAGGTCATTTCATTGATAGTAACAAACTTTGTGGACAAGAAACCCTTAGCTGTGCCAGTGGATGGACTTGTGCGACAAAACAGAAGGGACAAATTAGCTATGCAAAAGTCAAAAGTAAGATACCGTATTTCTCCTAATAAACACTTCCAGGAGCCATACATAACATGGTCAGGGAGCTTTTATTTAGTATGCATTTTCTTATTTAAAAAAAATCGATGTCTTTTAGGCCCTCTTCCCTTTAATTTGAGGTGAATTTCCTCTAAACAATCATATAAATGATTGTTTAGAGGAAATTCATCTCAAATTAGAAAAGAAGTGTGGGGGGGCTATTATTAGAGAAAATACAGGAGATGAAAATGAACTTTTTTTCAAATAAGTAATTACAGCCCCATGCCATAAGTGAGTCAAGTTTTTTAATGGCGGCGTATTGTTGAAAAAAATTGAACAAACTTAAACACATGAACTTACCCTCTGATGATTCGGAATTGACTTTGAAATGTTGTTCCTCATTAGTTTTAAGCATCACACAGCAAACAATAGTGAGTTTATTTGTGTTGGAGCTCCGATTAAACAATAATGAGACATCAGTCAAGGCATGGTGGAATTTGTCTTTGATGTCTTCGACACCATGTATCAGGTAAAATATAATTGTCACGGAATACTACCAACAATTTCTACGAATTTTATTTTCAGATAAATATGGGTCCTTTGCTGGTAAGCTGAGTCGAATTTCACATCCCCATGTTTCCATTCCTTTTAGATCTTGGGTGATAAAAATGGGCATAGTCCTACGATATTTCAAAACACATCAACCAAAAACGGTCACTTTTTTTGCTCTAAAAATCAGCTTCCAAGCTTAAAATATTTCTTCAATTGTATCTCTATTCCTTTGTAATTTAAAATTATGCAAAACCAAACATTTAAGTTTATTTAAGGATGTGGGTACTTCCCTGGCTTATTATCCACTCACAAACAATTAAAAATATCCCATTTTATCAAGCTAGGTTGGTCCTTTTTAGAGGTTAAATAAGATTCACACATGTTAAACTTAAAGCGCTGAAAAAACTTCAATACACATTAAATATTACAAGAAATAGTACACACCAATCTAAAAATAGACCAAACATACTAATTTTATCATGTAAACTTTTGCATTGACAGGTTTAACCCAGATAAAATTCTGATTAAGCTTACCCATGGTGTGCATTGATACGATATTTACAGCGCCGCCATTAAAAAACTTGACTCACTTATGGCATGGTGCTGTTTTCAAAGATGGACAATTTCCATCAAATTTTATAATATGTACATGTATATTCATGCTGTGGAATTTTCTATGAAATTTTAGTTAGATACATTGTGAAATTGACATTAAATCCTCTTAAGGTTAATCTAATTCACACACTTGGCACTCATTTTGTGGTATTCAAAAGGGTAATTGCTTTCCTTCTATTGTGGTACCTTTATCTATAGACTGTTTTGTCTTTGGTATAACTCGAAAAGTATGCAAGATAGAATCATAAAACTTCACAAGTGGGTTGATCTCATGCAATGACTCTACTATTCCTTTTTAGATAGGCGGTTTTAGTAGAAAGCATGAGATGTTGCTTTAGCCCTGGCATCATAAAAAACATTGACATTTTGTTGTATCTCTGGTTCTACTGATGGCATTCACATGTTCACCATCTAAAGAGCTACCTACACTATCAAAGGGAATAACTCTGGGTGCATTTTGTGCATATTATGCCCCCTTCTTTGACTTAGATTAATATGTCAGTGATCTGCTCATGGTGGGGGGGCATATATGTTTTACAGACATCACTTGTTTTCCAGGTGTTACCCACTTGTGACTCACTGAAGGCCTTGAGTTACAAACAGAAAAGTGTCAAGCCTGTACTGAAGGCACACAGCAGTGGTGTGGTTAATGACAAGATGATGCCACAATTACCTATACTGATTGAGGACAGTGATACCAAAACGCCAGAGGTCTCAGATAATGATGGTATGATACAAATTGATGGCTCAGCACGAAACAGTTGTAACTGCCTATGAACATATAGGCAGTTGCAACTGTATTGCGCTGAGCCATCGAGATGTCATCAGGGCTATGGAAATAAAGATTTTCTCCGCTTGTCCCAGGACAAAGAAAAGATGATTTTCTACTTGTCCCTGATCAAAAAGAACTTGTCTGCAAAATAGAAAATCAAACAATTTTGAGAAAACCATTTTCTTTTAAAGAAGAAAATGCTGGAACCCAGCATTTTCTCCATTTAAAACCTTGTTTTCTACTCTTTGATATAAACTTTATGATAATTTATCTCTTAGATCTTGACAGTACCATTCTGAGAGTTATTCTGGTATTTACTTGTCCACCGACAAGTGGCAAAAAATGTACTTTTCCACAGGTAGAAAAACCCGTGTCGGACAAGTCAGGCATGGGAATTCCACACCCCTGGTCATCATCATCAATTATGATTAAAGTTACTAAAAAAATTACATGGATCAATAGTTAATATGATAAATACAATGGTGTAGAATTGGCCCCCACTCTTGAGGGCCTGGTCAACTCCTATCTGCATCTTTTCCGACCAGAGGTAAAGATAAGAGGGGGTAATGGTAATCTAAAATCTGTATTTCTCAGTGAAACCCTATGATGATGGTACCTATCTGAATTGTATCGACAATGATTTTTTCAAGTATTGTTTAAATATTTTGATTTGAAATCGAAATACTCTCTCTATCTGTAGCTCTGTTTCCAACATTTTTAGCTCCACTGGCCAAAGACCAGCGAGCTATCGTTGTGGCAGACTGTTCGTCGTGTGTCTATCCGTCTGTGTGTGCGTCAATCCATAAATGGGTTAACTTTTCTTAAAACATCTTCTCCTTATAAACTATTCGGTGGATTTTGACAAAACTTGGGCAGAATGTTCCTTGGTTGACCCTCTTCTAGGGTTGTTCAAGAAATTTGGATTGACCACCAAATAAAGGCAGGGCTTATTTTGAGCCCGAAAATTTTGAACAACATCTCCTGAACCATTGGGCCAATTTCAATGAAGCTTTACCAGAATGTTCCTTTGGTGACCCTCTTCTAAAGTTGTTCAAGAAATTTAGATTGACCCCGAAATTTGGGTGTGGCAGGGTGGGGCATATTTTTATTACGAAATCTTTGAATGGCATCTCCTCCTTAACCATTGGGCAAATGTCAATGAAACTTTACCAGAATGTTCTTTGGGTGACCCTCTTCTAAAGTTGTTCAAGAAATTTAGATTGACCTCCAAATTTGGGCGTGGCAGGGTGGGTCTTATTTTGTGCCCAAATCCTTGAACGACATCTTTCCCTTACTCATTTGGCTGTTTTCGATGAAACTTTTCCAGAATTTTCCTAGGGTGACTCTCTTCAAAATTTGTTCAAGAATTTTGGATTGACCCTGAAATACGGGAATGGCAGGGCGGGGCTAATTTGGAGCCTGAAATCTTTGCTACAAAAGGAGGCTTCATGTAAAGTTTCTAGACAAGACACCTATATTCAAGGATTATTTTTCCTGAAACTTTCACAGCATGTTCCTTGTAATCTTAACATGTGCATACTTATTTGGGCTATTTGGTAATATGATAATGCAGCATAGATAAAGAGGCTCTAAAATTGTTTATACAACTTAAATTTGCTGTGTTGAAAGTTGGGTATTTTATGAGCACAAATTTGATACTCTCTTTAATAGCCTGAATGATAACCTAAATGACCTGAATTTTTGTGATAAATCCAGGAAATTCAGAATCTTATTCATTCAAATTATGCTGTGAAACATTTAACACCATTTGCATAATAAAGTCAGCATATGCATCATGACCTCAACAAAAATATACGTTGCTATACATCCCTAGCATATGTGCATAAATATTCCACTAGTGTAATAATACCTGTGTAATATCAAAAATATTCTTTTGGGTTTTTTCATTCCCCGATGTAAATAATAAATTTTATGTAAAACAGATGATGTGGTGATACTGGATGAGAACATTATGACATCAAAAGATGATCCAACTTTCAGCCCTGTCATAGCTAACAAAACTGGAGGCAAGGCGACAGTTGTGGCTTCCCCATTGGTTTCTAGAAGACCCAAAAGGTAAGGTTGTTGAAATTCCATGCCTAACTTGTCTGACATGGGCTTGTCTACCTGCAGACAAGTACATTTTCAAAGTCAATCGTCTGGACAGGTGAACACCATGGCAAATTTTGGAATGATAGAAAATTAGTCTCATAGATTAATCTAATGAATATAGTAAAGGAAGGAAATAGAGAATGAGAGAAGATGAATTGAACAAAGAATTAAACAAATTCATTGTTCGATTCATTCTGATAGAATGATCTATAGCACTAAAGGTCAGTATTTTGCCCTTTTTTGGGGAAAACTTGATGCCCTAGGAATCTATGCTGGGAATTTCGCTAATTTCCTTTAAGGCATACATTTGATATCTCTATCTAAGTGAATAGAAAACACTTATCCTATTTAAAATCTTGTTTATGAGATATTTGTAAAATTATCCCGTAACTAGTCATCCGGTTACTAGTAGACTCCTCCCCCATCGCTTGGATATGCACATTCAAAAGAAGCTTGGATGTCACATTCCGCCATGTAGTGTTAATTAAAATTTGGAATTGGTGTGTGTAAAATCACACTTTTAACGCCAGGAACAGTTATTTGTTTTTATGATAAAGGTGCATAAGCGTAAGAGGTTTAGAATACAGGAACGTTTTAGTTTGTTTTGAACTCAGAAATTTACCCGATTAAAGCAGGGACTATACATAAGGTTATACATCTCCGTTATTTTTTGTCCCCTAGAACATTGGAAAAATGTCTTACATGTTATTCATTTCAATTCATCTTCTCTCATTTCTCTGCTGCGAAACTCTTAAGGTGATGCCCAGCTATAACTGTAGTTAAAGAAGAAAATGCTGGAGTTTTTTTAACAGCAATGTTTCCTCGAGTTTAATTTCATGAGCTTTTTTTGCAGACAAGCTCATTTTGCTCCTTGAAAAGTTGAAAATCGTGTCTCACTTATCTTGGGGCAAGTGAAGAAAATCCACACATCAAGATATGAAGAGGGCTTTTATGATTTTGATTCCATATTTTAATATCTCAATTAATTGACTAGCTAACCCTATTTTATTTGTACACATAGGAATCTTTGTCTTTTTGAGACTTTTCCAATCTTTGAGAAAATTCTGGTGAGTCCCAACATCGCGTATTTAGAATGAAAATGATACCTAAAGATAAAGTTGTTTCCTCCTATCTGGAGGTTAAAACCTTTTCAAAACTTAGAAAATCCCCCATAGAGCTCAAGGTCCAGCTTTGAAGGGCACATCCAACAATGTAGAAAAGATGTACAAAAAATCACAAATAATGACCTAGTCATTAATGCCTTTCAATTGAATATTGAGATATAGCGGTTGATTAGCAATAAGTAATCTCACAGCCAAACCAATTAAATTACAAAAAGAAAGTGACCGTTTTCATTTATTTTGACCCATTCGACTTTATTTAAGCAGGACAATTTAAAAAAATAACCTCAAGACGTTGCCTAGTAGTCACATGCAAAATGACGTCCTTTAAGAGGATTTTCCCCTAGATTATTGCATTTTGTCTCATTTCATCAAAAGATCAGGGGCATAGTCTAACTTAACAAAAAAACTTAACATTGCCAATTACTTCAAGGCAATTCAAGATACAGTGCTCATATTTGGTAAGATGATAGATCTCAATAATGGGCATCTACAGATACTAAGGTCATGTGATAAGGCATTTGTGATTTACAAACACATCTTGTTGCTTTAGAGAAATGGGGGGAGGAGGGAGGGTGTTGTGTAAGATATATGAATCTTTCATTTATTGATCAACAAAAGCTATATTTTTCACAAAAAATAGCTTTTGTTGTTCACTTTATGAAAGATTGATCTCACACTGAAACTTACACTGATCCTCTATATTTTTCTTTGTAATTATAGAAAGACAAAGAGGCCAGCCAAGTATAACTACAGTAGTGATGAAGAGGTCGAGGAAACTTGTGAATCACCTATGAAAAGAGGTCAGTATTTATTGAAATAGACTTTTATTTTGAAAATCAGTGGCAAGTAGTTGTGCTGTAACTAAGCTATACTGAATAATGGAATTCTATCGCTTCAAAAAGAGGTTAGAATTTATTCATATTTTCATTTTGAAAATCAAGGGCAATTAGTTGTGCTGTAACCTCGCCATACTGAACTTAGGAATTCAAAGGCTTTGCAAAAATATGAATTTAAAGACATCAGGAAAGTGGTTGTATCATAATCAAGCTTTCATCGATTCCCAAATTACTTTTAATCCCAAGCATGAATCACTATGTAAGGTTATGAAATAGCACTATTATTGTTACACACAAGCTTTAATTGTAATAATGGATGTTAGCTATGCAATTGCTTCTGATGCTTAAAGCAGGACCTACAAACTTGTCCAAAATTTAGAATTGCATCATGAATGGTTCTTTCAGTCGTCCTATTTGACAGACAGAAAGTACAGTCTATCTTGCTTGAGCCACTAGGACTATAAAGAAACAGTTTGTATTAAGTGACTGGTTTAAAAATCCCCTTCTTTAAATGAAAATATCTTAAGAATAAGACATAATTGGTCTAAAAATTATTGTAAATAAATCATTTGTTGTTAACTCGATAGAATTGTCTCTATGACAATTCTATTGAGTTTTAACAACAAAAGATTACTGAGAAATTGGCACTCAATACATACATATTCAATTGAAATTATGTTTTCTTACTTGTAAACAAAACATGTTCTAAGCGACCATTCTCTTAAACAACTGCCTTTTGGTGGTCCCGTAAGTGGTCGCATAATACAAGGTTTACTATATGGTCTTTTCTACCATGTCACCATTTATATAGAAGAGCAAGGATATAATTTTCCACAAACCAAATGATACCATATTGATGGCTAAGCACAAAACTGTAAGAAGTGCCTATAGGCAGTTTACACCTGTTTTGTGCTGAGCTAGGGATATTTGCTAATGGAAAACATTTTGATCACATTCATCTTGCAGTGAAGCCAAACCCAACATCGAAGAGAGGTAAAGGGCCTGTGAAGGGTGGTAGGGGTCAGAAGAAAGGTAAATCAAAGTCAGAGACTAAAGATAACCAGAACAAATCAAACATGGACCAGAAGCTTACACCTGAAGGCAGTATTGTTGAAGCTGAAGACAAAGAAAATCTTATAAATATTGCAATATGCAAGGAAAACTTAACAGAAATTAAAAAAGACGAACCAAGCCTACCAGATCTGAAGGAAATAAACTTTGGTAAAACAGTCAGCAAGGGTAAATATCAATTAAGGGTAACAGTGTCCTTTTAACTACAACTTCATGCCTTGTCATACTGTATTAAAATTGTCAGCAAAACAGCAATAAAATCAAAGCTTTGAAAGTACTAAATGCACTAATTGTGTATAAGTATTTATTCCAAAAATATAGTTTTCTCTACTTTCTTGATTTCAAAAGGAAATCAGAGTGTGTGAACATATGTGCAAGCTGATCTTTGTCACTACCTCCTGTTAAAGCTGGAATGTGTTTCATCATGGCAAGGATTGATAAACTGTTTTAACAAGAGTTTCACTACTCTCTGATGAACAGAGACTACTAAATATGTATGAATTGCTATTTTGTAGTTTCTTGCTTTTCTTCTAAATTTTATGTATATTTGCATAGTAACGTAACTAGCCTGAATGAGCTTTGTTTGTAATCAATATAGCTTATTGTGAAAACAGCAACATTTACTGAAAAAACTTAATGTTTTTAATAACTACCCTGATGAATTTGAATGTTGTTTCAAACTAAATGCAAATTTTCAGGAAATACAAGTGTATCTCAATATTTGTTCCATAAATCTTAGTCTATACTGTCAGCCAAACCTTGGGTACAGCAGGAACATGCCTTGAACAGCATGTTTTTGGTTGAACTATGGACTACTAGATAATGTTAGATTTATTTGTTTGAATGGGGTTTTACGCAGCCTTCAACAATTTTTAGCTCTATTCAGCCAGCAAGCTATTGTAATGGCGGTGTGTCCGTTATGTCTGCGTCCATGTGTAAACTTTTTCTTTAAACATCTTCTCCTCAAGAAAACAATGGGTGGATTTTAATGAAAATTGGTAGAAATAATCCTTGGGTGACCCTCTTCCTAAATTGTTAAAGAAATTTTGATTGACCTCCAAATATGGGTGTGGCATTTTTTTCATAATTAAATCTTTAAAAATCTCCTCCCAAACCATTGGCCAGATTTCAATGAAACTTAGCATGGATGTTCCTTTGGTATCCCTGTACTTAAATTGTTCAAGAAAATTTGATTGACCTCAAAATATGGGCATGGGAGGGCTGGGCATTTTTTCACGTTAAAATCTTTAAGAACCATCTCCTCTAAAACCATTGAGCCGATTTCAATGAAAATTGGAATGGATGTTACTTGGGTGACCCTTTGCTTAAATTGTTCAAAAGAGTTTGATAGACCTCAAAATATGGGCGTGGCAGGGTGAAAGACTGGGGTTATTAAAGCAAGTGGAGCGGTCCTCTGAGGCCTCTCGTTCAGTTATACCCAGCGGCAGGAGCACCTAACATTGGATTCCTGGTATTTCTCACATCAGTACTACCATATATCCTTACCTAGCCTCCAGCTGCTATCCCACATAGGTCTACGACTATCGACCCATTGTTGGGAGACAAATAGTTGGACAGAATGAATGCTGTTGGGCATCAAACCTTGGACCTATAGATTGACAGTCTGACGTGCTACCAACTGCGCTATGACTGTGGCTTATATAATGTTAGAAATATTTCATCTATTTATTCAGGTAGCCAAGATGACTTGCCAGATCTAGAAAATGTACTAATTCAAGACGGAAAAAGTAATTACTTAGATATTTCATTGTTAGCTAGGCTGTTTTTGAAAAATACCCAAGGTATTGTTATCAACTTTGCTCAGTTCACAACGGTGTTGGCATGGTGTTGTTGCTGTGACCAACTTAAACCTTGGTGATAGCTCTGTTGATATTGAAGATAACTTCAAGAAAACTTGGCATAACACATGTTCACCATCATGAGAGCTATCCAGTCTATCAAGGGGATAGCATTTTTGATAGAGTTTTGCATCTTTTTTAACAGATTTTTGGCATTATCCAACATATACAGCCGAGCATTAGCACTAATGGGCAATGCTCTTGTTTTCATATGGTTCAATATGTACAAATACGAACCGTTATTTAAAAGCTCTTTCAACTAATATCATTTAATTGCATTCAAATAAAAACAAGAATTCTTATTGGTTTAATTTGTGTCATATGAGTAAATCTGTTGCACTTTATTACTGTATAAAACGAATTGGTCTTTCTTAATAGGTGAACTTTGCCAAGATATATAAAAAAATTGTTGAAGCATCAACCAAGAAAGCCAACAGAACTGTTTGCATAGTATATGTTACTCGTCCTATGAAAAGGGACCATCTGGGAACCTAGTTAAATGAAAAAGAGATTGGTTCTAGAACGGGCCAACCAGAAGTCGCATTTCTAAAATGTAGGATTCAGAAAATTAGTTAAGTGCGAAAAATTTAACACTGGTCAGCCTTCACAATCAGCTCAGTCTTACTAGAGTCGACACTTAACACACTTCCCAGATGGTCCCTTTTTGCGAGACCAATCACATATTCGTTAACCATCCCAGTCCTATATGACAGACAGTAACTATAATACCTTAAAGTCTTTTTGTGTATGTCTGCCCTGTGTTTAGGATGACAAGTCACAAAATGCTCCAAACAATTTGCAAATTGAACTTATCTTTGCACTAAATTGCACATGCAAAGCGGGGTATAATTTCCAAAATGTTTGCACCGTTTTGTCATCCTGAAGGCAGGGCTGTATTGGGCAACTTATTTATCAAATAATGTATCATTTACAGCTGAGCCTGTGCATGACATATCCAACAAATTGAAACATGTGTGAGTTGAAACGTTGAGCAACCTAATCTATCTACAAAGTGCAAAAGCAAATACTCTGGTCAGACAGTGCAGATGCATAGGCTGGCCAGAGTACTTGCTTGGCCCACATTTCAAATTGTTGGAAATGTCATGCACAGGCTCAGCTAATGTGTCTTTTGTCTAATGTAAATAATTTTCAGTTTTTGATGTGGATGACTCCTGCTCATACATTTCTCCAGATTATTCTAAACCAAGTAAGTCTACTTGTCAACCTTCTGGATAGTGACGCAGATCTAATGCTAGTGTGGATGCGAGTCCATCCAATATTATATACATGTATGTCACCTGTTTCATTTTGTTAAAGGAATTCAACCAATTTCATAAAGGTCATCACTTGCATAAGAGACAGGAATTCAAACTGATTAGATGTGCCATTGGAAAAGGAGATGGTTCACAAACAGTAGATTTTACACCTGTAAAATTGACATCTGATTTCGTATGATCTTAATGATATTATATTTTCATAGTTACCCTTACCCCACTCTCTCAAGTTGTACAAAGAATATTTTAGATGGCTTCACAATTTCTTGGAAAAATGGCATTAAAGAAGGCCTAAAACCGTAAAATAGTCCACTTTTCAAGAAAAATTGAAATTTAAGCAGATAAAAAGATGTGAAGCCTAAATTGTGACACCACGATGTTTCACTAAATCTTATAGAAGTCATAACTATTACCTGATAAAAATATGGAGTTTTGGCAAGTGTTTTTGTAACTTTTAATGATTTTACAAGTCAAATTTCTAATGTTCATGAAACTTGTCCTTTTGTTTCTGTATCTCAAAAGTCAAGGTCATGGCAAAATTTTTGTCTTAATCAAAAGTTAAGTACAACATTTATCAACAAGTTTTGAAATATGCTTGCACATATTTATATTCATATAATTGAGAAGAAGTACCTTTGAATAACTTGCTGTAAGTAGAAGGTCAATTTTGAAGTTCAAAGGTTTGCAGGCTCAACATGTCCCTAGACAACTATTTTAGTTTTTGTATTAGAGAGAATGAGGGAATGCTTTGAATAACAACTAGAAAATTTCTGTAGCTATCCAAGAAATCTTGAGTTATTATGATACTCTATGAACCCTTCCCTTACTATTCACAGTACTTTTCTGCAGTCTAATCTAAGCATTCACTACCTGCTTTCTACAAAGTAAAGGTAGTGGTTATAAGGTTATAGTTTCGGGACTTTTTGAAGTCATGAATTTTAACAGTGTTAACCAAGGTTTCCTAATGATTTTCATTAAGAAACCTCAGTCAACATTGTGAAAGACCATTAGTTTGGAAATGTTGCAGAACTATTTCAGGTCCACTACCTTGATTTATGGAAAAGCAGTTTGAAATGTCCCAAAATCAGCATTTTTTTTGTCCAAATTCAAATTTAACAGGATGAAGTTTGAAAATCGTAAGCCCTTTAGAATATGAAGTAATAATAAAGGTAGGATAGGATAATGAAATTTATTATGGTTATTGTATATCAGGTATGTGCATGTTTTCATTTTGTCTTCTTTAATATGAAATCTTTAAAAAAATTCTCCTCCCAAACCATTAGGCAAATTTCAATGAAACTTGGCATGGATGTTCCTTGGGTGACCCTTTACTTATAGTCCATGAGCCAGAATGGGTTTTGTTCCCCCCAGGGGGAATTTTGTAAACTATATTTTTCTGAAAGTCCATGGTATGTAGAACATTTTGAGACATGTTAGCACTCTGGCGAGTGGTTTTTTTGTAAGATATGTAACTTTAAAGTAGCACACCCAACAAAATTTTGAAAATGAATTTTAAAAGAGTACCAAAAAAATTGAAGTCAAAATGACAAAAAATTGACTTCTTATACAAATATTTGTGTTGCTGATTAACTATAGGGTCCATTTGTGGAGTTTTTTGAAAAATCTGGTCATCTTAAGAGTCGTGATATTGCAGTAAAATACGTAACCCTTAAAATTCATAGAGAACTATGAATATAGAAATAAAATGTCTATCCCTGCCTAACTGGGAATTTTGTTAACGTGGCCTGTTAAATAGCCTATGGTATATAGAACATTTTGAGACTTGTTAGCACTCTGACAAGTGGGGCGTTAGTGAGATACGTTACCTCAAAGTTAATTACCCATCAAATTTTTTTCAAGACAAGATTTTAGGTTTGTACAGTGAAAATATGAGTCAAAATGACCAGAAGTGATCCTTTAATACCAAAATTTATAATGCTGAATGTATGTAGAGCAAATTCATAGTAATACTTTGTAAATAAATCCCCCTTGAAGGCATGATATGGAAGTAAAACATGTTACTTTTGAATTTTAAAAGAAAGGCACATAGATAGAAATGATTTTTCCATAGCTGCCCCATTGGGAAGATTGTTAACAGTGCTTTTCTAAAAGCCTATGCAATATTGAACATTTTGAAACTTGTAAGCAGTCTGGCCACTGGGGCAAATGTGAGATACGTTAATTTAAAGAAACCAACCCATAAAATTTTCATTTAACAATTTTAGTTGTATGTCTTGTTATAGAAATTACCTGTAATTTAGTAAATAATTGAATGATATTGTGTATTGTTCATGATATTTGTGATTCTGAAGGTATTTGAAGCCCATTTATATTATATCTTGAAAAATTTAGCCCTTTCAAGCAATGCATAGGAGTAAAATATGTTACATTTAAATTTCAATTTAATGCATTCAAAAGAAATGATATATTCATCAATCCTCTACTTTATGTTTGTTTACTTTGTTTTTCTATAAGCTTATGTTCTTTTGGAGATTTTAATATTTTTATGTAACTGGCCATCAAGCTATTTGCAAAAAACGTTACTCTAAAGTAACCAATTTACCCATCAATTACCATAGGCTTATTCATACCTCATCTGATATGGAAGTAAAATACGTTACTTTTGAATTTCAAAGAAAGGCACATAGATAGAAATGATTTTTCCATAGCTGCCCCATTGGGAAGATTGTTAACAGTGCTTTTCTAAAAGCCTATGCAATATTGAACATTTTGAAACTTGTAAGCAGTCTGGCCACTGGGGCAAATGCGAGATACGTTAATTTAAAGAAACCAACCCATTAAATTTTCATTTAACAATTTTAGTTGTATGTCTTGTTATAGAAATTACCTGTAATTTAGTAAATAATTGAATGATATTGTGTATTGTTCATGATATTTGTGATTCTGAAGGTATTTGAAGCCCATTTATATTATATCTTGAAAAATTTAGCCCTTACAAGCAATGCATAGGAGTAAAATATGTTACATTTAAATTTCAATTCAATGCATTCAAAAGAATGTTATATTCATCAATCCTCTACTGAATGTTTGTTTACTTTGTTTTTCTATAAGCTTATGTTCTTTTGGAGATTTTAATATTTTTATGTAACTGGCCATCAAGCTATTAGCAAAATACATTACTCTAAAGTAACCATTTTACCCATCAATTACCATAGGCTTATTCATACCTCATCTGATTACAAATATTGTAAAATCTCTCATTTTCTAAATCAACTATAAACCCTGACTGTTCAAAGTATTTTTAAGGCATCAATATAAATTTTAATAATTTCAAGACTCATTGTGGTTTTAAAAGCGTGCAAAATACGTTACCACTTATTTATAGGTATAATTATTATTGAGCCGCTATCATAGTTTAAGGAAATGCACCAAACACAATGTTCAGGCAGCTTCCAAACACAATTTAGAGGCAGCTTATGGTTTCTTCTATGTTTGAGACATTTTTTCACATTTTTAGAATAAAACACAAGTTTTATACATTACTTCTGATGATAAAAGACAGTTTTCATTGTATAAAAAAGATGACCAAATGGATGAAAAAACAAGTTTCTACAATATTTTTAAGCAATATTTCTATCCATTTATTACAGAAAAGTTAAAAACATTTCTTAGAGTTGATCATGATCGTAGCCCAGTTGGTAGCACATTAGATTTGGTAGGGCATTTGACTCCATATCAAAGGTACTAGGTTTCATCAGCCAGTACAAACGAGTTGATTATCATTCATTTTCATTGTATAAGCAGCTAGAGGCTCTAAAAGGATTAAGTTGGTTAGGCATTAGACTTCAAATCTGGTAGGGGCAAATACCCTTTCTGACGATTGTCTCTCACTAATGGGTAGATAATCGTAGACCTGTGTGAGATAGCAGTCGGAGGCTCGGAAAGGGTGTAATGGTAGTACAGGTGATAGAAATACCAGGAAATCCATTGTTAGGTGCTCCAGCCACCGCGATATTACTGCGAGATTGTTGAAAGCAGCGTTAATCCCATTCAAACAAACAAACAAATTTAAAAGGATGATGTGATGAATGGAATGATGTGTACGATAAATACAAGGAATTTATCGTTAGGTGGATAAGCCACCTTGATAAGAGTGTTATACTGTTAAAATGGACTGGAAATTCCTCGAAGCAATTTAGCTCTCTATTGTTTCCAATTGAATGCAAAGTACATTGCATGCACTCCTAGTTTTGCCAAAAAACTGCGCAATTCAGTTCAATACTGAAAATTTAAATGAGTATGACCATATGATGTTCAAATGAATATAACATAGCCATATACATTTTGATTTAGCTATCAAAGAGAGTAATATATGTAACATTTAAAAGACCTTTTTTTAGAAAATCAAACATAGTTGCTGCTTCCAAAGGACAATTAGGTGCACACCAATTGTGATTCTCTTGAACATGATTAGTTTTTGCAAAAGTTAAGATTTTAGTAAAACAAAGATGTTTAAAAATGCTGTACTTTTGAACTAGATACAAACTACAAGCACTTTTTATACAGAAAGACACATATCTTAGATAAAATAAGCGCTTCTTTTATATCTTGCATTCTGAAAGAATACAAGAATTGTGATAAATTGCTTAATCAATAGGATTTCATCAATATCAAGCCCTCATTCAAATACAACCAAAAACTTGATTCATAAAAATAGGAAAATTGCATGATGGGTCTATAAGTTACATGCTTATAAGGGCTTTATGGGTGTTAAAGTGTAAATGGCTGGTGATTTAACATTCTATTTGCATTCCTGTTTGACATTGTCAGCTGACTTTCAATATATATGCACATGCAGTTTGTGTTAAAGTAGAGAAAAGAATTGAAGAATGCCCATTCTAATTAATATACTCATGATTCTTGGGCATAACTCTCATATTTTTTTCATGTGCATAAGTACAAGACTCTTCTACTAACCAGTAAGTTTTATTCTAACTACTTGGCCAACATTCCAGACAAACGATTGGAAAAACATGCAGTAAAACCAAAAAAATCCATCTTAATCAAGAGAAACAATGATTTTGATTTAAATGGCTACAGTATTGACACTGAAGTGCATAAAAGATAAATGCGACTTGTTTCATACAAATGGTAACATATGCTACAAGATTTTGACCATCGGTATTCGGTTTCAAAACATCTATAGGCAAGGAATAAACCAATGCACGAAATTAGAGATAAATAATATACATGCTTCAGTAACTAAGTAATTTTGAAAAAAGTTTCAATTAATTAAATTCTTGAAGCTGTCATGCTGCATTGTGTGATTGATAGATATGTAATTGCGCTGAACAGATATTTTCCTATGATGAAATTAAACTATAGGTATAGTACAACACAAAGTACATATCCATATCTATCAAAAAGCCAGTATTTTTATTGAGTATTTCAAGATATTTATAATTTCTTATTTAAAATGATCTGTGCTGATTTAGAAGGGTGTAGGTATTTTAACTTGAGCAATTGGTTATACATGTATTAGTGATTTGGCTATTTCAAAGTTATGATCTCAAATCTTGTTTAATATCAAATTAACTTTGTGAGATGGGATACTACAATTGATACTAACTTCAATTTGTGTGATTTATCACTTTACACTAAAAGGCAATATGTAAAAACTAGCATTTAATAAGAATTTCCTTCTTGGCTGTTCAAAGATATAACATTGACTTCTCAATTAAGGTCTAAATTTTAATACCATTAGTGCTAGGGGATCTTTGATCATTTGTTGGTCACGCATTTGCCTTCAGTAACAATGCATTTTCTAAGAAACAGAACTGAGAGCTATAAATTCAAAGAATTTTAACCCTTATTAATAAAAAATAAAACTGTGAAAACGGGTTTTGGTAAAATATTTTAAGGTAACTTATTTTACAACATTCCTTCAGAGACATAAAGCATTTGTTGTTATAAGGATATCAGTTATAAATGATATTCTTGTTTTAATTTGCATGATCAAAGTAGTAAATTGCAGCTACCATTCTCCTTCTTTCTGTTTATGAACGGTGTATGAAATTGCATTGTTTAAAGGGTTTGAAAGGACAAGTGCTCAAATCTTTTCATTTCTACGTATAAAACAAGTAATATGCAGGCCAAAATAAACTATATAAATATGAATTCATCATATTATCTTGTGAATTTTGCCAACAAGTGTTGACTTTGAAATTTTTGGCGCCCAAATGCCAATATCTTTATATAGGCGAATATTGAGAAACAATTTTGTAATTGTTGTAACATATATTTCACATATTTTCTTGAATTATACAGGATTCTGTGGATGTTATATCAATCATACTAAAGAATCATGTATGAGATAGTACTAAAAATCGCAATCTGCCCAAAGAATTTCACAAAATGGGAACAAAATGTACCATCTAATAAGGATCTAGGTTGGGTGATTTCAAAGTAACGTATCTTACAAAAGCCCCACTTGCCAGAGTGCTAACATGTCTTAAAATATTGCTTATGCATGTACCTTTCAGAAAATCATAGTGTACAAAATTCCCCCCGGGGGGGGGGGGGGGGGGGGGGTTCCCAGTAGCCCATAGTCTATTAAATTGTTCAAGAAATTTTGATTGGTCCATAAATATGGGCCTGACAGGGCAGGGCTTATTTAGAGCCCAAAATCTTTGAACTACATCTCCTCCTGATCCACTGGGCCGACTTCAATCAAACTTTAATAGAATGTTCCTTTGGTGACCCTTTACTTAAATTGTTCAAGAAATTTTGATTGGCCCATAAGTATGGGCGGGGCCTATTTTGAGCCAGAAATCTTTTAAGGACATCTTTTCCTGAACCAGAGGGCTGATTTCAATGAAACTTTACTAGAATGTTCCTTGGACGACTCTTTTCAAAAGTTATCTGCAAAATTTTGATTGGCCCAAAAATATGGGTGTGGCAGGTGGGGCATATTTTGAGGCTGAAATCTTTGAACACCATCTCCTTCTGAACCTAATGTTTTAATAAGATGGGTAAAGGGATGCAGGTTCATTGTGATTGAGTATTTTGGTGCAATGTGGACCAGAACCAGTTAATCATTATAAAATAGGTCTTCAGAGATTTCGGAGTGTTAATGTATTAATAGAAAGTAAGCTTTATTTAATGAAAGTCCAAAGATGTTAAAGCCAGTGGAATGATATGGGCCCTCTTTGGCCTCTTGTTAACTTAAGAAAACCCACTTTGAATGCCCAAAGTTTAGGACAGTTTTGAAACTTCTTTAATATGAGATGAATTTCCTCTAAACAATCATTCATATTCACCAAAAATTAAAGGGAAAAGGATATAAAAGACATCAATTTTAATGATATTTTTTGTAAATCAGAAAATGCAAACTAAAGAAAAGCTACATGACCATGTTATGTATAGCTTCCAGGAGCTTTTATGAGAAGAAGAAATACGGTAATTATGGCTTTTAATAATAGTGACAAAATCCTTTTCAATCTTATAAGTGAAATTTTTAGCCTAAAAACTTAAATTGACTTTTTCAAAAACAAAGAGCCTGTTTGTTTAAGCTATTAAAGAATGCTGTTTACTTTACAGATCTGACTGAGCCTGGCTTGGCTACTGGTAGAACGCCAACAACAGGACCAAGGTGTACCTTGATTGTATGTCCTTTGTCTGTATTGAGTAACTGGCTGGTAAGTCCTAAACCCATTCCTCAACCCCTGACGGCAGCACTCATTCTTCCCGACTATTTGTCTCCCACAAATGGGTTGATGATCGTAGACCTATGTGAGATAGCAGCTGGAGGCTAGCAAAGAAAGTAATGGTAGTACTGGTGAGAGAAATACCAGGAATGTGTTGTGAGTGCTCCAGCCGCTGGGATATAACTGGAAAAAATGTTGAAAGCAGCGTAAAACCCCATTCAATCAAACCTTAACCCATTCCTGAACAAATCAATTTTTTGATGCCCTTGAAGAAAAGGGCTTTTGAAAACATAGTAGAAAATGATGAAATTGCTTATTTCAAGAAGTGTTTTATTGTCCACGATAATTTCTTCCAAAAAAGACAAAAAGGTTTCTTAAGTTTTATTATATAAAATTGTCCTTTGCAATTTCTTTGAAATTGGACATGTTTTAGGTTTTGTTCTTCTAGAAGTTGTGTAACGGGCTAGTGAGTTTCTTGACCAAAACATGTTTGAATAGATTGGCTGAGCTTTTAATAGCTGGCATTAGCTACAGGATCTAGATATAATAAAGACATTTTTATAACCCCCACCTACGAAGTAGTGGGGGGTAAATTGGTTTCACCATGTTTGTCTGCCCTTGTCCAAAGACCTTTTTGTTTCCGGACTCTAACTCAAGAACTAAGTGACTTACAATCAGGAAACTTTATACAAATGTTGCTTATTACCCAAGGATGTGCCCTATTGTTTTGGGGTCACATAGGTCAAGGTCACAGTCAGCGTTTGTTCAATTTTCGATTCCAGACTCTAAACCAAGAACTAAGTAACCTAAAATCATGAAACTTTATGCAAATGTTGCTTATGACCCAAGGAAGTGCCCTATTGTTTTTGGGTCACATAGGTCAAAGGTCAAGGTCACAGTCAATTTTTGTTCAATTTTTCGTTTCCGGACTCAAACTTAAGAACCAAGCGACTTTGAATCATGAAACTTCATGCAAATGCTGCAGTTTCTCATTTGTTACAAACACATACTTCACTAATAGCACTTGCATTTTGACAAAGTGCTTGTGGGGGGTATAAGTCTGCTCTGCAACAGTTCTAGTTTATATGTGGCAAAAGGTGACTTTTAATTAGAATCATGTTCCCTGTCAGTTGTAAGTTTGTACATCCACATCTAGTCAAGGCCACTCCTCTAAATATCTATAGGTTAATTTAGATGAAATTTACATAGAAAGTTTCTTGTCACCTGACCTGGATCATATTGCCAGGTCAAAGTGATGTTGTTCCATGTCACACAAAATAGGGTTTTCATATCAAACTTATCAAACGCAACTCCACAAACATTAATACAATGATTTGGTTGAAATTTTCACAGAATTTTCCTAAGACACTTGTCCTGACACATTTTGACAGGATTTTGTGTATTTCTGGTGCATCACAGAAAAAGGGGTGTAATATAAGTGTTGGGCAATCAGTTTCGAATCACAATCAATGATCAGTTTTTAGTTGGAAGAGTATATCAACTAATGATCGATTGTGCAATCATCTTCTTAGAAATCAATACATCACTCCAAGTATCATCCTTTGAAGGATGGAATGTGAAAGTTTAGTAAAAACTCATGAACCAAAGACTCTTTCTTCAGGTTTTTCTACCAGCTTCATGGCTCAGCATGAAACAGTTGTAACTGCCTATAAACATATAGGCAGTTACAACTGTTTCACACTGAGCCAATGACTGATGCCAGTTTCGAAAACAATACATAATGGCTTTCATTTATGTGTTAGGAACTGTTTAATCTAATATGAAATTCCTTAGTTGATTTACACAATCGGAAGCCCAAACCAACTGATTATCGATTTTAAATCAATTAATCTGCCTATCACTATAAAATATCAATTTTTTGTTGTTTTCTGTACAGGATCAGTTTGAGAACCATATCCACAGAAATGTACATCTCAACATTTATTTGTATTATGGGAATAAAAGAACAAAGAAGACAGATGACTTAACCAGACAGGATGTTGTACTGACCACATACTCGACAATCGCTGCAGATTATAAGGTATTGTTTTTTCTCTAATAAGAGCATCCTTCTTAAGGAAGTGGACCCGTTATAGTTCTGCAACATTTTGTAACTCATTTGAATGATTGTTTTAGAGGAAATTTACCCCAAATTATAGGGATGAAAGCATAAATCCTTCAATTTCAAAGATATTTTGCTTTAAAAAAAAAAAGGGTACCAAACAAAAGCATCTTATCGATGATTAGCTCAAGGGAGCATTTATCAAGATAAATATGGTATTATTGAATGCAAAGTGATTAAAAAAAAGACTATATCAGGTTTTATCAGCCAATTCTATTATTGCAATTTTTTGTGACAGACTTATCAAAATTTCATTTAATTATACCCCCCCCCCCCCCCAAACTTCTATGTTATCGGGGTATAAGGAGTCAGTGTGATGGTCTGTCTGTCCGTCCATCAGTCAGTTGGTCTGTCTAGCTTTTTCGTATCCGCTCAATTATTCAGCAACTAGTGGGCTGATTTAATTTAAAATGCTCAGATGTGGTCAGTCTCAAGCAGAAATGTGTAAGTGACTTTGAACTATCCATTGACTTTTGACAGAGTTATGGCCCATTGATGGAAAGGGGCTTTTCATAATTATTGACAAGCATTTGTATGAGGCTATTAGTCTGCTTTTTAGCAGTCTAGTTTGTGACTGACAGAGCTTGTGAAATTAAAAATATGTAATTTTAGTATGAAAGAGAAATAAAGATTTACAAACCATTGCAAAGGCACATGAGCAAATGGGATTGGTATATTGTCTTAACTATTTTCATACTAAAAAAATTCTTGCCAAGATGAAAGGATTGTGTAAAATGAAAGTTGTTCCAGTGTTAAGGTACTGGACCCGTAATAATTCTGCAAGATTTCGAGAGTAATGAACTTTAACAGTGTTAACCGGGATTTCCTAATGAAAATCATCAGGAAACCTCGATGAACTTTGTTAAAGTTCATTACTTCCGAGACGTTGCAGAACTATTATGTTTCCACTACCTTAAGGTCCTCAATCAGAGTTACAGTTAAGAGGGGGTATTTCCAGAATAAAATCTTTACTCCTCATTAAAACCCTAAGTTGTGGGTACTCATTTGAATTGTCTTGACAAGACGATTCCATTGACTACCTACAATATAGAATTTATGCAAGTATTGTCGAGATTTTTTTGTTTTAAACCAAATAGTCCTCCTTCCCTTTCTGTAGCTCTGATCAATTGTAGACAAATTCCACTTTCCTCTACAGAAAGGTGCCAAAAATCCACTGAAGAAAGTGAAATGGTTAAGGCTAGTGTTGGATGAAGGACATGCTATCAGGAATCCTAATGCACTGCAGACCAAGGCAATATGTGAGCTGGATGCGCAAAGAAAATGGATTCTAAGTGGTAAGACATTAACTACATTGTGTAACTTCTATGCCATACATTTCAAGACCAAAGTTGTAAAGTTAAGTTGGGTTTATAGTCTGTTTCTATGCCAGGCATATTCAACTGACCTAACACTTTAACCCCAATCATCTAATTGCAAGTCGGCTTTTTACATATGGTACACTTTAGCAGCCACAGGACTAAGACTTTCTTTCTTACGGGTGTCCGTTTATACACCTGCATTAAGAGGAGCAACATGGAGTTGATTTATTGTTCAGAAAAAAATCCATGGACTGATCGGGATTCGATCCCGGGACCTTTCGATTCCAAAGCCATCATCCTAACCACTAGACAACAAACTCTACACTTTGCTAGATAACTAATTTACCTCTTTTTCTTAAGGAAACATCCATTAGAGATATCCTTATCTTAGAACCCCCAGTTTTATATAAGAAATCCATTGGTTAAATTATAACCGAAAATTATTTTCAACCAATCATGGTTCATGATTCAATTGATACAGTTAAGAACAACCCTGATTGGTTGAAAATAACTTGCCGTCTATATATAACCAATGATTGCTCTTTATAAAACCAGTGGTAGATGTGTAAAGACATGGTAAATGGAGTCATTATGACATTTGTTTACATGATATTTAGACAAATATACCTGCTTACATGAACAGAATTTTGAATAAATCTAAATTCTTAAGAGAATGAAGACATATTGGAACAGAAAAGGTTGTGAGAAAGAAGAAAATTAATCATTACAATAAATTTCTCGTTACAATACTAGGGGTCTGTTTTACTAAACATCTTACAATTATTTTTTGTGTTAGTCAAAAATTAAAGTTGCTATTACAGTAGTAACTAAATATGGAATTCTGCCATGCATCATCTCATTGGAATCGTCTTCTAAAGACGATTCCAATTAGATATTGCAAGACAGAATTCAACAATGAATGAAAACACCAGGTACGATCTGTGATTTTTTTTTTTTTTTTTTATCAATCAATATTTATTAAATAATTTTAGGCCTCCGGCCCATATTACAAAACTAAATGTACATAAACATTATATATAAGTAACATCCCAATTGACAGCAGTGTCTGATTTTTCAAAACGGTACAAATCGAGTATGTATACGGACGTAAATGTTGAGATGTACCTCGAGAGAAATCTAGCTACATAGTTGAAAAAAATCTATAGCTATATCTAATATCTGTTGAATGTCAAAAAACTTCAAAGGGAATTAGTTATTTAAAAAAAAAAAGTATGTGTCTCTCATTCAAACTAATAATGCTAACATTTATTACAATACTAGAAAAGATTTTACAGTAAAAATGGGCAGTTTTATCCATTCTAGCATATTTTTTTTTCTAAATATAAGTTTATTTTACGTCAATGGGAAGAGAGTGGTTGAATTACATATCACCTAATTTTGATGTACGTTCTATTTGTTCGTAACAAGTTTAGTAAAACAGGCCCCATGGTTTTTCTCGCTAAAACAATTGGGTTTTAAGGAACGCAGGTTTTGCAAGTCTTTAACTCTTAAATAAATGGACAGGACTCTCAAAACATTCTGATGCAAGTCCTTAGGACTTCTGGGGATCAACTTCAGTCCTCAATTCTTCTCTGAAGTTGATGCTAAAAAGTACATATCTATACAATACCTTATGTACATAGTTCAATCCAGAGAAAATTTAACATTTACACATAAAATCGAGGATATTTTAAAAGAAAATAGTCCACATTTAAAGCAGGGACCTATGCAAAACTTAAGCAAGGATTCCTTTGAGCCTAACTATTGAATCTCTGGGACACCATGTTGTTGATGTGACACCCAAACCCTGAAACACCATGGTTAAAGTTTCAATTTCTTCTTTTTCCACACTACAGTAAAACCCCTCCTTCCGACCACCCCGGAAATACGGGCACCCCGCTATTAAGAACAATTTTTGACAGAATGGAATTATTTGTTCTATATTTCAAAGGTTGCAAACCCCTGTAATGCGAGCACCCCGCTATTCCGAATTACGACCACTAATTTCAGTACAAACGCCGTATAATGCACTAGTACGAACCTCGCTGAAAAGACCAGTAACTTCACACCTCTGGATCGACCATCCGAATTTCACGCTTAATAAGTATGACACTTGTTCGGTACGAAAGCATTTACAATGGATAATCGGATTTTTCGATATGGTAATTAAATCTCTATTGTGTTTTGGTGTAATTTTTAACGGCAAACAACTTTAAGTGGTTAATTGTTTTGATACACTACATTCGTTTATCAATTAAAGATGTTTGTTACATGTTTAACTTTAGTAAAGCAACCGAAAGTAGCCCTACTGGGAATTCGAGCAACTAACAGGAATTTGTTTCCGACTATCTGCAGACCGATATTAATTAGCAATTAAATGTGATTGTAAATTAGCTTATGATTGATAGGTTTCGTATTTTGGAAAATGATTTTACTGAATATAATTGCTACTTTTACAATTTCGACAATAGTTGGTATTTTGTAATAACTATTCCGATGTATTATTGCAAATCAGATCAAATAAACAAACCTAATGGAGAGAGGAGCTATAATGAAAGCGAAAAAACTAATTAAGCAAAGAACATGTAAATGCAATTTAATTGATAATATGTTATATAAAAATACACGATAAAGTTTAAATTATAATGACTTAAATAATCTAAATTACATAGTCTTCTCTGTTAGCAATTATTTGTGTTGAAAGCTTATCATCCGACCAAACCTCAGAAATAAGACCACCTTGCTATTAAGACCACTTTCGAAAAGATCCCAAAGTGGTCTTAATTTTCATCTGCAAAACCTTTGAAGTTGGACAGGTCAAAATTTTGTAAACAGGAAAGTGTTTTCTAACCTACTGAATGGTTATTTTTTCAAATTAAATGCACTTTAAATTTTCGTCTGCAAAACCTTTGAAGTTGGACAGGTCAAAATTTTGTAAAACGGGAAAGTGTTAAGTGATACCATCCCTGTATTTGTGACAGGTTGGAAAAAAAATGTCAGCTATTTGGAATAGGTGTTCATTTCAGGTACCCCAATACAGAACTCCCTAAAGGATCTTTGGTCCCTGATAAATTTTCTGAGGATCAACCCCTTTACAGATAGGCACTGGTGGAATAGAACCATAGAGAGGCCACTAAATCATGGAAGCAAGGATGGGCTCAAGTAATGACTTAATAAAACATGTGAAATGTTTTTTATTTTGCATAATTACCAATACATGTACAGACGATATTTCTCGAGCAACAACCTCTATTAAACGATCACTCTTATTTAGCAACCATCATAAAACATCCACTCACTTTAAGCAAAATTGCTAAAAAGTAGAGACTCTGAAACAAAAAATGTTTATTGCTGAATCTAATGGTATTGGAACCCATTAGAATCCTCTCAATGAGATGATTCTAATTGTTTCGAACATGGTAGGTTCAGTAAGAATTATCAGACATATCTATTTACGCTATCAAGATAACCTGTCTTATTTATCATAAAATATTGTTTTAAAGGAACATTCTCATAAGGGGACAGCTTTTTGTTGTTCCCTTAGTGGTCTCTTATTGCAAGATTTACTGTATTTCCAATAACAAATAGTTATAAGAGTATTCCTTGTCTTACATGTGTATATGATTACTTAAGCATGTGTAAGATGTTTCTTTAAGTACAATATACATTACATAGGCATGTTTTGCCAATTAAGGACTAATTATTTGAATTAAACTAATCCTCAGTTGTATGATAACCTGAAATTCTAAGAATTAATACAAGTTAATTTTCTCCAGTAACAAAAATCACCAGTCTAAATTTTCTTCCATATAGCCATTATTTCATAAATCATTTTATATAAAAGACAAAAATTAATGAAATACTACAAAATATATCTTTCCATAGTTTCAGATATTAAATTTCATTTAAGAAATTTAGGCATCTCAATATTCTTAGCTCGGCTGTTTTCGGAGAAAACCCGAGGAATTGCTATAGCCTCTGTCGTAGTTGTAGTCGTCGTTGTTGATCTCGTCGTTGTTGTCGTCGTCGTGCGAAAACTTTGACATTTTGTTATATCTCTGGTTCTACTGAAGGCATCCACTTTAAACTTGGCACACATGTTCACCATCAAAAGAGCAACCTATACTATCAAGGGGGATAACTCTAGATGCTTTTTGTGCAAATTATGCCCCTTTTTCGACTTAGATTTTTTCCCACCACCCGGCACTTAACAGCCAAGCATAGGCACCCGTAGGCGGTGCTCTTGTCAACATATACATGTTTGGTTAATTAGAAATTTGATGCTTCTCTATTTCTAGGAGACTGCAACTGCTTATGAGCAATATTTCCATGAGGCGCACAAAGACCCAGAAGGTCAATGGTAAATTGATAGTGACCCTTCCAGACAGACATGTATTTATAGAACATGTGAAGTTTTCTGATGAGGAGAGGGCAGTGTATGAGGCCATGCAAAAAGATGGAAAACTGATTGTCAGCAAGTAGGTCAATAGATAACAGAGCCACAGATAAAGGGGGTATTTTGGATTTCAGAGCAGAATATTTACAAAACAAACTTGAACAAGCCTTAATCGTGGGTACTCATTTGAATAGTCTCATTGTTGGGTTTCATTGAAATGTAAAGATTTTTATACACCCGTCGAAGACGGGACGTATTATGGGATCACCCGTGGTGTCCGGGCGTCCGGCGGCGTCCACTTCTTTGTCCGGAGCATAACTCTGTCACTTGAAGTCCGATTGACTTCAAACTTGGCGATTGTATTTTTCTCATCATTACAGAGTGCAGTGCACAAAAACCATAATTCTACCTGGCCTATTTTTTGAGTTATTGCCCTTTGTTGTTTTTAGTCCCTAACAGTGTTCACACCGGAGGGGACTATAGGTTTGCCGTCTGTCCGTCCGTCTGTCTGTCTGTCCGTCCGTCCGTCTGTCCGCTCAAATCTGGATCCCGCAATAACTTAATAACTAAGCAAGTGTTTTTGATGAAAGTTGGTATATGACTAGATGGCAATGTGTAGATTATGCACATCATTTTATTTTTGTTTTTCGACTTAAATTGAGGTTGCTATGGTTACAAAAATAGTGAAAATATGGCCAAAAATGGGATCCTGCGATAAGATAATAACTAAGCAAGCTAGTTTGATGAGACTTGGTATATGACTATATGGCAATGTGTAGATTATGCACATCATTTTATTTTTGTTTTTAGACTAAAATTGTTGTTGCTATGGTTACGGAAATAGTGAAAATATGGCAAAAAATATTGGATCCTGCGATAAGTTAATAAGTAAGCAAGCTAATTTGATGAGACTTGGTATATGACTAGATGGCAATGTGTAGATTATGCACATCATTTTATCTTTGTTCTTTGAGAAAAAGTGTGGTTGCTATGGTAACGGAAATAGTGAAAATATGGCAAAAAATGGATCCTGCAATAACTTAATAACTAAGCAAGCTAACTTGATGAAAACTGTTTCAAAATGTAAAAAAATTTATAAGCCATGTTAGTCAGGGTGGTGATGCAGCAGTATTAATCACCTCCAGTGAAAGTTCTCATTTCTTACCAACAAGACTGAAGAAAAACATCTTGGATCAGACAAGGTAACTGTTATTGATACTATTTCTTGCATCTGTCTATTGCTTGCATGAATTGTATAGTGGGCACAGCAGAGACAACAACTCATGTAAGTCTTGTTTAACCCTTTAACAAGACCTGGTTTTGACGTCCCTGATAGAATTGGCGTGGGAAAACATTGAGACAAACAAAGCCGGTAGGGGACTTATGCCCATGTCCAACATGGCTCTTGTTCATACTAGAATCTTGTCCGGAGTATATCTGTTAAAGTATAATAGCTAGGATCATGAAACTTCATGAGTGTATAGATGTCATCAAGGGGGAGTGCAGTGTACAAGAGCCATAATTCTACCTGGACGTCCGGCGGCGTCCACTTCTTTGTCCGGAGCATAACTCTGTCACTTGAAGTCTGATTGACTTCAAACTTGGCAATTGTATTCTTCTCATCATTACAGAGTGCAGTGCACAAGAACTATAACTCTACCTGGCCTATTTTTTTATTATACGCCGCCGGAGGCGGACGTATATTGGCGTCATCTTCTCCGTCTGTCCGTCCGTCCGTCCGTCCATCCGTCCGTCCGTACGTCCGTCCACTTTTCTTGTCAACGCAACTCCTCCTAAACTACTGGCTGGATCTTCTTGAAACTTGGTCAATGTTATCACCTTAATTGGTAGATGTGCATGAAGGAAGGATTTTACGGTTCCTTGATTTTTGCCTGAGTTATGCCCCTTGATAACTTAGTTTCTGGGTCCACTTTTCTTGTCAACGCAACTCCTCCTAAACTACTGGCTGGATCTTCTTGAAACTTGGTCAATGTAATCACCTCAATTGGTAGATGTGCATGAAGGAAGGATTTTACGGTTCGTTGATTTTTTCCTGAGTTATGCCCCTTGATAACTTAGTCTCTGGGTCCACTTTTCTTGTCAACGCAACTCCTCCTAAGTTTCTTGCTGGATCTTC
The DNA here is from genome assembly GCA_948146395.1 of Fragum whitleyi. Lineage (NCBI taxonomy): Eukaryota > Metazoa > Mollusca > Bivalvia > Cardiida > Cardiidae > Fragum > Fragum whitleyi. The sequence goes on from OX411544.1 coordinate 17,576,985, forward strand.
TTGAAACTTGGTCAATGTAATCACCTCAATTGGTAGATGTACGTGAAGGAAGGATTTTATGGTTCATTAATTTTACCCTAAATTATGCTCCCTTAAAACTTAGTAGCTAGGGCTTATTGAAATTGCAGCCTTTTGAACACAACTCCTCCTTACTTTTTTGTCTTTATTTAAATGAAACTTGGTCAATGTCATCACCATAATTTGTAGTCGTACATGGATCAAGGATTTTATGGCTCATTTATTTCCCTGAATTATGCCCCCTTAAAACTTAGTGCCTGGGGCTTATTGAAATTGCAGCCTTGTGAAGGCAACTCCTCCAAACTTTTTGTCTTGAAACTTGGTCATTTTCAATTTGGTTCTGTCAAAATAAGTAGTGTCTACAATTATTTTCGTGAAACAGCAGCAAAGTGGCGGCGTATTTTGTGACGATGGCACTCTTGTTGAGTTATTGCCCTTTGTTGTTTTTCATACTAGAATCTTGTCCGGAGTATATCTCTAGAAGTATAATAGCTAGGATCATGAAACTTCATGGGTGTATAGATCTCACCAAGGGGGAGTGCAGTGCACAAGAACCATAACTCTACCTGGCCTGTTATTTGAGTTTATGCCCATTGTTGTTTTTCATACTAGAATCTTGTCCGGAGTATATCTCTAAAAGTATAATAGCTAGGATCATGAAATTTCATGGATGTATAGATCTCACCAAGGGGGAATGCAGTGCACAAGAACCATAACTCTACCTGGCCCTTTTTTAGCTCACCTGAGCACGAAGTGCTCAAGGTGAGCTTTTGTGGTTAGGTGGATGTCCGTCGTTCGTCGTCCGTCGTGTGTCGTCCGTCGTGTGTCGTGTGTCGTCAACATTTACCTTGTATGCACTCTAGAGGCCACATTTTTTGCCCAATCAACCTGAAATTTGGTCAGAATGATTGTCTTGATAAAATCTCGGACAAGTTCGAAATTGGGTCAAGTGGGGTCAAAAACTAGGTCACAGGGTCAAATCTTAGAAAAACCTTGCATGTACTCTAGAGGCCATATTTTTTGCCCAATCAATCTAAAATTTGGTCAGAATGATTGTCTTGATGAAATCTCAGACAAGATTGAAATTGGGTCAAGTGGGGTCAAAAACTAGGTCACAGGGTCAAATCTTAGAAAAACCTTGTATGCTCTCTAGAGGCCACATTTTTTGCCCAATTAACACCTAATTTAGCCTGAATGATTGTCTTGATAAAATCTTGGACAAGTTTGAATTTGGGTCAAGTGGGGTCAAAAACAAGGTCACAGGGTCAAATCTTAGAAAAACCTTGTATGCACTCTAGAGGCCACATTTTTTGCCCAATCAACCTGAAATTTGGTCAGAATGATTGGCTTTATGAAATCTAGGACAAGTTCAAAATTGGGTCAAGTGGGGTCAAAAATGAGGTCACGGGGTCAAATATTAGAAAAACCTTGTAGACACTCTAGAAGCCATATTTTTTGCCCAATCAACCTGAAATTTGGTCAGAATGATTGTCCTGAAGATATCTGGGACAAGTTCGAAATTGGGTCAAGTGGGGTCAAAAATGAGGTCACGGGGTCAAATATTAGAAAAACCTTGTAGACACTCTAGAAGCCACATTTTTTTCTCAATCAACCTGAAATTTTGGTCAGAATGATTGTCCTGATAAAATCTCGGACAAGTTCAAAATTGGGTCAAGTGGGGTCAAAAATGAGGTCACGGGGTCAAATCTTAGAAAAACCTAGTAGACCCTCTAGAAGCCATGTTTTTTGCCCAATCAACCTAAAATTTGGTCAGAATGATTGTCTTGATATTTTTCTCAAGCAAGTTTGAAATTAGGTCAAGTGGGGTCAAAAATGTGGTCACGGGTCAAATATTAGAAAAACCTTGTAGACACTCTAGAAGCCAAAGTTTTTGCCCGATCAACCTGAAAATTGGTCAGAATGCTTATCTGGATGAAATCTAGGTCAAGTTTGAAAATGGGTCAAGTGGGGTCAAAAACTAGGTCCTGGGATCAAATCTAAGAAAAACCTTGTAAGCTGTGTAGAGGCATCATTTTTTGCCCAATCAACCTGAAATTTTGGTAAGAATTCTTCATCGTCTCTAAATCTACTTTAAACAATTTTTGACAGTTCATTCAGGTGAGCGATTTAGGGCCACTATGGCCCTCTTGTTTGAGTTATTGCTTTTTGTTGTTTTTCAGACTTGAATCTTGTCGGAGTATATCTCTACAAGTATAATAGAAAGGATCATGAAACTGCATGGGTGTATAGATCTCACCAAGGGGGAGTGCAGTGTACAATAACCATAATTCTATCTGACCTACTTTTTGAGTAATTGCCCTTTGTTGTTTTTCAGACTTGAATCTTGTCCGGAGTATACCTCTAAAAGTATAATAGCTAGGATCATGAAACTGCATGGGTGTATAGATCTCACCAAGGGGGAGTTCAGTGTACAATAACCTTAATACTACCTGACCTATTTTGTGAGTAATTGCCCTTTGTTGTTTTTCAGACTTGCATCTTGTCCAGAGTATATCTGTTAAAGTATAATAGCTAGGATCATGAAACTTCATGAGTGTATAGATGTCATCAAGGGGGAGTGCAGTGTACAAGAGCCATAATTCTACCTGGCCTATTTTTAGAGTTATTGCCCTTTGTTGTTTTTCATACTAGAATCTTGTCCAGAGTATATCTGTTAAAGTATAATAGCTAGGATCATGAAACTTCTTGAGTGTATAGATGTCATCAAGGGGGGGTGCAGTGTACAAGAACCATAACTCTACCTGGCCTATTTTTTGAGTTATTGCCCATTGTTGTTTTTCATACTAGAATCTTGTCCAGAGTATATCTGTTAAAGTATAATAGCTAGGATCATGAAACTTCTTGAGTGTATAGATGTCATCAAGGGGGAGTGCAGTGTACAAGAGCCATAATTCTACCTGGCCTATTTTTAGAGTTATTGCCCTTTGTTGTTTTTCATACTAGAATCTTGTCCAGAGTATATCTGTTAAAGTATAATAGCTAGGATCATGAAACTTCATGGGTGCAAAAAAAATATTCATTCAAAATAACCTCAGTTCTATTCAAACCCCCAGTTAATACTAAGCAGTGTGACGGGCGTATCTTGTGACAATTTGGCACCTTGTTTACTGCTGTTGTCCCCTCCTTTATGTTCTTCTGGATAAGATGGCTGAATGAAAAAAAAATATTTTATAGCTTTTTCATGCTGATTCCAAATTTGCATTAAAGTCAAAGTGCTTAAGGCATGTATTGGAAGAGGTTGTACTTATTTTATGTATGCATTCTGTTGACTTTCCTCTTTACTCTTCAGGAGGTATAGGCTTAGACACTGTCTGACTGCACATTTTGAGTTCCATATAACAAGGGTTAAGAATATACTTTTTGGAAAGCAGGCCTTGAACTGATAACCATTATATTGATAGCTCAGAGTGAGCAGTTGCAGTTACAGTTGTAACTGCCTATAAACATGAGGCAGTTACAACTGTATCACACTGAACCTTTGATAGGATCTTTTGATGAAGGCAACATTTTATGGGATCAGTTTTCGAAGAGAACCCAAGCCATTGCTTTATCCTTCAATGTCCAATTTTAAAAAAAAGAATCATCAGAACTTTTTGGCAACTTTGATATGAAATATGGAACAGTTCTGCAAATAAATTTTGCAATTTCTGTAAAAGATGGTGTTAAGTTTATGATGGTTCCCATCTCTCAGACAAGTGAAAAAATCTGGATTGTGTTGGCCAAATTGCTAAGTTTATTTCTTTCTTCATCTATAAAGTGGCACTAAATTGATTAATTTTAACTACAGAGGAATATCTATATGTCGAACATCGGGGGACTCACCAAAAAACTTTGACGTATAGATAGTTCGACGAAGAGATAAAAGGTGATCTTCGGGACGACATATGCGGCCATCATCACACTTAGGTACGACCAAAACTGGTGGCGAAAAAACGGACATATTTGATTATCGTAATGAATTAATCGAAAATAAAAGATGATACTTATTATGAATTACATTTTTATTTGTTTATAAACATCATAATAACATACATTTAAATCACAAAACAAAAAACATTTCTAAACAAGCCAATTACAGTAAAACCCCTCCTTCCGACCACCCCGGAAAAACGGGCACCCCGCTATTACGAACGATTTTCGACAGAACGGAATTATTTGTTCTTTATTTTAATGGTCGTGAACCCCTCTAATGCGAGCACCCCGCTATTCCGAATTACGACCACCAATTTCAGTACGAACGCTACTTAATACACTATTACGAACCTCGCTAAAAAGACCAGTAACTTCACACCTCCGGATCAACCATCCGAATTTCACGCTTAGTAAGTACGACACTAATTAGATACGAAAGGATCAACAATGGATTATCGGATTTTTCGATATATCGTGATTAAACCTCTATTGTGTTTATGTGTAATGTCAACAACTTTAAGTGGTCAATTGTTTTGATACACTGCATTCGTCCATCAATGAAAGATGTTTGTTACCTGGTTAACTGTAGTAAAGAAACCGAAAGTAATGCCAATTCGAGAAACATACAGGAATTCGTTTTCGGCGATCTGCAGACCGATTTAGATATGCTTATTATTGATAGGTTTTCGTTTTTTAGGATTTTACTACATGTATGCGCTACATTAACAGTTCGACAATAATTGGCCTTTATTTCAATAAAGCCTAGATAATCCGAGGTAGGTTTTCAAATCAGATCAAATAAAAAAAAACGCAACGGAGAAAAGAACTATATTGAAAGAATAACTTTGCAAAGCAAGCATCGTCACTACGCCTACTCACCGAGAGTTTTGGTGATGAGAAAAAGAGGTCTATCGAAAGCAAAACAAACAGTTTAAGACAATTTTTTTGCAGCAGAAAAGTCTCTTCTATAATAGGGCCTTTGTCCTAGTTTTTGCATAAGCAAGAAGAATTTAACTTAGTTTATACCCTCGGATTCAGAAGATTTGTATAATTGAAATGAGCAATTTCAAAAAATCAATTTCTCCCTTTTGGAAATCAACAATCTGGTTTCGCTTGAAACAATAACAACAACAACAAAAGTTTTACATGTAAATGCTATTTTATAGATTTAATTACGTAATGTAAAATACACGATATTTAAAGTTTTAATCATTATAAAATAAACTGAATTACATAGTCTTCTATTAGAAATAATAAGTGTAGGAAGTTTGAACGCATCCGACCTTACCTCAGAATTAAGACCACCCCGCTATTAAGACCACTTTCAAAAAGTACCCAAAGTGGTCTTAATAGAGGGGTTTTACTGTATTAACAAATTTACATGTGCTTACATGTACTATTAGATCTATGAGACAATGATTTTTGTCTGAGAGGTTTACATTTCGCATTTCTCAAGCAAAAACATGTCTGATAATGATTTCTGCATATATAATTCCCTTGACAAATCATTCTCACATTTGTTACCCAGTCCTCCCTTGGTACGTCATGTTGGTGGATGTTGATGGCTATCCCCCTATGTCTACCGGGTACTTCACCAATCAAGTCCCACGTGGCATTGACTTTACATGCTCCCGTTGTCAATGAGAATTACAAATTTAACGTCGTAGGTCACATGCATTTTGCCAACCCTTTTCATTTGAAAACAATAAATCTCTTAACCTTTCACATTCTCTATCTGTTACAAACAATCAAATCCAATCAGGTAAACAATCGATATCCAATACTGAGATCGAGCTTGTCAATTACTGTGGTTGACAGGTCGAATGTGTGAAAAACTACCTCGATTGCAATTATCAAGGTTAGGTTCGTCGTAAAGAGGTGTTAATGAACACAAACAATAGTGATGGGACCTTGAAATTGGTTCGACGTACGGAAAATTTCGAGCAATGGATTAAGAAGTATGGAGGTTGAAATACATAGAAATAAAGAGTAAATAGATCGGGACTTGAAAAATACTTCGACGTAGAGATAACTTCGTCTTATGGACATTCGACATACAGAAATTTGACTGTAATAAACTAAGCTTAACTGCTTTTTATACGCCACCGGAGGCGGACGTATATTGGCGTCATCTTCTCCATCTGTCCGTCCATCCGTCCGTCCTCTTTTCTTGTCAACGCAACTCCTCCTAAACTTCTGGCTGGATCTTCTTGAAACTTGGTCAATGTTATCACCTCAATTCATAGATGTGCATGAAGGAAGGATTTTACGGTTCGTTGATTTTTGCCTGAGTTATGCCCCTTGATAACTTAGTTTCTGGGTCCAATTTTCTTGTCAACGCAACTCCTCCTAAGTTTCTGGCTGGATCTTCTTGAAACTTGGTCAATATTATCACCTCAATTGGTAGATGTGCATGAAGGAAGAGTTTTATGGTTTGTTGATTTTTGCCTGAGTTATGCCCCTTGATAACTTAGTCTCTGGGTCCAATTTTCTTGTCAACGCAACTCCTCCTAAGTTTCTGGCAGGATCTTCTTGAAACTTGGTCAATAATATCACCTCAATTGGTAGATGTGCATGAAGGAAGGATTTTATGGTTCGTTGATTTTTGCCTGAGTTTTGCCCCTTGATAACTTAGTCTCTGGGTCCAATTTTCTTGTCAACGCAACTCCTCCTAAGTTTCTGTCTGGATCTTCTTGAAACTTGGTCAATGTTATCACCTCAATTGGTAGATGTGCATGAAGGAAGGATTTTATGGTTCGTTGATTTTTGCCTGAGTTATGCCCCTTAGAAACTTAGTCTCTGGGGCTTATTGCCTCAGTTATGCCCCCTTAAAAACTTAGCCTCTGGGGCTTATTGAAATTGCAGCCTTGTGAATGCAACTCTTTCTAAGTTTCTGGCTGGATCTAAATGAAACTGGGTGGATGTTATAACTGAAATTGGTAGATGAGCATGAAGTAAGGATTTTATGGTTCATTAATTTTACCCTAAATTATGCCCCCTTAAAACTTAGTATCTAGGGCTTATTGAAATTGCAGCCTTTTGAACACAACTCCTCCTTACTTTTTGTCTTTATTTAAATGAAACTTGGTCAATGTCATCACCATAATTTGTAGATGTACATGGATCAAGGATTTTATGGCTCATTTATTTCCCTGAATTATGTCCCCTTAAAACTTAGTGCCTGGGGCTTATTGAAATTGCAGCCTTGTGAAGGCAACTCCTCCTAAGTTTTTGTCTTGATTTAAATGAAACTTGGTCATTTTCAATTTGGTTCTGTCAAAATAAGTAGTGTCTACAATTATTTCTGTGAAACAGCAGCAAAGTGGCGGCGTATTTTGTGACGATGGCACTCTTGTTTCATAGTGGCTTTAAATTGGTTAGTATAAACTAACAAACTAAGCTTGATGGCATTATCTCAGTTTGCTGAAGATGTTAATATGTTATTAAAGGAATTGTCATCACCTTGGCATTATTCACGTGTGATGGCATAATTTTGGTGTTAACATTGGAGTGACAAACTTTAACCTTGGTCATATCTGTTGTTGTTGAGGATATCTTCATGAAACTTGGCATGTGGGTTCACCATCTCAATAACTATTCTGATTATAAGGGACGGAGGGGAAACTCTGACAAGCATTTTTGTAAGAGTTATAGTCCGTTTGACTTCTATATGGACCAACCTTTTCATTAATTATGTAAAATTGCGTTTGAATGAAGGAATTCTATGTGGTTAAATATTAATTTCAGCTTAATACCATTCCAAAAAATATTTTTTGGAAACAAAATGATTTTAAAATAATGATTTTGTCTATCTAGTTAATGATAATATTTTCACATTTTCTGCTCTTAAACACGAGGGGTGGTGAAAGCTGTTTAGATATAAGAGAATGTAAACAAATAGTACAAACACGTGGTTTTATACTAAACATTTGACAGAAGAAAAGTCCATTTTTCCATATTTGGAAAAGCTAATTAGCATATCGACGGTCTGGACATCTTAAACTTAAATATCCCGTGATTTGTACCTTTATTACTCGCCTGCTTATCTAGTTTTCCTCATGAAAAACCCAACGACTTTGTAAAATAATCCTTTTCGATTGGTCTAAATATGGGAATATGGGGTTCATCTCGGAATAGATAAAAATATAATCAATTATCTGGTCAAACAGTTTTTTGACAAATACAGAATACACTTAGATTTGATATCCTAAGTAAGTAAAATAATCTACAAAATTAATTCTACAAAAATAATGATTTTATACTAAAACGACTTGCCAAAATTCATACTCTTTTGACTCGGCCAAATCAGAGCTATTTTGGATAGACAATTCGCTGTTCCGTTTATTACAGACACGAGTAGGTGTGAAAGGCAGAAAGTTAACATGTAGACGGACGGACGAAATGATTATTACACCTTCAAAAATTCTAAAAAACTAAATTCTTCATGGTATTACCGTATTTGCCCGATATATTTGGACGGAAAAAAATAATTATTATTTTTTGTGTCCGAATATTTACAAAAATATTTTCCTCTGTGTCCGAAAATTTAGGGTCTTTTCACAATTTCATGGTGAAAATCGATCTTTAATATTTGTAAAGGCTCTTAAACAATATAGAAGAATATGCGGACAGAGCTTGGAATAAGGTAAAGTGCCGATAAATGCGTCAAATACATGCTTTCGTCATTTTAACGGAGCTAGGAGGAAGGTAAAGTCCCAACAAATGCATCAAGAAAATATGCGTACCTCATTGAAGAAACAATAAAAAAGATTATCCTGAACGAAAATCCGGAGCAGTAACAATCCAAAACTTATGTTCCTCTTTACACATTTTCACTAAAACATTGCCAAATTCAAATCATGCAGCATAGAATCAGTTCTACGTAAACGAGTTTGGGGATGACGCAATAATTCATGTTTTTTATTTCAGATAACAAGTCCAAGGCCCAAATGAATTCTGAGCACAGTCAAAAAATAAAGTTTAAAAAAAAAAAAAAGACGGAAAAACTTTGTTTATTTTAGTTTATCCCTTATCATCGCCATTCTTTTTCAGTTTGCCCCAAAACCAGCGGAAACGGGAAGCAAAACGTTGTCCAGCTAATTTTGATAAAATATCGGAACTCAAGCTTCGTTTAACTAGAGTTACGTTGTTTTTGTCGCCGATCAGCATTCATAAATAAATAGATGAAGAGTGACTGAAATATCGGAAGGAGGGTTACCGAAAGCCGTAGTTAGGATATTTTGCTTACAGATCCACAATTATGAAATAAATAATATTGGGAGTCTTAGGAGTTACGATATTTCGGTAGTGAACGGCAGACGTTCCAAATATTGAAAATTGAATGACCGTTAGATTTTCGTTGGTGGACGTATGAAAGCGAATAACTGGAGCTTAACAAAGTCGTCTCTCCCTCTTTCTTTCTTTCTCTCTCTCTCTCTCGTTTTCCATCGGATAAAAATCCTCCGATCTTAAGAGACAATTCTCTACCGACATATTTTTTTCATCGCACTGCCACAACCTTTTATACATGTACACAGACGATTTGTGTTCGGGTCAATGAATGTCGGTCATTACATGATTTGAGACAGTCTTGACACGCGACTCGGGGCGTCTCCTTGGTTACGTGTTTAACTTTCAACTCTATTATGTTTCGCATACAACTGTATCACTAGACGCTTATGGATTTGATTTACGCCATTACTGCCTCGCCTAGTTTGATAACACCTGTTTTATTCAACTGTTCTGGGTATCTTGCTTTTCCCAGAAATGGATCGGTCTTATTTGTTTGTCGCTAAAATTCACGCCTTAAAAATAATAATAATGATAAAAAGAATTGCCAAACCAGCTTTTTTTTCTGGATATTGTTACCATTAGGCCTATATTCTCGATTACGGCGAATCTGATATTTTTACGACCAGATTGAAAAATAAAAAGCAGACCAACCCGCATTTCTTGTTTGAACTATTCCTAAAGCCTTATCAATGCCTCACAAGTCAGTTTATACGTCACATATGCAGCCGACAAAAGATCGCTGTGCATAAACCCATATCTCCCGATGTAGATAGCGAATAATTAAACCTTTTATGTAGCGATTATTACATTAATGGGTGTGATTAGCCACGCGGCTATCAAATTAACAAGGGTTATCGGATGTCAGACAATGGATTACACCTTACGGGGATTATCGGCGATACCGTAAATCAAACAAAAGGTAAGCGTGCGTACTTGCCTTTCAACTCGATTCATATAACGTAAATTTGTGTCCGAAAACTAAGGGACGGACATTTCCTCCTGTGTCCGACTTTAGGGACAAAAAATAAATTATTTTTGAAAATAATTAATGGTGTCCGAATACTTCGGGTAAATACGGTAGTTGGAAAATATGATTTGGCAAGAAAAAAATACGCTTCTTTCATTCGATTCTGAGATTTTCGGCAAAATGTTGGTCCATATAGAAGTCAAATGGACTATAAAGCTTTTATTTTACTTATTTTTTTTTTTAATTTTATCAAACCCCTGCAGCAGAGCGTTGGCAGCCATGTACAGCACTCTTGTTTATACTAGTAATGAAAAAACCTGTTATTTTACAGATATTTCAAACAAGGTACATTACTACACAATTATGGAGATGTTCTAGCAATATTGATGAGGTTAAGACAGCTTTGTTGTCATCCATTCCTAGTGGCTAAAGCTGCACAGGCTGTCAAAGATACTATGGGTTTGTATGCTTATACGATTCATAATACTGTAAAATGTGTTTTGGTTTAAACCTATTTATTTTATATCAATTGGGAAACAAGTTCTTACATATTAGAAAAATCCCTCTCAATTCTGCTTCCTGAAAAATTCACCAGTACATTGCGCTGAATGTGTTGGCTGACGAAAAACCAAGATTGATAGCCGCTCCTCGAAATCGAAACTCAGGACCTTTAGGACCAAGGGCACCACAACATGTATTAAGTGACCACTTATGGGACCACCAAAAAGTGGATGTTAAGGAGAATGATTGATTAGTACATGTTTTGTTTACCAATTAGAAAAATGATTTTGATAGATTAAGTATGTTATTGGGAATTTCTCAAAAATCCTATATTGTTTTTAAAACTTAATAGAGTGGTCTCATTGAGTTTTAACAACATATGATTCCATAAATTAGAATGATTTTTTAACCAGTTGCTCAATGAAAATGATTGCTTAATACACCTAGTAGCTCGAGTAAGATTTACCGTACCATCAAAACGTTACTCTTTTTTGGTCTAGAAGAAAATCTAAGGTTTTGCTGTGGCATTTAAAAATCTAATTGATGGCTCAGTGTGAAACTCTTTATATGTTTATAGGGAGTCATAACTGTTTTGTGTTGGGTCATCAATTTACTGAACAAAGATTTAAAGATTCTGTCTTTTGACTGAGGAATATGCTAAAGTCATAAATGAATAAACTTTTTTGTAGCTGAAAATCTTTCTGTAAAAGCAAAAAATAGTTATTTTTAAGATAACACAATTAAACAGTAGAAAGCAATGGTCTGAAGCTATCTTTGCAATATGTTACACTTGAAAATGGCAGGATCTTTGCAGCACTCCTTGGATTCTTTATTCAAAGGATTTGAGAACAGAAGCATTTTATTGTTATCGAAGTATTATATTCTGTCTAGAAATAGCTTTAAATCTGATACAACATCAACTTGGAGACGTATTTGTTGACATATCTCTTTGGTTCCCATGTTACAGTTCAGTAACTTACAGAGAAGCAAGGCAGAAACAATTAAAACCCTAGGGCTCTAATCAGTCACTAAATAAAAGATCCTGATATCAGATTATGAATGGCCCTCAATTGTTTGACTGGAGCAGCAAGCCATCAGCTAGATTTTTTTATGATCAATTTTCAGATGTTTTCAATGGTAGAACTATGTGGAATAGTAGCTGGGGCTGTAGTACTGTAATGGAAGTAATAGTGTGAGAAATACCAGGAATCCTTTGTCTGGTCGCCAGAATATGACTAAGATTGTTAAAAGCGACATTAAACCCTACACAAACTATCAAATTTAATGGCATCTGTTTGAAATTTTCCATAAATGTATTACAGCTGAACTAGAGAAGAATGGAGGCGAGGTGAATGACGAGCTACGACAGAAGTTAATAGGGACATTAATGATGGTGCTGAGTTCAGGGACGGACGAGGAATGTGCCATTTGTTTAGACTCGCTGAAGTCGGCTGTCATTACTTCCTGTGCCCATGTGTTCTGTAGAGGCTGTATTGAATCTGTGATTCAAAATGAAAAGGTAAGGGACCTTAACCTGTTACCAGACAACACCAGGGTCGTTCTGCCCCCCTTTGAAGAAGAGGGGGTATATTGCTTTACACTTGTTTGTCCGACCGTCCATCTGTAGACTGTTTTTTGTTCAGAGCATATCTCGTAAGGAATATTGCTTTACTCTTGTTGGTCCGTCCATCTGTAGACTGTTTTTGGTCCGGAGCATATCTCATAAAGAATGTAAGCTAGAATCATGAAACTTCACAGTATATAGATCTTATTGAGGAGAAGTGCCGTGCACAAGAACCATAACTCTATACTCATATTTTGTGAGTTATTGCCCTTTGTTGATGGACAAAGAATAGGCTATTGACCTGCTTTTATGTGGGGCATAAATGTTTTACAAATATCTCTTGTTTAAAAGAAGTTACAGGCGGCAGATTTTAGTTGACAAATTTTCAATTTTTTTTCTCAATTGGGGGGAAAGGAAAAACATTGTGGATTTTGAAGAAGTAGAAATTGCTTGTGCCAAGCAATTTCTTCATTTTTCCACAATGATTTTCCAAGTCTTTTTTTCTGTGTGTATCAAAAAGATTGATTGCATGAGAATGGGTGAATGGCATATCTTTTCAGAGCAACAAGAAGTACAGTTTAAAGTTAATTTTAGATTTAAATATTTCAATGATACATCCATTTAACTGTGTCTTTGGTACTTGTTCAAAAGTTTGGTCAAGATAATTCAAACAAGTATCTGTGGTAAAGGAAAAGGCAATTTTAGAATATTGTAAATCCCAATTAATTATATAATTTGAGGGGTTTTACCATTCAAAAAGATTAGACTGAACTGACTAAATATATTACTAGATGACTGATGGTCTAAGTATATTTTTCTCTGACCTTTAAACTTCAATTTTTAACTTCAACATAGGGTTTTGCATTTGTCCTCTTTTATTTTTGTGACAATACTTCTTCACATTCCAGGTGGTTAGCTAAAAGATATTACATATATAATTTTAATGTTCAATCCCAATTATAATTATTATAACATGATGGCGTAAAATGCGTATATGAAGCAAGAAGAATTACAAAGAACTTTGTTTGCAATAAAATAGATATGTCATGTGTTTTACAGTATAGTCATATAACCTACGTGCTAAATAACGCGTGTCATTTTCTGTGAAATTCTCCCAACGTCAATATCATTCATTACTTATTTGTAAATTTTACATCCAGAAAAATGTTATTTTACTATATTACACCCAGAAAAGGATATTAAAATTTATTCCAGAATTGTGATTGTGTTATAATGGATATATTTTCATTTTTGCGTTGATGTGCCCTGCCCTCCTATTTTACCATTTACAAATAACTCCTCCTCAACCAGACTTTATTCCTGGACACATCAACATGATAATGAAATTATTTCATAAATATGATGATAATTATTGAGTCCCTTGCTCTCTAATTGCAGCCAAAAGCAAGATGTCCCCTATGTAGAGGAGATATTGATGCTGAGAAGTTACTGGAGGTCCCACCAGAAGGTGAAGGTCAAGAGGAACAAGATTCTGCCATAGCCCAGTGTACAACCGACACATGGAAACCCAGTGCTAAGGTAAATATGTGACCCTTCATGCAAAAAAGGGACCATCTGGGTAGTGCTTAAGTGTCCACCCTAGGCAGATTGCGCAGACTGACTAGGATGGAATTTTTTTTTTGCACTTTGCTTAATTAGGATGATCAATCAAACTTCCTGTGAAAGAATCTTTGAAATCCGATCTCTGGTTGATCTATGCTGGACCCAATCTCTTATTCAAATATTCCTAGATGGTCCCTTTTTACATGACGGGTCACATATACATTATATTTATGCATTGATAGATTGGGGGCATGTTGCTTTACTTGTGTTTGTTTGGCTGTCTTTCTATCTGCAAAAAAATTGACATGCAAACTTAACATTTCCTGTAACTTCAACCCTATTTGGATAACAATATTCAGCTTTAGCCTGTGGTTCCTCACATCAATACACATCTTTCAGTGTAAAGGTCATTTGATAAAATTAAGTCAATTACTAAGGTCAGACTTAAAAAAAAATTACATTATGGAGCATTAGTTTTTAGCTCCACTGGCCAAAGGCCAGCGAGCTATTGTTGTGGTGGAGCGTCTGTCGTGCATGGGACCGTGTGTAAACTTCCCAAACCAATTGGCAAATTTTAACGAAACTTGGTATAAATGATCCTCTTCTGAAATTGTTCAAGAAATTATGATTGACTCCCAAATATGGAGGTGGCAGGGCATGGCATTTTTATGCCCCCGCATCTAGAGATCTGGGGCATATTGTTTTACTCCTGTCCGTCCGTCTCTCCCAAAACTTAACCAAACTTAACCTTTGTCTTATCTTCAAGCCTATTCAAGATACAAGGCTCATATTTGGCATGATGATAGATCTCAATGATCCGCATAAGCTGGTACCAAAGTCAAGGTCATGTGACAAGGTCAAGGTCATCTGTCAAGGACAAACTTTGAAAAAAATGCTGTTACGGGGGCATTAGTGTTTCACAAACACATCTTGTTTCATAATAAGATTTTAAAAAATCTTCTCCTCCCAAACCATTGGGCTGATTTCAATGAAACTCGACATGAATGTTCCTTGGGTGACCCTTTACTTAAATTGTTCAAGAATCTTTGATTGACCCCCAAATATGGGCTTGGCAGGGCAAAAGTCAGGGGTTATTCAAGCCAGTTGAGCGATACAGGCCCTCTTGGGCCTCTTATTCATGAATACATCTTCTTTGTTTTTTGTAGTCTTTGAAAAATGTAGATAAAAATATAGCCATAAAGCAGGGTAAGAGTGATACAATCTAACTTATTATGATTGTTATTATATACAATATGTTATGATACAGAATTCATAGAATAGTTGGGCTTTTCTGGTCACCCAGGCTTAGTGTAATGCTGTAGTTAAGTTAATATGTGCAAATGTGTCAAATCTGTGTTTCCACTAAAGCTATTGCCTTGTAAGTTTGCACATGCTTCTGTGACCATATAATCAGCTCTTTAACCGTTGTATCATCCTCTAAACAAAGATACATTTCTCTGACGTTCATTAAATGGAACTTTCCAATGTCGATATGAGTCAAGATTCCAGCTTTCATCAATTAAACTGCTCAGGTGAATAGTAGTTGGGGAATAAAATATAGTGATATAGGGTTGTGAAAGTGAAAATCTTTATAGACAACCTCAACAATAGATCTAGTACAGACATGATTGTTAAAAAACAAAGACTTGAAAGGAAGGAAATATTGGGGAAATACTTACTAATTGGATCGCAAAATCAATTCCTTGCTTCTACTCAAAATATTCTTTGATATTTCATTCAATTAATCAAGACAGGATTATAAGCATCTATTTTGGATGAATCTTGTTTCTTTAAAACAGGTTGATGCGCTTATGAATGCCCTAATGAAGGTCCGATCTGAAGACGATAGAACTAAGAGCATTGTTGTGTCCCAGTTCACGTCTCTCCTCACTCTCCTAGAGATTCCACTCCGATCCAGCGGGTTTTCGTTTGTACGTCTAGATGGTACGATGAATTCAAAAGCCAGGGTTGAAGCCATAGAACAGTTTTCCAGCCAGGCACCAGATTCTCCGACCATTATCTTACTGTCGTTGAAGGCAGGTGGTGTGGGTATAAATCTGACAGCTGCTACTAGAGTCTTCCTTATTGATCCAGTAAGTTTCGCAATAAATATATAGGCACTTACAAATGTATTGCCCTGACCCCAGGAATTAGAGTTTTGGTTTGTTTTCTATTTGAATCTAATTTGGTAATATGGTAGACTTGGTTGACAAATTTTGAACACAAATACATACAGAAAAATATGAATCCCCTGCAAATGGGCAGTCATAATTGTAACAGCTCTTGATTAAAGGGGGTGTTCCAAATATATAGTAAAATGTGCCCACGCTTCAAATTTGCTCAAATTCTAGATATCTGTAGTACAGTATTCAGAGGCCAAGAAAATGGTAATTTTAAATCCTACAATTAATCAGGGGAGATAATTAGGCTATTTTTAGTACACCATGTCTACTGATAAAGGGAGGTAATAAAATATAGCTTGATTTTGGAAAATACGACATCAATCTCAAACAAAATAGCTTTGTTTTAAAGAGGATATATTGTTGATTATATTTATGAAAAAAATACTTTGATTGTGTTTAAACATACTGACCAGCATTGAATCAATTCGAAAAAAATCATTAAAAATCTATGCAATCGTGAGTCAGAGCTAAAGTTCGGGTGTTAAAAAAGATACTTTAAAGTTGTAGTCCAGTTCCTATTTTTTCTAAAAATCAGGCAAGACATGTACTTCACATGTTAAGAAAAAATTATTCAATTCTAAAACCGGTAACATTGTTGATTTTGTAGATATGGTAATGGTAGTAGTATTCTCGATTTCCAATTTTAAATGCTTCCAGTTTCCATTAAAATCCTAGGATAGCAACACACATTTAATACACTTATATAGACGCATTAGACATTTTAATCATACACTTGCTTTGTGCTTGGACCTCTTTCAGTAAGTGTTATATAATGATCACAGAAAAAGCTTGATGTCCTCGTGTCCGTCTGGAAGTTTGCCGTCCGATTTGTCCGACAGCAATGGCTGGTGATTTTTGAATTATTTAATAGTCAGGATCTACTTCGTGATTGGTTGATAAGACATTTAAAAATAATTTTGAAATAGCTCAAATGTTAAGGTAGTAGATCAAGGTTAATTCTCAAAACTTAGCTTATCTGGACTATGGCTCATGTATTGTTGTCGAGCGTGCTTGTGATGAGTAACACATTATTGTCACTTGATAGTGACATGTCAGTGTATGTGAATTAGTGCATAATTCTGTTTGTCCTTCATTATTTGTCTGGACTGTGACTCCCGCATTTATTAATGGATTTGAAAATAAATAAGTAAGTAGATGTGCAATTTGAAGAAATTTTCTGATAGATCAAAGGTCAAGGTCAAATGTTAAGGTCAATCTTAATTGTGCTTGTTGAGGATATCTCTAATTATGAATAGATTTTAGATTATCTAGGCACAATTATTTCTCATCGTGAGTATGTGTGTCATTTGAAAGAAAATATATAGCTCCAAGGTCAAGGTTACAGCTCAAGGTGAAGTATTGAAATAAGATTATCGAGAGCAAAATATTATTATTAATATTATTATACCTTGATTCAAAATTTTATAGCCAACATTATCTTTGATGAGTAAATGTGCTATGTGAAATGGATTTTCAGATTCTTCAAAGGTCAAGGTGATTGGTCAAAGCCAAAATTAGAAATTTAGCTTATCTGAAGCACATCACCCACAAATAGTTAGTAACATTGTGAAGTTGACATTCACTTCGCTGAAAACCATTCTAAATTTTTCGATAAGCGCCCCCTTCAATGCATTCAACCACCCAAATAACCCAAAAAACACTCCAAAATTATTCAAAAACATTTCAAATTGGTCTAAAACGATCGAGATTTTATTGCTCTTGATTAAATTACGGCGGTTTAATTATCTGGTGTGGATTTAAAAGCACTTGTTTGATCAATTTTCTGAGATAAAAAAGAAAACAAATATGTTTTTTTATGATCGGTAGGTAAAATGATTGCTTATTTTGTCCAATCTGGATGAAATTAGCCATATTTTTTATTACTCCTCTTGAATTTCACTCGAAAATCACCCATTGCATTCATTCAATTTCATTCCAAAATCATTCCTTTTGTCAATTTAACAGAGTTACTTATTGTTGTTTTAGGGATGGGTTTGGAAATGTTTCGTCACTCTGACTCCATCATGATGATAAGAGCCTTTTGATACATATTTTATACAGTTTTTGAAAGTATGTGTGATTTGAACTTTTTTACTTTAGGCAATGGATCCTTTAATGCATTGTGTGACATATAACCAAGAAAGTAAATTATGCTTGCAGTGTGGGCGCACATTCCCACTGTTCTTTTACCTGCAGGACACGAGCAAAAATAATCTTTAATTGGATCATTGATGTCCTGGCTTTTATACTGAATCCAAACATAGTATTTAACTTGAGATCTGTGCCTTGAATGAATCTGGCCTCGTATCAGGTCTTCTGAGTGACTATAAACAGATATTTCATAGTCTCCTACATCGGTTAAGTGGTCAGCAATGTAGCCTGGTGCTAGTTTAAGTTGGTATGTCCCACAGGTTATAGTTTCCAGATATTCAAGGTCTAATTTCGGGAAGTCTAAATCTGCTGCTTCTAGTTTCTTCCAGTCAGCAGCTCTTCTGCATGATAGCTCGGTCTCAATTTTTACTCTTTCGGAAAGGGTATTTTTCAAAGACAAATGTGATTGCATACGTTGTGCTAGAAGCTTGTCTTTAGCTAGGATTTCAGGAGTTTGTATGTAAATTGGACCCCCTAACCAGTTTAACGATGCTGTGACTATCTGGACTAAAGAGTTAATGACTGGAAGGAAGTAGTTAGAACTTAATTGATCTTTAAAAAATCGCCATTGTTTAATCCTTCCATGATAGCTTTCAACTATCCATCGTGTTTTTGTGCAGCGACGATCATCATTTGCAGTAAAGCTCTCATGTTGTGTATCGCTTGACTGTACATAGGATGGCATATGGGGATCATACCCTGAGGATTTCAACAAACAAAGAACATCTCTGAATCCTCGATCTACAATGAAAATATCATTCTCTTGCAGCCACATCTTGAGATCACTTACCTTTTTAAGAATAACTTCTGTAATTTTGGCATCATTTATGTTGCCATAAAAAGGTCCAATTGTGTCTAGAACATAGCCATCAGGCAGGACAATACTCATGAATTTGACAAGATTTCTCTTTTTCTGACCAGAGAAAGTCAATCTCTGTAATTCATGGTCAGAACTTTTGGGAATATACAAGTATGTTCCATCTAATATCACCGTGACCTTATTCCCATAAAACATAGAAGTGAATGATGTGTTGTGGGTAAGTGCCTGTGAACGAGTTAAGTGTTTTGATCCAAGATGTTTTGGCACAATTAATATTTGCAGAGTCTCCAAAACACTATGAAAGACTCTTGAAACTGATGTTTTTGAAACCCCACAAAGCAAACTCAATTGTTTGAAGGAGATATTTGTTTTAAGTTTTACCCAAAATAAGATTAAATCATTTTCACTTATAGGGCAATTTTGGTTCATTTGATCTAAACAAGTAACCTGCATTTGTCTTATTTGATCTAAGGTCCATCCTGTCCATGCTCTGCAATCTTCATCTGTCAGATTACGAATATCAAGACGAGAGGAGGAATCTTTCAGGGACAATTCATGAGAAATTGACAATAGTTCATTTATTATTTGCTCAGACCTGTTATGAAGATGGTCTCTAAGAGGATCTCGATCCTTAGTGTCAATAATAAGCTCTGGGTGTATATCATTACCTATGATGTGACTGGTGCATATTCGTGTGTCAGGGGGACACCAAATATTATGATTGAACATAAGTTGTAATCTCACACGCTTTGGTATTTGTGCCAGTGCAGTACTATACTGTAGACATATAGAACATTTTCTATGAGAATTTGGTGCATAATACAAATCATGCACTTTTATTAGGGGTAGCATATTCATGCTTGCACTGAAGGTCTGAGCTCTTTCTTGGAAATTATTATCATCAAGAAATTCATCAACTTCATTTTCCTTATTACTCGATGGCTCTGTCCTTCCTTTAAGGTATTTCTTGTAGCATTTGTCACATAGTTTTGCTTCACCAGGTTCGGATATCTCAATGTTTATCCCATCCAATTTGAGAGCTTTGCAAACCCAGCTATACTGTGGTAAACTGATGTCTCTCAAAGTCCATCTGCTATTACTTCGCAAATCTTTGAATCGAACTTTACAGTCTTTCCCAACACACTGGCCATTCATTGTAAGAAGTGTTATGAAATGAAATGAATTTAATAATTCAATGTATATGTACAAGTGTTACTCCTAGCCTAAACAATAATAATTACCACAATTATTCAATATTTATGTACAAATAAGGCTTCTTGCCTAAACAATAATAATTTAATTTCCACAAAAAGCAAATTACAACAAACAAAATTCAAACAAAATCTGAAAAGTAAATGATTTTATGATATTTTTTTATGTAAGAAATTTTAACTTCAAACGAAATGTAAATGTGATGTATATTTATATTTTAGATATCAAGAATGTATGATTTGATTAACAGCTAATAAACTACAGTGTATGCTTTGGCTAAATAGGCTATACTCTAGAAACCATAACTGTAAATCACGGTCGAGTGAACACAGTATGTTTTGATTGCCCCTGCAAAACATGTGGCCTTAATTGAATTTTCTAACATGTACCTGTATATGAAAGCATAGCTGTAAACTGGGTAAACTCACAAACGAAATTTTATATTCCTTACCGTATTCATCTAATAATTTTTTCTACCTTTTTCCTATTTATTCATTTAGATAGCAATATAATTAAAGAAATACTCTTTTAGCGATTTGTACTCTAATTTCAAAAAGAAAACTATACAAAGTATAAAAAAGACAGATTTTAAGCTAAAAAGGTGTAAGAATACGATTTTTTATTTTTTTTCCTTGCCTTTTTTTGATTGTTCCGTGTTATAATTTTATCATTTATTGATATACAAGTGAAGGATCAAAGAATATGTATTAAATTCAATTAGTGCATGAAGGCTCAAAACATTATCATTAATTAGTCACTTTTCAAAATCATACCACATCGTGAAAAACCTGAAAAAGTACAATGTTACCGGTGATCAAATTCCTTGAAAAAAAATTACATGAAAGAATTATGACCAGGCATGTTTTTTGGTAAATATCTAAACTGGACTAGCAAGAGAATGTACATTTTGATTTACTCAAAGTTATGGGTTGCATTATAATTTTTCATTTTTTTAACAAAATTTCATCTTTGGATCTTCAAAAACGTAACTTAAAATAAAAATCTAAAACATTTTTTTCAATGTCATGAATGCATGTCATGTCCCTTTTGTAATACAAACAACTGTTTGTATAGATGATTTGAATTCTGTTATTCAGAAGAAAAATTCTTACCCCACCCACCAATTATAACATTGGGTACAATGAAGGGCTCTTGTATAAAGTATTTATTTATTTCAAACAAAATAAATTCACTTTTGTGGTTCACTAATAAGGTTCTCTATGTGTGCAAAGTTTCAAGAAAATCCGAGCGTGGGCACTTTTGGAACACCTCCTTTGATTCTATTGACTGACTGTTTGTGCCTATAATACAATTTATATTTAATGGTTATCCATAATATTTTTTTGACTTGAAAACCTGAGGTATTATGATTACCTTGGCTTCATTCGTGTTGGCCTTGTTGTTTGTGTTGGCATAGGTGTGACAAACTTTAACCTTGGTCATATCTCTGTTATTCTAGAAGATATCTTAATGAAAGTTGGCATGTGTGTTCACCATCACAATAGCTACCCAGACTCAAATTTTTCCTTTTAGTGCTTTTGGCCATTTGATTTTAACAGGATTCTGAAAAGAATTCTACTCAATTTGAAAAGAGGAAGCAGATTTCAACAAGATTCCTAGACTTTGTAAAATTTCACTACTATTTGTTTATTATGATAGGACCTGTATACCCATGTCACAGGAGTGAAATAACCCTGTTAAATATTTATATTACACAGGTGTTATTACACTATTGGAATAACTATGCAAATAAGCACTTAAAGCAATGTTATATTTGTGTTGCGAAAATGATGTCATAATAAATTTACTGACATCATTTTGCAAATGGTATTATATGTTTTGCAGAATAACTTGAATCAATAAATTTCTGGATTTTCCACAATTTTTTGCAAAAATTCATGCCATATTATATATAGAATATCAAACTTGTGCCTTTAACATACCAAATTTATTAAACTCGTCATCTAAAAAAAATAAAACCTCACCACAATCTTGTTATTATATTTATAGATGACTCGTTAATAAATTTGGTATTTCATGACCACTCATTTAATATCCTCTATGTATTGAATTGTTTTGATAGGCGTGGAATCCAGCCTCAGAAGAGCAATGTTTTGACAGATGTCACCGACTGGGACAGAAAAAAGATGTCATTATAACTAAGGTTTGGAATTAGGTTCTTTTATGTCTGCTTAACACTTTCCTGTTTTACAAAATTTTGGACCTGTCCAAATTCAAAGGTTTTGCAGACGAAAATTTAAGGTGGATTTAATTGGAAAAATAACCATTCAGTAGGGTAGAAAATAGTGTGAAAAAAGAAGAAATTGCTTGTCAGAAGCAATTTCTTCTTTTTCACAATCTTTTCTCAATCCTAAAATCACAGGCACGTAAAAAGCAGGAATTAAACAGCAAACGGTTAATCCCACAACACCAGAATCAGTCAAAATTTTGATCTGCCTGAATATCTATAGGTAGAATAATCCTTTTTGTACCCACATAATTCTTCAGAAATTAAAAGAAATTAAAATGAAAACACCAGCAAATCTTTTAATGAAAACAAATAAAATTAACAATAACTTTTAAAAGTACTAACGTTGAATATTTCATTTGCTTAATTTAATGGGTCAATGGAGAATTTTTGTTTATGGATACTTGCATTAGTTTTGTATGATCTCCTTGATCTGTTAATTTCAAGAAAGTAAAATAGAATTGTAACTTTATTATATGGTTCCCTCTTGCCTCAAAATTTAGAAGTGGCGAGAAAATACTGTATACTTTAAGAAGGCACCATTTTGGTTCAATATTCTGTTTACTTGTTTAGAATGGTCATTAAATGGATGGCTCAGCAGCAGTAATAACTGCCCATATTTTCATAGGCAGCTACTATTGTTTTACATTGAGCCATCGAGATGATTTTTATAGGCATTTAACCCTTGTCATGCTGAACCCAGAATATTCCTGCTTTTGCAGGAGCTATAGACAAACATCAGCCTGCACATATGTGCTGTCTGATGTTAGTCTACACCACCTGTTTCTCATTTTAAAACCACAATTATCATTAGATTTAGTTTTTCAAATAAAAAATGCGACAGTGGCACTCATTCTTTCCGACTATTTGTCTCTCACCAATGGGTTGATAATCGTAGACCCATGTGAGATGGTAGCTGGAGGCTAGGAAAGAATGTAGTGGTTGTACTGGTGAGAGAAATACCAGGAAACCATTGTTAGGTGCTCCAGCCGCCCAAAAATATAACTGAAATAATGTTGAAAGCGGTGTTAAACTCCATTCAATCAATCAATCAAATAAAAAATGACCTACAGTTAGGACCATCGTAGTCCTCATGTCTTTATATCTTATGATAAAGCTTGGAGGAAAATGATGGAGTTAGAAATTCATTACCTCATTGATAAATAAATGAAAAATTACCATTTTTGTGGCTCAGCACAAAACAGTTGTAACTGCCTGAAAATGTATAGAAAGTTACAGCTGCTTCACGCCTAGCCATCAATATGTGCCTTTAGATTTATGGCCTTTGTCAGGGTTTTCCACTGACGTTTTCATGTAGATTTACGGCTTTTGTCAGGGTTTTCCACTGACCTTTTCATGTAGATTTACGGCTTTTGACAGGGTTTTCCACTGACCTTTTCATGTAGATTTACGGCTTTTGACAGGGTTTTCCACTGATCTTTTCATGTTTTTCCCTCATTTTAGTTTATTGTTGAGGATTCTGTTGAGGGAAGAATGTTAGAACTTCAAGAAAAGAAAAGAAAGCTGATGTCAGGAGCGTTTGGACAGAAACAGACAGCTGAACAGAAACGACAGGATAGGATCAATGATATCAAAACATTGTTCAATTTTTAGACAACTCATTAATGTTCTTGACTCAAGGTTGTGGACAAGTACTTAAAGCTGTGGACAAGTAAATATTCCACAATGTTTCAGAAGTCATAAACTTTAACAAGGTTTAACAAGGTTTCCTAATTATTTCAATCTAGATCCGGGTTTGATCCCCGATGGCACTCATTCCTTCAGACTATTTGTCTCTCACCAATGGGTTGATAATCATAGATCTATGATAGATGATAGCTGGATGCTAGGGAAGGATGTGATGGTAGTACTGGTGAGAGAAATACCAGGAATCCATTGTTAAGTGCTACATCCGCCGCAATATAACTGAAACACTGTTGAAAGCGGCGTAAAATCCCATTCAAACTAACAAACTGTCCATCAAACAAATGAAATTATTGGAAATGACACACACAAGCTCATGGTAGAGTTTGACATAAATGTGCTTTGAGAAATGTAGTTGTTAATGGTGCTAGTCATTATGAAATTGTCTGATATTTTATGTGTTCACTATATTTTAACTGTTTTACTTTTGTAACCTCAATAGTATTGTTACTTGTTAATTCTCTCATTTTTAGCCTATGCTTGAAATTTCCAACAATTTGAAATGTTCATTACATGTAAATATTTAGAGGCGCAGACAGCCAAAAAATGTAAATATATAGTTAGCTGATTGTCTACAGATACTCTGAAATCTTATCTATCTACTAAGCGCAAAGGGAAGACTGATCAGACTGTGAAGATGCACAGGCTGGTCAGAGTCTTTGCTTTGCGCATATTTGAAATTGTTGGAAATCTCAGGTGCAGGCTCAATTTTAATGTAACATTGTTAACCAATAACAGTATTTTCATACCCTTATCATAAAGAGTTTTTTTTAGCTCGGCTGTTTTCGGAGAAAACCCATGGTATTGGTTTAGCCTCTGTGTCCTCGTTGTCGTCGTCGTTGTGCGAAAACTTTGACATTTTGTTATATCTCTGGTTCTACTGAAGGCATTCACTTGAAACTTGGCACACATGTTCACCATCAAGTGAGCAACCTATACTATCAAGGGGGGTAACTCTAGATGCATTTTGTGCAAATTATGCCCCTTTTTCGACTTAGATTTTTTCCCACCATCCAGCTCTCGAAGGCCAAGCGTAGGCACCTGTAGGCGGTGCTCTTGTTAACCCAAAAACAACAACACTTTTATTTTATGAAGCTCAAAAGTAATACTTGGGACAATCGAAGAGCATTCCGAATTTACTTAATCAGTTAGAGTACTATCTTGTTTTAGATACAGAATGTTCCGTGAGTGACCCTGTTCAAAAATTGCCCACAGTTTTTATCCAATTTGCTTCAGATTTTCACAGAATGCTTGTACCAACTAAAGGATCATTCTTTTCAAAGATGGGTCAGGGCCTGAGGTTATAAAACTTTTCTCAGGCTCAATTCAAATTTTTCTCAAATTTCAATTTTAGATTCAAGCCAAAATTCTGTTTTAAATCACATTTTAATTTATTAACATAAAAGATAATATTAATAAGTTGTTATAAATAACAACTTATTAATATTATCTTTTATTTCCATACATTTATTTTAATTTAAGATTATAGCCCATAGTCTATTAAATTGTTCAAGAAATTTTGATTGGTCCATAAATATGGGCCTGACAGGGCAGGGCTTATTTAGAGCCCAAAATCTTTGAACTACATCTCCTCCTGATCCACTGGGCCGACTTCAATCAAACTTTAATAGAATGTTCCTTTGGTGACCCTTTACTTAAATTGTTCAAGAAATTTTGATTGGCCCATAAGTATGGGCGGGGCCTATTTTGAGCCAGAAATCTTTTAAGGACATCTTTTCCTGAACCAGAGGGCTGATTTCAATGAAACTTTACTAGAATGTTCCTTGGACGACTCTTTTCAAAAGTTATCTGCAAAATTTTGATTGGCCCAAAAATATGGGTGTGGCAGGTGGGGCATATTTTGAGGCTGAAATCTTTGAACACCATCTCCTTCTGAACCTAATGTTTTAATAAGATGGGTAAAGGGATGCAGGTTCATTGTGATTGAGTATTTTGGTGCAATGTGGACCAGAACCAGTTAATCATTATAAAATAGGTCTTCAGAGATTTCGGAGTGTTAATGTATTAATAGAAAGTAAGCTTTATTTAATGAAAGTCCAAAGATGTTAAAGCCAGTGGAATGATATGGGCCCTCTTTGGCCTCTTGTTAACTTAAGAAAACCCACTTTGAATGCCCAAAGTTTAGGACAGTTTTGAAACTTCTTTAATATGAGATGAATTTCCTCTAAACAATCATTCATATTCACCAAAAATTAAAGGGAAAAGGATATAAAAGACATCAATTTTAATGATATTTTTTGTAAATCAGAAAATGCAAACTAAAGAAAAGCTACATGACCATGTTATGTATAGCTTCCAGGAGCTTTTATGAGAAGAAGAAATACGGTAATTATGGCTTTTAATAATAGTGACAAAATCCTTTTCAATCTTATAAGTGAAATTTTTAGCCTAAAAACTTAAATTGACTTTTTCAAAAACAAAGAGCCTGTTTGTTTAAGCTATTAAAGAATGCTGTTTACTTTACAGATCTGACTGAGCCTGGCTTGGCTACTGGTAGAACGCCAACAACAGGACCAAGGTGTACCCTGATTGTATGTCCTTTGTCTGTATTGAGTAACTGGCTGGTAAGTCCTAAACCCATTCCTCAACCCCTGACGGCAGCACTCATTCTTCCCGACTATTTGTCTCCCACAAATGGGTTGATGATCGTAGACCTATGTGAGATAGCAGCTGGAGGCTAGCAAAGAAAGTAATGGTAGTACTGGTGAG
The DNA here is from genome assembly GCA_948146395.1 of Fragum whitleyi. NCBI lineage: Eukaryota > Metazoa > Mollusca > Bivalvia > Cardiida > Cardiidae > Fragum > Fragum whitleyi. The sequence continues at coordinate 17,603,871 of OX411544.1, forward strand.
AGAAATACCAGGAATGTGTTGTGAGTGCTCCAGCCGCTGGGATATAACTGGAAAAAATGTTGAAAGCAGCGTAAAACCCCATTCAATCAAACCTTAACCCATTCCTGAACAAATCAATTTTTTGATGCCCTTGAAGAAAAGGGCTTTTGAAAACATAGTAGAAAATGATGAAATTGCTTATTTCAAGAAGTGTTTTATTGTCCACGATAATTTCTTCCAAAAAAGACAAAAAGGTTTCTTAAGTTTTATTATATAAAATTGTCCTTTGCAATTTCTTTGAAATTGGACATGTTTTAGGTTTTGTTCTTCTAGAAGTTGTGTAACGGGCTAGTGAGTTTCTTGACCAAAACATGTTTGAATAGATTGGCTGAGCTTTTAATAGCTGGCATTAGCTACAGGATCTAGATATAATAAAGACATTTTTATAACCCCCACCTACGAAGTAGTGGGGGGTAAATTGGTTTCACCATGTTTGTCTGCCCTTGTCCAAAGACCTTTTTGTTTCCGGACTCTAACTCAAGAACTAAGTGACTTACAATCAGGAAACTTTATACAAATGTTGCTTATTACCCAAGGATGTGCCCTATTGTTTTGGGGTCACATAGGTCAAGGTCACAGTCAGCGTTTGTTCAATTTTCGATTCCAGACTCTAAACCAAGAACTAAGTAACCTAAAATCATGAAACTTTATGCAAATGTTGCTTATGACCCAAGGAAGTGCCCTATTGTTTTTGGGTCACATAGGTCAAAGGTCAAGGTCACAGTCAATTTTTGTTCAATTTTTCGTTTCCGGACTCAAACTTAAGAACCAAGCGACTTTGAATCATGAAACTTCATGCAAATGCTGCAGTTTCTCATTTGTTACAAACACATACTTCACTAATAGCACTTGCATTTTGACAAAGTGCTTGTGGGGGGTATAAGTCTGCTCTGCAACAGTTCTAGTTTATATGTGGCAAAAGGTGACTTTTAATTAGAATCATGTTCCCTGTCAGTTGTAAGTTTGTACATCCACATCTAGTCAAGGCCACTCCTCTAAATATCTATAGGTTAATTTAGATGAAATTTACATAGAAAGTTTCTTGTCACCTGACCTGGATCATATTGCCAGGTCAAAGTGATGTTGTTCCATGTCACACAAAATAGGGTTTTCATATCAAACTTATCAAACGCAACTCCACAAACATTAATACAATGATTTGGTTGAAATTTTCACAGAATTTTCCTAAGACACTTGTCCTGACACATTTTGACAGGATTTTGTGTATTTCTGGTGCATCACAGAAAAAGGGGTGTAATATAAGTGTTGGGCAATCAGTTTCGAATCACAATCAATGATCAGTTTTTAGTTGGAAGAGTATATCAACTAATGATCGATTGTGCAATCATCTTCTTAGAAATCAATACATCACTCCAAGTATCATCCTTTGAAGGATGGAATGTGAAAGTTTAGTAAAAACTCATGAACCAAAGACTCTTTCTTCAGGTTTTTCTACCAGCTTCATGGCTCAGCATGAAACAGTTGTAACTGCCTATAAACATATAGGCAGTTACAACTGTTTCACACTGAGCCAATGACTGATGCCAGTTTCGAAAACAATACATAATGGCTTTCATTTATGTGTTAGGAACTGTTTAATCTAATATGAAATTCCTTAGTTGATTTACACAATCGGAAGCCCAAACCAACTGATTATCGATTTTAAATCAATTAATCTGCCTATCACTATAAAATATCAATTTTTTGTTGTTTTCTGTACAGGATCAGTTTGAGAACCATATCCACAGAAATGTACATCTCAACATTTATTTGTATTATGGGAATAAAAGAACAAAGAAGACAGATGACTTAACCAGACAGGATGTTGTACTGACCACATACTCGACAATCGCTGCAGATTATAAGGTATTGTTTTTTCTCTAATAAGAGCATCCTTCTTAAGGAAGTGGACCCGTTATAGTTCTGCAACATTTTGTAACTCATTTGAATGATTGTTTTAGAGGAAATTTACCCCAAATTATAGGGATGAAAGCATAAATCCTTCAATTTCAAAGATATTTTGCTTTAAAAAAAAAAAGGGTACCAAACAAAAGCATCTTATCGATGATTAGCTCAAGGGAGCATTTATCAAGATAAATATGGTATTATTGAATGCAAAGTGATTAAAAAAAAGACTATATCAGGTTTTATCAGCCAATTCTATTATTGCAATTTTTTGTGACAGACTTATCAAAATTTCATTTAATTATACCCCCCCCCCCAAACTTCTATGTTATCGGGGTATAAGGAGTCAGTGTGATGGTCTGTCTGTCCGTCCATCAGTCAGTTGGTCTGTCTAGCTTTTTCGTATCCGCTCAATTATTCAGCAACTAGTGGGCTGATTTAATTTAAAATGCTCAGATGTGGTCAGTCTCAAGCAGAAATGTGTAAGTGACTTTGAACTATCCATTGACTTTTGACAGAGTTATGGCCCATTGATGGAAAGGGGCTTTTCATAATTATTGACAAGCATTTGTATGAGGCTATTAGTCTGCTTTTTAGCAGTCTAGTTTGTGACTGACAGAGCTTGTGAAATTAAAAATATGTAATTTTAGTATGAAAGAGAAATAAAGATTTACAAACCATTGCAAAGGCACATGAGCAAATGGGATTGGTATATTGTCTTAACTATTTTCATACTAAAAAAATTCTTGCCAAGATGAAAGGATTGTGTAAAATGAAAGTTGTTCCAGTGTTAAGGTACTGGACCCGTAATAATTCTGCAAGATTTCGAGAGTAATGAACTTTAACAGTGTTAACCGGGATTTCCTAATGAAAATCATCAGGAAACCTCGATGAACTTTGTTAAAGTTCATTACTTCCGAGACGTTGCAGAACTATTATGTTTCCACTACCTTAAGGTCCTCAATCAGAGTTACAGTTAAGAGGGGGTATTTCCAGAATAAAATCTTTACTCCTCATTAAAACCCTAAGTTGTGGGTACTCATTTGAATTGTCTTGACAAGACGATTCCATTGACTACCTACAATATAGAATTTATGCAAGTATTGTCGAGATTTTTTTGTTTTAAACCAAATAGTCCTCCTTCCCTTTCTGTAGCTCTGATCAATTGTAGACAAATTCCACTTTCCTCTACAGAAAGGTGCCAAAAATCCACTGAAGAAAGTGAAATGGTTAAGGCTAGTGTTGGATGAAGGACATGCTATCAGGAATCCTAATGCACTGCAGACCAAGGCAATATGTGAGCTGGATGCGCAAAGAAAATGGATTCTAAGTGGTAAGACATTAACTACATTGTGTAACTTCTATGCCATACATTTCAAGACCAAAGTTGTAAAGTTAAGTTGGGTTTATAGTCTGTTTCTATGCCAGGCATATTCAACTGACCTAACACTTTAACCCCAATCATCTAATTGCAAGTCGGCTTTTTACATATGGTACACTTTAGCAGCCACAGGACTAAGACTTTCATTCTTACGGGTGTCCGTTTATACACCTGCATTAAGAGGAGCAACATGGAGTTGATTTATTGTTCAGAAAAAAATCCATGGACTGATCGGGATTCGATCCCGGGACCTTTCGATTCCAAAGCCATCATCCTAACCACTAGACAACAAACTCTACACTTTGCTAGATAACTAATTTACCTCTTTTTCTTAAGGAAACATCCATTAGAGATATCCTTATCTTAGAACCCCCAGTTTTATATAAGAAATCCATTGGTTAAATTATAACCGAAAATTATTTTCAACCAATCATGGTTCATGATTCAATTGATACAGTTAAGAACAACCCTGATTGGTTGAAAATAACTTGCCGTCTATATATAACCAATGATTGCTCTTTATAAAACCAGTGGTAGATGTGTAAAGACATGGTAAATGGAGTCATTATGACATTTGTTTACATGATATTTAGACAAATATACCTGCTTACATGAACAGAATTTTGAATAAATCTAAATTCTTAAGAGAATGAAGACATATTGGAACAGAAAAGGTTGTGAGAAAGAAGAAAATTAATCATTACAATAAATTTCTCGTTACAATACTAGGGGTCTGTTTTACTAAACATCTTACAATTATTTTTTGTGTTAGTCAAAAATTAAAGTTGCTATTACAGTAGTAACTAAATATGGAATTCTGCCATGCATCATCTCATTGGAATCGTCTTCTAAAGACGATTCCAATTAGATATTGCAAGACAGAATTCAACAATGAATGAAAACACCAGGTACGATCTGTGATTTTTTTTTTTTTTTTTTATCAATCAATATTTATTAAATAATTTTAGGCCTCCGGCCCATATTACAAAACTAAATGTACATAAACATTATATATAAGTAACATCCCAATTGACAGCAGTGTCTGATTTTTCAAAACGGTACAAATCGAGTATGTATACGGACGTAAATGTTGAGATGTACCTCGAGAGAAATCTAGCTACATAGTTGAAAAAAATCTATAGCTATATCTAATATCTGTTGAATGTCAAAAAACTTCAAAGGGAATTAGTTATTTAAAAAAAAAAAGTATGTGTCTCTCATTCAAACTAATAATGCTAACATTTATTACAATACTAGAAAAGATTTTACAGTAAAAATGGGCAGTTTTATCCATTCTAGCATATTTTTTTTTCTAAATATAAGTTTATTTTACGTCAATGGGAAGAGAGTGGTTGAATTACATATCACCTAATTTTGATGTACGTTCTATTTGTTCGTAACAAGTTTAGTAAAACAGGCCCCATGGTTTTTCTCGCTAAAACAATTGGGTTTTAAGGAACGCAGGTTTTGCAAGTCTTTAACTCTTAAATAAATGGACAGGACTCTCAAAACATTCTGATGCAAGTCCTTAGGACTTCTGGGGATCAACTTCAGTCCTCAATTCTTCTCTGAAGTTGATGCTAAAAAGTACATATCTATACAATACCTTATGTACATAGTTCAATCCAGAGAAAATTTAACATTTACACATAAAATCGAGGATATTTTAAAAGAAAATAGTCCACATTTAAAGCAGGGACCTATGCAAAACTTAAGCAAGGATTCCTTTGAGCCTAACTATTGAATCTCTGGGACACCATGTTGTTGATGTGACACCCAAACCCTGAAACACCATGGTTAAAGTTTCAATTTCTTCTTTTTCCACACTACAGTAAAACCCCTCCTTCCGACCACCCCGGAAATACGGGCACCCCGCTATTAAGAACAATTTTTGACAGAATGGAATTATTTGTTCTATATTTCAAAGGTTGCAAACCCCTGTAATGCGAGCACCCCGCTATTCCGAATTACGACCACTAATTTCAGTACAAACGCCGTATAATGCACTAGTACGAACCTCGCTGAAAAGACCAGTAACTTCACACCTCTGGATCGACCATCCGAATTTCACGCTTAATAAGTATGACACTTGTTCGGTACGAAAGCATTTACAATGGATAATCGGATTTTTCGATATGGTAATTAAATCTCTATTGTGTTTTGGTGTAATTTTTAACGGCAAACAACTTTAAGTGGTTAATTGTTTTGATACACTACATTCGTTTATCAATTAAAGATGTTTGTTACATGTTTAACTTTAGTAAAGCAACCGAAAGTAGCCCTACTTGGAATTCGAGCAACTAACAGGAATTTGTTTCCGACTATCTGCAGACCGATATTAATTAGCAATTAAATGTGATTGTAAATTAGCTTATGATTGATAGGTTTCGTATTTTGGAAAATGATTTTACTGAATATAATTGCTACTTTTACAATTTCGACAATAGTTGGTATTTTGTAATAACTATTCCGATGTATTATTGCAAATCAGATCAAATAAACAAACCTAATGGAGAGAGGAGCTATAATGAAAGCGAAAAACTAATTAAGCAAAGAACATGTAAATGCAATTTAATTGATAATATGTTATATAAAAATACACGATAAAGTTTAAATTATAATGACTTAAATAATCTAAATTACATAGTCTTCTCTGTTAGCAATTATTTGTGTTGAAAGCTTATCATCCGACCAAACCTCAGAAATAAGACCACCTTGCTATTAAGACCACTTTCGAAAAGATCCCAAAGTGGTCTTAATTTTCATCTGCAAAACCTTTGAAGTTGGACAGGTCAAAATTTTGTAAACAGGAAAGTGTTTTCTAACCTACTGAATGGTTATTTTTTCAAATTAAATGCACTTTAAATTTTCGTCTGCAAAACCTTTGAAGTTGGACAGGTCAAAATTTTGTAAAACGGGAAAGTGTTAAGTGATACCATCCCTGTATTTGTGACAGGTTGGAAAAAAAATGTCAGCTATTTGGAATAGGTGTTCATTTCAGGTACCCCAATACAGAACTCCCTAAAGGATCTTTGGTCCCTGATAAATTTTCTGAGGATCAACCCCTTTACAGATAGGCACTGGTGGAATAGAACCATAGAGAGGCCACTAAATCATGGAAGCAAGGATGGGCTCAAGTAATGACTTAATAAAACATGTGAAATGTTTTTTATTTTGCATAATTACCAATACATGTACAGACGATATTTCTCGAGCAACAACCTCTATTAAACGATCACTCTTATTTAGCAACCATCATAAAACATCCACTCACTTTAAGCAAAATTGCTAAAAAGTAGAGACTCTGAAACAAAAAATGTTTATTGCTGAATCTAATGGTATTGGAACCCATTAGAATCCTCTCAATGAGATGATTCTAATTGTTTCGAACATGGTAGGTTCAGTAAGAATTATCAGACATATCTATTTACGCTATCAAGATAACCTGTCTTATTTATCATAAAATATTGTTTTAAAGGAACATTCTCATAAGGGGACAGCTTTTTGTTGTTCCCTTAGTGGTCTCTTATTGCAAGATTTACTGTATTTCCAATAACAAATAGTTATAAGAGTATTCCTTGTCTTACATGTGTATATGATTACTTAAGCATGTGTAAGATGTTTCTTTAAGTACAATATACATTACATAGGCATGTTTTGCCAATTAAGGACTAATTATTTGAATTAAACTAATCCTCAGTTGTATGATAACCTGAAATTCTAAGAATTAATACAAGTTAATTTTCTCCAGTAACAAAAATCACCAGTCTAAATTTTCTTCCATATAGCCATTATTTCATAAATCATTTTATATAAAAGACAAAAATTAATGAAATACTACAAAATATATCTTTCCATAGTTTCAGATATTAAATTTCATTTAAGAAATTTAGGCATCTCAATATTCTTAGCTCGGCTGTTTTCGGAGAAAACCCGAGGAATTGCTATAGCCTCTGTCGTAGTTGTAGTCGTCGTTGTTGATCTCGTCGTTGTTGTCGTCGTCGTGCGAAAACTTTGACATTTTGTTATATCTCTGGTTCTACTGAAGGCATCCACTTTAAACTTGGCACACATGTTCACCATCAAAAGAGCAACCTATACTATCAAGGGGGATAACTCTAGATGCTTTTTGTGCAAATTATGCCCCTTTTTCGACTTAGATTTTTTCCCACCACCCGGCACTTAACAGCCAAGCATAGGCACCCGTAGGCGGTGCTCTTGTCAACATATACATGTTTGGTTAATTAGAAATTTGATGCTTCTCTATTTCTAGGAGACTGCAACTGCTTATGAGCAATATTTCCATGAGGCGCACAAAGACCCAGAAGGTCAATGGTAAATTGATAGTGACCCTTCCAGACAGACATGTATTTATAGAACATGTGAAGTTTTCTGATGAGGAGAGGGCAGTGTATGAGGCCATGCAAAAAGATGGAAAACTGATTGTCAGCAAGTAGGTCAATAGATAACAGAGCCACAGATAAAGGGGGTATTTTGGATTTCAGAGCAGAATATTTACAAAACAAACTTGAACAAGCCTTAATCGTGGGTACTCATTTGAATAGTCTCATTGTTGGGTTTCATTGAAATGTAAAGATTTTTATACACCCGTCGAAGACGGGACGTATTATGGGATCACCCGTGGTGTCCGGGCGTCCGGCGGCGTCCACTTCTTTGTCCGGAGCATAACTCTGTCACTTGAAGTCCGATTGACTTCAAACTTGGCGATTGTATTTTTCTCATCATTACAGAGTGCAGTGCACAAAAACCATAATTCTACCTGGCCTATTTTTTGAGTTATTGCCCTTTGTTGTTTTTAGTCCCTAACAGTGTTCACACCGGAGGGGACTATAGGTTTGCCCTCCGTCTGTCCGTCCGTCTGTCTGTCTGTCCGTCCGTCCGTCTGTCCGCTCAAATCTGGATCCCGCAATAACTTAATAACTAAGCAAGTGTTTTTGATGAAAGTTGGTATATGACTAGATGGCAATGTGTAGATTATGCACATCATTTTATTTTTGTTTTTCGACTTAAATTGAGGTTGCTATGGTTACAAAAATAGTGAAAATATGGCCAAAAATGGGATCCTGCGATAAGATAATAACTAAGCAAGCTAGTTTGATGAGACTTGGTATATGACTATATGGCAATGTGTAGATTATGCACATCATTTTATTTTTGTTTTTAGACTAAAATTGTTGTTGCTATGGTTACGGAAATAGTGAAAATATGGCAAAAAATATTGGATCCTGCGATAAGTTAATAAGTAAGCAAGCTAATTTGATGAGACTTGGTATATGACTAGATGGCAATGTGTAGATTATGCACATCATTTTATCTTTGTTCTTTGAGAAAAAGTGTGGTTGCTATGGTAACGGAAATAGTGAAAATATGGCAAAAAATGGATCCTGCAATAACTTAATAACTAAGCAAGCTAACTTGATGAAAACTGTTTCAAAATGTAAAAAAATTTATAAGCCATGTTAGTCAGGGTGGTGATGCAGCAGTATTAATCACCTCCAGTGAAAGTTCTCATTTCTTACCAACAAGACTGAAGAAAAACATCTTGGATCAGACAAGGTAACTGTTATTGATACTATTTCTTGCATCTGTCTATTGCTTGCATGAATTGTATAGTGGGCACAGCAGAGACAACAACTCATGTAAGTCTTGTTTAACCCTTTAACAAGACCTGGTTTTGACGTCCCTGATAGAATTGGCGTGGGAAAACATTGAGACAAACAAAGCCGGTAGGGGACTTATGCCCATGTCCAACATGGCTCTTGTTCATACTAGAATCTTGTCCGGAGTATATCTGTTAAAGTATAATAGCTAGGATCATGAAACTTCATGAGTGTATAGATGTCATCAAGGGGGAGTGCAGTGTACAAGAGCCATAATTCTACCTGGACGTCCGGCGGCGTCCACTTCTTTGTCCGGAGCATAACTCTGTCACTTGAAGTCTGATTGACTTCAAACTTGGCAATTGTATTCTTCTCATCATTACAGAGTGCAGTGCACAAGAACTATAACTCTACCTGGCCTATTTTTTTATTATACGCCGCCGGAGGCGGACGTATATTGGCGTCATCTTCTCCGTCTGTCCGTCCGTCCGTCCATCCGTCCGTCCGTACGTCCGTCCACTTTTCTTGTCAACGCAACTCCTCCTAAACTACTGGCTGGATCTTCTTGAAACTTGGTCAATGTTATCACCTTAATTGGTAGATGTGCATGAAGGAAGGATTTTACGGTTCCTTGATTTTTGCCTGAGTTATGCCCCTTGATAACTTAGTTTCTGGGTCCACTTTTCTTGTCAACGCAACTCCTCCTAAACTACTGGCTGGATCTTCTTGAAACTTGGTCAATGTAATCACCTCAATTGGTAGATGTGCATGAAGGAAGGATTTTACGGTTCGTTGATTTTTTCCTGAGTTATGCCCCTTGATAACTTAGTCTCTGGGTCCACTTTTCTTGTCAACGCAACTCCTCCTAAGTTTCTTGCTGGATCTTCTTGAAACTTGGTCAATGTAATCACCTCAATTGGTAGATGTACGTGAAGGAAGGATTTTATGGTTCATTAATTTTACCCTAAATTATGCTCCCTTAAAACTTAGTAGCTAGGGCTTATTGAAATTGCAGCCTTTTGAACACAACTCCTCCTTACTTTTTTGTCTTTATTTAAATGAAACTTGGTCAATGTCATCACCATAATTTGTAGTCGTACATGGATCAAGGATTTTATGGCTCATTTATTTCCCTGAATTATGCCCCCTTAAAACTTAGTGCCTGGGGCTTATTGAAATTGCAGCCTTGTGAAGGCAACTCCTCCAAACTTTTTGTCTTGAAACTTGGTCATTTTCAATTTGGTTCTGTCAAAATAAGTAGTGTCTACAATTATTTTCGTGAAACAGCAGCAAAGTGGCGGCGTATTTTGTGACGATGGCACTCTTGTTGAGTTATTGCCCTTTGTTGTTTTTCATACTAGAATCTTGTCCGGAGTATATCTCTAGAAGTATAATAGCTAGGATCATGAAACTTCATGGGTGTATAGATCTCACCAAGGGGGAGTGCAGTGCACAAGAACCATAACTCTACCTGGCCTGTTATTTGAGTTTATGCCCATTGTTGTTTTTCATACTAGAATCTTGTCCGGAGTATATCTCTAAAAGTATAATAGCTAGGATCATGAAATTTCATGGATGTATAGATCTCACCAAGGGGGAATGCAGTGCACAAGAACCATAACTCTACCTGGCCCTTTTTTTGAGTTATTGCTTTTTGTTGTTTTTCAGACTTGAATCTTGTCGGAGTATATCTCTACAAGTATAATAGAAAGGATCATGAAACTGCATGGGTGTATAGATCTCACCAAGGGGGAGTGCAGTGTACAATAACCATAATTCTATCTGACCTACTTTTTGAGTAATTGCCCTTTGTTGTTTTTCAGACTTGAATCTTGTCCGGAGTATACCTCTAAAAGTATAATAGCTAGGATCATGAAACTGCATGGGTGTATAGATCTCACCAAGGGGGAGTTCAGTGTACAATAACCTTAATACTACCTGACCTATTTTGTGAGTAATTGCCCTTTGTTGTTTTTCAGACTTGCATCTTGTCCAGAGTATATCTGTTAAAGTATAATAGCTAGGATCATGAAACTTCATGAGTGTATAGATGTCATCAAGGGGGAGTGCAGTGTACAAGAGCCATAATTCTACCTGGCCTATTTTTAGAGTTATTGCCCTTTGTTGTTTTTCATACTAGAATCTTGTCCAGAGTATATCTGTTAAAGTATAATAGCTAGGATCATGAAACTTCTTGAGTGTATAGATGTCATCAAGGGGGGGTGCAGTGTACAAGAACCATAACTCTACCTGGCCTATTTTTTGAGTTATTGCCCATTGTTGTTTTTCATACTAGAATCTTGTCCAGAGTATATCTGTTAAAGTATAATAGCTAGGATCATGAAACTTCTTGAGTGTATAGATGTCATCAAGGGGGAGTGCAGTGTACAAGAGCCATAATTCTACCTGGCCTATTTTTAGAGTTATTGCCCTTTGTTGTTTTTCATACTAGAATCTTGTCCAGAGTATATCTGTTAAAGTATAATAGCTAGGATCATGAAACTTCATGGGTGCAAAAAAAATATTCATTCAAAATAACCTCAGTTCTATTCAAACCCCCAGTTAATACTAAGCAGTGTGACGGGCGTATCTTGTGACAATTTGGCACCTTGTTTACTGCTGTTGTCCCCTCCTTTATGTTCTTCTGGATAAGATGGCTGAATGAAAAAAAAATATTTTATAGCTTTTTCATGCTGATTCCAAATTTGCATTAAAGTCAAAGTGCTTAAGGCATGTATTGGAAGAGGTTGTACTTATTTTATGTATGCATTCTGTTGACTTTCCTCTTTACTCTTCAGGAGGTATAGGCTTAGACACTGTCTGACTGCACATTTTGAGTTCCATATAACAAGGGTTAAGAATATACTTTTTGGAAAGCAGGCCTTGAACTGATAACCATTATATTGATAGCTCAGAGTGAGCAGTTGCAGTTACAGTTGTAACTGCCTATAAACATGAGGCAGTTACAACTGTATCACACTGAACCTTTGATAGGATCTTTTGATGAAGGCAACATTTTATGGGATCAGTTTTCGAAGAGAACCCAAGCCATTGCTTTATCCTTCAATGTCCAATTTTAAAAAAAAGAATCATCAGAACTTTTTGGCAACTTTGATATGAAATATGGAACAGTTCTGCAAATAAATTTTGCAATTTCTGTAAAAGATGGTGTTAAGTTTATGATGGTTCCCATCTCTCAGACAAGTGAAAAAATCTGGATTGTGTTGGCCAAATTGCTAAGTTTATTTCTTTCTTCATCTATAAAGTGGCACTAAATTGATTAATTTTAACTACAGAGGAATATCTATATGTCGAACATCGGGGGACTCACCAAAAAACTTTGACGTATAGATAGTTCGACGAAGAGATAAAAGGTGATCTTCGGGACGACATATGCGGCCATCATCACACTTAGGTACGACCAAAACTGGTGGCGAAAAAACGGACATATTTGATTATCGTAATGAATTAATCGAAAATAAAAGATGATACTTATTATGAATTACATTTTTATTTGTTTATAAACATCATAATAACATACATTTAAATCACAAAACAAAAAACATTTCTAAACAAGCCAATTACAGTAAAACCCCTCCTTCCGACCACCCCGGAAAAACGGGCACCCCGCTATTACGAACGATTTTCGACAGAACGGAATTATTTGTTCTTTATTTTAATGGTCGTGAACCCCTCTAATGCGAGCACCCCGCTATTCCGAATTACGACCACCAATTTCAGTACGAACGCTACTTAATACACTATTACGAACCTCGCTAAAAAGACCAGTAACTTCACACCTCCGGATCAACCATCCGAATTTCACGCTTAGTAAGTACGACACTAATTAGATACGAAAGGATCAACAATGGATTATCGGATTTTTCGATATATCGTGATTAAACCTCTATTGTGTTTATGTGTAATGTCAACAACTTTAAGTGGTCAATTGTTTTGATACACTGCATTCGTCCATCAATGAAAGATGTTTGTTACCTGGTTAACTGTAGTAAAGAAACCGAAAGTAATGCCAATTCGAGAAACATACAGGAATTCGTTTTCGGCGATCTGCAGACCGATTTAGATATGCTTATTATTGATAGGTTTTCGTTTTTTAGGATTTTACTACATGTATGCGCTACATTAACAGTTCGACAATAATTGGCCTTTATTTCAATAAAGCCTAGATAATCCGAGGTAGGTTTTCAAATCAGATCAAATAAAAAAAAACGCAACGGAGAAAAGAACTATATTGAAAGAATAACTTTGCAAAGCAAGCATCGTCACTACGCCTACTCACCGAGAGTTTTGGTGATGAGAAAAAGAGGTCTATCGAAAGCAAAACAAACAGTTTAAGACAATTTTTTTGCAGCAGAAAAGTCTCTTCTATAATAGGGCCTTTGTCCTAGTTTTTGCATAAGCAAGAAGAATTTAACTTAGTTTATACCCTCGGATTCAGAAGATTTGTATAATTGAAATGAGCAATTTCAAAAAATCAATTTCTCCCTTTTGGAAATCAACAATCTGGTTTCGCTTGAAACAATAACAACAACAACAAAAGTTTTACATGTAAATGCTATTTTATAGATTTAATTACGTAATGTAAAATACACGATATTTAAAGTTTTAATCATTATAAAATAAACTGAATTACATAGTCTTCTATTAGAAATAATAAGTGTAGGAAGTTTGAACGCATCCGACCTTACCTCAGAATTAAGACCACCCCGCTATTAAGACCACTTTCAAAAAGTACCCAAAGTGGTCTTAATAGAGGGGTTTTACTGTATTAACAAATTTACATGTGCTTACATGTACTATTAGATCTATGAGACAATGATTTTTGTCTGAGAGGTTTACATTTCGCATTTCTCAAGCAAAAACATGTCTGATAATGATTTCTGCATATATAATTCCCTTGACAAATCATTCTCACATTTGTTACCCAGTCCTCCCTTGGTACGTCATGTTGGTGGATGTTGATGGCTATCCCCCTATGTCTACCGGGTACTTCACCAATCAAGTCCCACGTGGCATTGACTTTACATGCTCCCGTTGTCAATGAGAATTACAAATTTAACGTCGTAGGTCACATGCATTTTGCCAACCCTTTTCATTTGAAAACAATAAATCTCTTAACCTTTCACATTCTCTATCTGTTACAAACAATCAAATCCAATCAGGTAAACAATCGATATCCAATACTGAGATCGAGCTTGTCAATTACTGTGGTTGACAGGTCGAATGTGTGAAAAACTACCTCGATTGCAATTATCAAGGTTAGGTTCGTCGTAAAGAGGTGTTAATGAACACAAACAATAGTGATGGGACCTTGAAATTGGTTCGACGTACGGAAAATTTCGAGCAATGGATTAAGAAGTATGGAGGTTGAAATACATAGAAATAAAGAGTAAATAGATCGGGACTTGAAAAATACTTCGACGTAGAGATAACTTCGTCTTATGGACATTCGACATACAGAAATTTGACTGTAATAAACTAAGCTTAACTGCTTTTTATACGCCACCGGAGGCGGACGTATATTGGCGTCATCTTCTCCATCTGTCCGTCCATCCGTCCGTCCTCTTTTCTTGTCAACGCAACTCCTCCTAAACTTCTGGCTGGATCTTCTTGAAACTTGGTCAATGTTATCACCTCAATTCATAGATGTGCATGAAGGAAGGATTTTACGGTTCGTTGATTTTTGCCTGAGTTATGCCCCTTGATAACTTAGTTTCTGGGTCCAATTTTCTTGTCAACGCAACTCCTCCTAAGTTTCTGGCTGGATCTTCTTGAAACTTGGTCAATATTATCACCTCAATTGGTAGATGTGCATGAAGGAAGAGTTTTATGGTTTGTTGATTTTTGCCTGAGTTATGCCCCTTGATAACTTAGTCTCTGGGTCCAATTTTCTTGTCAACGCAACTCCTCCTAAGTTTCTGGCAGGATCTTCTTGAAACTTGGTCAATAATATCACCTCAATTGGTAGATGTGCATGAAGGAAGGATTTTATGGTTCGTTGATTTTTGCCTGAGTTTTGCCCCTTGATAACTTAATCTCTGGGTCCAATTTTCTTGTCAACGCAACTCCTCCTAAGTTTCTGTCTGGATCTTCTTGAAACTTGGTCAATGTTATCACCTCAATTGGTAGATGTGCATGAAGGAAGGATTTTATGGTTCGTTGATTTTTGCCTGAGTTATGCCCCTTAGAAACTTAGTCTCTGGGGCTTATTGCCTCAGTTATGCCCCCTTAAAAACTTAGCCTCTGGGGCTTATTGAAATTGCAGCCTTGTGAATGCAACTCTTTCTAAGTTTCTGGCTGGATCTAAATGAAACTGGGTGGATGTTATAACTGAAATTGGTAGATGAGCATGAAGTAAGGATTTTATGGTTCATTAATTTTACCCTAAATTATGCCCCCTTAAAACTTAGTATCTAGGGCTTATTGAAATTGCAGCCTTTTGAACACAACTCCTCCTTACTTTTTGTCTTTATTTAAATGAAACTTGGTCAATGTCATCACCATAATTTGTAGATGTACATGGATCAAGGATTTTATGGCTCATTTATTTCCCTGAATTATGTCCCCTTAAAACTTAGTGCCTGGGGCTTATTGAAATTGCAGCCTTGTGAAGGCAACTCCTCCTAAGTTTTTGTCTTGATTTAAATGAAACTTGGTCATTTTCAATTTGGTTCTGTCAAAATAAGTAGTGTCTACAATTATTTCTGTGAAACAGCAGCAAAGTGGCGGCGTATTTTGTGACGATGGCACTCTTGTTTCATAGTGGCTTTAAATTGGTTAGTATAAACTAACAAACTAAGCTTGATGGCATTATCTCAGTTTGCTGAAGATGTTAATATGTTATTAAAGGAATTGTCATCACCTTGGCATTATTCACGTGTGATGGCATAATTTTGGTGTTAACATTGGAGTGACAAACTTTAACCTTGGTCATATCTGTTGTTGTTGAGGATATCTTCATGAAACTTGGCATGTGGGTTCACCATCTCAATAACTATTCTGATTATAAGGGACGGAGGGGAAACTCTGACAAGCATTTTTGTAAGAGTTATAGTCCGTTTGACTTCTATATGGACCAACCTTTTCATTAATTATGTAAAATTGCGTTTGAATGAAGGAATTCTATGTGGTTAAATATTAATTTCAGCTTAATACCATTCCAAAAAATATTTTTTGGAAACAAAATGATTTTAAAATAATGATTTTGTCTATCTAGTTAATGATAATATTTTCACATTTTCTGCTCTTAAACACGAGGGGTGGTGAAAGCTGTTTAGATATAAGAGAATGTAAACAAATAGTACAAACACGTGGTTTTATACTAAACATTTGACAGAAGAAAAGTCCATTTTTCCATATTTGGAAAAGCTAATTAGCATATCGACGGTCTGGACATCTTAAACTTAAATATCCCGTGATTTGTACCTTTATTACTCGCCTGCTTATCTAGTTTTCCTCATGAAAAACCCAACGACTTTGTAAAATAATCCTTTTCGATTGGTCTAAATATGGGAATATGGGGTTCATCTCAGAATAGATAAAAATATAATCAATTATCTGGTCAAACAGTTTTTTGACAAATACAGAATACACTTAGATTTGATATCCTAAGTAAGTAAAATAATCTACAAAATTAATTCTACAAAAATAATGATTTTATACTAAAACGACTTGCCAAAATTCATACTCTTTTGACTCGGCCAAATCAGAGCTATTTTGGATAGACAATTCGCTGTTCCGTTTATTACAGACACGAGTAGGTGTGAAAGGCAGAAAGTTAACATGTAGACGGACGGACGAAATGATTATTACACCTTCAAAAATTCTAAAAAACTAAATTCTTCATGGTATTACCGTATTTGCCCGATATATTTGGACGGAAAAAAATAATTATTATTTTTTGTGTCCGAATATTTACAAAAATATTTTCCTCTGTGTCCGAAAATTTAGGGTCTTTTCACAATTTCATGGTGAAAATCGATCTTTAATATTTGTAAAGGCTCTTAAACAATATAGAAGAATATGCGGACAGAGCTTGGAATAAGGTAAAGTGCCGATAAATGCGTCAAATACATGCTTTCGTCATTTTAACGGAGCTAGGAGGAAGGTAAAGTCCCAACAAATGCATCAAGAAAATATGCGTACCTCATTGAAGAAACAATAAAAAAGATTATCCTGAACGAAAATCCGGAGCAGTAACAATCCAAAACTTATGTTCCTCTTTACACATTTTCACTAAAACATTGCCAAATTCAAATCATGCAGCATAGAATCAGTTCTACGTAAACGAGTTTGGGGATGACGCAATAATTCATGTTTTTTATTTCAGATAACAAGTCCAAGGCCCAAATGAATTCTGAGCACAGTCAAAAAATAAAGTTTAAAAAAAAAAAAAAGACGGAAAAACTTTGTTTATTTTAGTTTATCCCTTATCATCGCCATTCTTTTTCAGTTTGCCCCAAAACCAGCGGAAACGGGAAGCAAAACGTTGTCCAGCTAATTTTGATAAAATATCGGAACTCAAGCTTCGTTTAACTAGAGTTACGTTGTTTTTGTCGCCGATCAGCATTCATAAATAAATAGATGAAGAGTGACTGAAATATCGGAAGGAGGGTTACCGAAAGCCGTAGTTAGGATATTTTGCTTACAGATCCACAATTATGAAATAAATAATATTGGGAGTCTTAGGAGTTACGATATTTCGGTAGTGAACGGCAGACGTTCCAAATATTGAAAATTGAATGACCGTTAGATTTTCGTTGGTGGACGTATGAAAGCGAATAACTGGAGCTTAACAAAGTCGTCTCTCCCTCTTTCTTTCTTTCTCTCTCTCTCTCTCGTTTTCCATCGGATAAAAATCCTCCGATCTTAAGAGACAATTCTCTACCGACATATTTTTTTCATCGCACTGCCACAACCTTTTATACATGTACACAGACGATTTGTGTTCGGGTCAATGAATGTCGGTCATTACATGATTTGAGACAGTCTTGACACGCGACTCGGGGCGTCTCCTTGGTTACGTGTTTAACTTTCAACTCTATTATGTTTCGCATACAACTGTATCACTAGACGCTTATGGATTTGATTTACGCCATTACTGCCTCGCCTAGTTTGATAACACCTGTTTTATTCAACTGTTCTGGGTATCTTGCTTTTCCCAGAAATGGATCGGTCTTATTTGTTTGTCGCTAAAATTCACGCCTTAAAAATAATAATAATGATAAAAAGAATTGCCAAACCAGCTTTTTTTTCTGGATATTGTTACCATTAGGCCTATATTCTCGATTACGGCGAATCTGATATTTTTACGACCAGATTGAAAAATAAAAAGCAGACCAACCCGCATTTCTTGTTTGAACTATTCCTAAAGCCTTATCAATGCCTCACAAGTCAGTTTATACGTCACATATGCAGCCGACAAAAGATCGCTGTGCATAAACCCATATCTCCCGATGTAGATAGCGAATAATTAAACCTTTTATGTAGCGATTATTACATTAATGGGTGTGATTAGCCACGCGGCTATCAAATTAACAAGGGTTATCGGATGTCAGACAATGGATTACACCTTACGGGGATTATCGGCGATACCGTAAATCAAACAAAAGGTAAGCGTGCGTACTTGCCTTTCAACTCGATTCATATAACGTAAATTTGTGTCCGAAAACTAAGGGACGGACATTTCCTCCTGTGTCCGACTTTAGGGACAAAAAATAAATTATTTTTGAAAATAATTAATGGTGTCCGAATACTTCGGGTAAATACGGTAGTTGGAAAATATGATTTGGCAAGAAAAAAATACGCTTCTTTCATTCGATTCTGAGATTTTCGGCAAAATGTTGGTCCATATAGAAGTCAAATGGACTATAAAGCTTTTATTTTACTTATTTTTTTTTTTAATTTTATCAAACCCCTGCAGCAGAGCGTTGGCAGCCATGTACAGCACTCTTGTTTATACTAGTAATGAAAAAACCTGTTATTTTACAGATATTTCAAACAAGGTACATTACTACACAATTATGGAGATGTTCTAGCAATATTGATGAGGTTAAGACAGCTTTGTTGTCATCCATTCCTAGTGGCTAAAGCTGCACAGGCTGTCAAAGATACTATGGGTTTGTATGCTTATACGATTCATAATACTGTAAAATGTGTTTTGGTTTAAACCTATTTATTTTATATCAATTGGGAAACAAGTTCTTACATATTAGAAAAATCCCTCTCAATTCTGCTTCCTGAAAAATTCACCAGTACATTGCGCTGAATGTGTTGGCTGACGAAAAACCAAGATTGATAGCCGCTCCTCGAAATCGAAACTCAGGACCTTTAGGACCAAGGGCACCACAACATGTATTAAGTGACCACTTATGGGACCACCAAAAAGTGGATGTTAAGGAGAATGATTGATTAGTACATGTTTTGTTTACCAATTAGAAAAATGATTTTGATAGATTAAGTATGTTATTGGGAATTTCTCAAAAATCCTATATTGTTTTTAAAACTTAATAGAGTGGTCTCATTGAGTTTTAACAACATATGATTCCATAAATTAGAATGATTTTTTAACCAGTTGCTCAATGAAAATGATTGCTTAATACACCTAGTAGCTCGAGTAAGATTTACCGTACCATCAAAACGTTACTCTTTTTTGGTCTAGAAGAAAATCTAAGGTTTTGCTGTGGCATTTAAAAATCTAATTGATGGCTCAGTGTGAAACTCTTTATATGTTTATAGGGAGTCATAACTGTTTTGTGTTGGGTCATCAATTTACTGAACAAAGATTTAAAGATTCTGTCTTTTGACTGAGGAATATGCTAAAGTCATAAATGAATAAACTTTTTTGTAGCTGAAAATCTTTCTGTAAAAGCAAAAAATAGTTATTTTTAAGATAACACAATTAAACAGTAGAAAGCAATGGTCTGAAGCTATCTTTGCAATATGTTACACTTGAAAATGGCAGGATCTTTGCAGCACTCCTTGGATTCTTTATTCAAAGGATTTGAGAACAGAAGCATTTTATTGTTATCGAAGTATTATATTCTGTCTAGAAATAGCTTTAAATCTGATACAACATCAACTTGGAGACGTATTTGTTGACATATCTCTTTGGTTCCCATGTTACAGTTCAGTAACTTACAGAGAAGCAAGGCAGAAACAATTAAAACCCTAGGGCTCTAATCAGTCACTAAATAAAAGATCCTGATATCAGATTATGAATGGCCCTCAATTGTTTGACTGGAGCAGCAAGCCATCAGCTAGATTTTTTTATGATCAATTTTCAGATGTTTTCAATGGTAGAACTATGTGGAATAGTAGCTGGGGCTGTAGTACTGTAATGGAAGTAATAGTGTGAGAAATACCAGGAATCCTTTGTCTGGTCGCCAGAATATGACTAAGATTGTTAAAAGCGACATTAAACCCTACACAAACTATCAAATTTAATGGCATCTGTTTGAAATTTTCCATAAATGTATTACAGCTGAACTAGAGAAGAATGGAGGCGAGGTGAATGACGAGCTACGACAGAAGTTAATAGGGACATTAATGATGGTGCTGAGTTCAGGGACGGACGAGGAATGTGCCATTTGTTTAGACTCGCTGAAGTCGGCTGTCATTACTTCCTGTGCCCATGTGTTCTGTAGAGGCTGTATTGAATCTGTGATTCAAAATGAAAAGGTAAGGGACCTTAACCTGTTACCAGACAACACCAGGGTCGTTCTGCCCCCCTTTGAAGAAGAGGGGGTATATTGCTTTACACTTGTTTGTCCGACCGTCCATCTGTAGACTGTTTTTTGTTCAGAGCATATCTCGTAAGGAATATTGCTTTACTCTTGTTGGTCCGTCCATCTGTAGACTGTTTTTGGTCCGGAGCATATCTCATAAAGAATGTAAGCTAGAATCATGAAACTTCACAGTATATAGATCTTATTGAGGAGAAGTGCCGTGCACAAGAACCATAACTCTATACTCATATTTTGTGAGTTATTGCCCTTTGTTGATGGACAAAGAATAGGCTATTGACCTGCTTTTATGTGGGGCATAAATGTTTTACAAATATCTCTTGTTTAAAAGAAGTTACAGGCGGCAGATTTTAGTTGACAAATTTTCAAATTTTTTTCTCAATTGGGGGGAAAGGAAAAACATTGTGGATTTTGAAGAAGTAGAAATTGCTTGTGCCAAGCAATTTCTTCATTTTTCCACAATGATTTTCCAAGTCTTTTTTTCTGTGTGTATCAAAAAGATTGATTGCATGAGAATGGGTGAATGGCATATCTTTTCAGAGCAACAAGAAGTACAGTTTAAAGTTAATTTTAGATTTAAATATTTCAATGATACATCCATTTAACTGTGTCTTTGGTACTTGTTCAAAAGTTTGGTCAAGATAATTCAAACAAGTATCTGTGGTAAAGGAAAAGGCAATTTTAGAATATTGTAAGTCCCAATTAATTATATAATTTGAGGGGTTTTACCATTCAAAAAGATTAGACTGAACTGACTAAATATATTACTAGATGACTGATGGTCTAAGTATATTTTTCTCTGACCTTTAAACTTCAATTTTTAACTTCAACATAGGGTTTTGCATTTGTCCTCTTTTATTTTTGTGACAATACTTCTTCACATTCCAGGTGGTTAGCTAAAAGATATTACATATATAATTTTAATGTTCAATCCCAATTATAATTATTATAACATGATGGCGTAAAATGCGTATATGAAGCAAGAAGAATTACAAAGAACTTTGTTTGCAATAAAATAGATATGTCATGTGTTTTACAGTATAGTCATATAACCTACGTGCTAAATAACGCGTGTCATTTTCTGTGAAATTCTCCCAACGTCAATATCATTCATTACTTATTTGTAAATTTTACATCCAGAAAAATGTTATTTTACTATATTACACCCAGAAAAGGATATTAAAATTTATTCCAGAATTGTGATTGTGTTATAATGGATATATTTTCATTTTTGCGTTGATGTGCCCTGCCCTCCTATTTTACCATTTACAAATAACTCCTCCTCAACCAGACTTTATTCCTGGACACATCAACATGATAATGAAATTATTTCATAAATATGATGATAATTATTGAGTCCCTTGCTCTCTAATTGCAGCCAAAAGCAAGATGTCCCCTATGTAGAGGAGATATTGATGCTGAGAAGTTACTGGAGGTCCCACCAGAAGGTGAAGGTCAAGAGGAACAAGATTCTGCCATAGCCCAGTGTACAACCGACACATGGAAACCCAGTGCTAAGGTAAATATGTGACCCTTCATGCAAAAAAGGGACCATCTGGGTAGTGCTTAAGTGTCCACCCTAGGCAGATTGCGCAGACTGACTAGGATGGAATTTTTTTTTTGCACTTTGCTTAATTAGGATGATCAATCAAACTTCCTGTGAAAGAATCTTTGAAATCCGATCTCTGGTTGATCTATGCTGGACCCAATCTCTTATTCAAATATTCCTAGATGGTCCCTTTTTACATGACGGGTCACATATACATTATATTTATGCATTGATAGATTGGGGGCATGTTGCTTTACTTGTGTTTGTTTGGCTGTCTTTCTATCTGCAAAAAAATTGACATGCAAACTTAACATTTCCTGTAACTTCAACCCTATTTGGATAACAATATTCAGCTTTAGCCTGTGGTTCCTCACATCAATACACATCTTTCAGTGTAAAGGTCATTTGATAAAATTAAGTCAATTACTAAGGTCAGACTTAAAAAAAAATTACATTATGGAGCATTAGTTTTTAGCTCCACTGGCCAAAGGCCAGCGAGCTATTGTTGTGGTGGAGCGTCTGTCGTGCATGGGACCGTGTGTAAACTTCCCAAACCAATTGGCAAATTTTAACGAAACTTGGTATAAATGATCCTCTTCTGAAATTGTTCAAGAAATTATGATTGACTCCCAAATATGGAGGTGGCAGGGCATGGCATTTTTATGCCCCCGCATCTAGAGATCTGGGGCATATTGTTTTACTCCTGTCCGTCCGTCTCTCCCAAAACTTAACCAAACTTAACCTTTGTCTTATCTTCAAGCCTATTCAAGATACAAGGCTCATATTTGGCATGATGATAGATCTCAATGATCCGCATAAGCTGGTACCAAAGTCAAGGTCATGTGACAAGGTCAAGGTCATCTGTCAAGGACAAACTTTGAAAAAAATGCTGTTACGGGGGCATTAGTGTTTCACAAACACATCTTGTTTCATAATAAGATTTTAAAAAATCTTCTCCTCCCAAACCATTGGGCTGATTTCAATGAAACTCGACATGAATGTTCCTTGGGTGACCCTTTACTTAAATTGTTCAAGAATCTTTGATTGACCCCCAAATATGGGCTTGGCAGGGCAAAAGTCAGGGGTTATTCAAGCCAGTTGAGCGATACAGGCCCTCTTGGGCCTCTTATTCATGAATACATCTTCTTTGTTTTTTGTAGTCTTTGAAAAATGTAGATAAAAATATAGCCATAAAGCAGGGTAAGAGTGATACAATCTAACTTATTATGATTGTTATTATATACAATATGTTATGATACAGAATTCATAGAATAGTTGGGCTTTTCTGGTCACCCAGGCTTAGTGTAATGCTGTAGTTAAGTTAATATGTGCAAATGTGTCAAATCTGTGTTTCCACTAAAGCTATTGCCTTGTAAGTTTGCACATGCTTCTGTGACCATATAATCAGCTCTTTAACCGTTGTATCATCCTCTAAACAAAGATACATTTCTCTGACGTTCATTAAATGGAACTTTCCAATGTCGATATGAGTCAAGATTCCAGCTTTCATCAATTAAACTGCTCAGGTGAATAGTAGTTGGGGAATAAAATATAGTGATATAGGGTTGTGAAAGTGAAAATCTTTATAGACAACCTCAACAATAGATCTAGTACAGACATGATTGTTAAAAAACAAAGACTTGAAAGGAAGGAAATATTGGGGAAATACTTACTAATTGGATCGCAAAATCAATTCCTTGCTTCTACTCAAAATATTCTTTGATATTTCATTCAATTAATCAAGACAGGATTATAAGCATCTATTTTGGATGAATCTTGTTTCTTTAAAACAGGTTGATGCGCTTATGAATGCCCTAATGAAGGTCCGATCTGAAGACGATAGAACTAAGAGCATTGTTGTGTCCCAGTTCACGTCTCTCCTCACTCTCCTAGAGATTCCACTCCGATCCAGCGGGTTTTCGTTTGTACGTCTAGATGGTACGATGAATTCAAAAGCCAGGGTTGAAGCCATAGAACAGTTTTCCAGCCAGGCACCAGATTCTCCGACCATTATCTTACTGTCGTTGAAGGCAGGTGGTGTGGGTATAAATCTGACAGCTGCTACTAGAGTCTTCCTTATTGATCCAGTAAGTTTCGCAATAAATATATAGGCACTTACAAATGTATTGCCCTGACCCCAGGAATTAGAGTTTTGGTTTGTTTTCTATTTGAATCTAATTTGGTAATATGGTAGACTTGGTTGACAAATTTTGAACACAAATACATACAGAAAAATATGAATCCCCTGCAAATGGGCAGTCATAATTGTAACAGCTCTTGATTAAAGGGGGTGTTCCAAATATATAGTAAAATGTGCCCACGCTTCAAATTTGCTCAAATTCTAGATATCTGTAGTACAGTATTCAGAGGCCAAGAAAATGGTAATTTTAAATCCTACAATTAATCAGGGGAGATAATTAGGCTATTTTTAGTACACCATGTCTACTGATAAAGGGAGGTAATAAAATATAGCTTGATTTTGGAAAATACGACATCAATCTCAAACAAAATAGCTTTGTTTTAAAGAGGATATATTGTTGATTATATTTATGAAAAAAATACTTTGATTGTGTTTAAACATACTGACCAGCATTGAATCAATTCGAAAAAAATCATTAAAAATCTATGCAATCGTGAGTCAGAGCTAAAGTTCGGGTGTTAAAAAAGATACTTTAAAGTTGTAGTCCAGTTCCTATTTTTTCTAAAAATCAGGCAAGACATGTACTTCACATGTTAAGAAAAAATTATTCAATTCTAAAACCGGTAACATTGTTGATTTTGTAGATATGGTAATGGTAGTAGTATTCTCGATTTCCAATTTTAAATGCTTCCAGTTTCCATTAAAATCCTAGGATAGCAACACACATTTAATACACTTATATAGACGCATTAGACATTTTAATCATACACTTGCTTTGTGCTTGGACCTCTTTCAGTAAGTGTTATATAATGATCACAGAAAAAGCTTGATGTCCTCGTGTCCGTCTGGAAGTTTGCCGTCCGATTTGTCCGACAGCAATGGCTGGTGATTTTTGAATTATTTAATAGTCAGGATCTACTTCGTGATTGGTTGATAAGACATTTAAAAATAATTTTGAAATAGCTCAAATGTTAAGGTAGTAGATCAAGGTTAATTCTCAAAACTTAGCTTATCTGGACTATGGCTCATGTATTGTTGTCGAGCGTGCTTGTGATGAGTAACACATTATTGTCACTTGATAGTGACATGTCAGTGTATGTGAATTAGTGCATAATTCTGTTTGTCCTTCATTATTTGTCTGGACTGTGACTCCCGCATTTATTAATGGATTTGAAAATAAATAAGTAAGTAGATGTGCAATTTGAAGAAATTTTCTGATAGATCAAAGGTCAAGGTCAAATGTTAAGGTCAATCTTAATTGTGCTTGTTGAGGATATCTCTAATTATGAATAGATTTTAGATTATCTAGGCACAATTATTTCTCATCGTGAGTATGTGTGTCATTTGAAAGAAAATATATAGCTCCAAGGTCAAGGTTACAGCTCAAGGTGAAGTATTGAAATAAGATTATCGAGAGCAAAATATTATTATTAATATTATTATACCTTGATTCAAAATTTTATAGCCAACATTATCTTTGATGAGTAAATGTGCTATGTGAAATGGATTTTCAGATTCTTCAAAGGTCAAGGTGATTGGTCAAAGCCAAAATTAGAAATTTAGCTTATCTGAAGCACATCACCCACAAATAGTTAGTAACATTGTGAAGTTGACATTCACTTCGCTGAAAACCATTCTAAATTTTTCGATAAGCGCCCCCTTCAATGCATTCAACCACCCAAATAACCCAAAAAACACTCCAAAATTATTCAAAAACATTTCAAATTGGTCTAAAACGATCGAGATTTTATTGCTCTTGATTAAATTACGGCGGTTTAATTATCTGGTGTGGATTTAAAAGCACTTGTTTGATCAATTTTCTGAGATAAAAAAGAAAACAAATATGTTTTTTTATGATCGGTAGGTAAAATGATTGCTTATTTTGTCCAATCTGGATGAAATTAGCCATATTTTTTATTACTCCTCTTGAATTTCACTCGAAAATCACCCATTGCATTCATTCAATTTCATTCCAAAATCATTCCTTTTGTCAATTTAACAGAGTTACTTATTGTTGTTTTAGGGATGGGTTTGGAAATGTTTCGTCACTCTGACTCCATCATGATGATAAGAGCCTTTTGATACATATTTTATACAGTTTTTGAAAGTATGTGTGATTTGAACTTTTTTACTTTAGGCAATGGATCCTTTAATGCATTGTGTGACATATAACCAAGAAAGTAAATTATGCTTGCAGTGTGGGCGCACATTCCCACTGTTCTTTTACCTGCAGGACACGAGCAAAAATAATCTTTAATTGGATCATTGATGTCCTGGCTTTTATACTGAATCCAAACATAGTATTTAACTTGAGATCTGTGCCTTGAATGAATCTGGCCTCGTATCAGGTCTTCTGAGTGACTATAAACAGATATTTCATAGTCTCCTACATCGGTTAAGTGGTCAGCAATGTAGCCTGGTGCTAGTTTAAGTTGGTATGTCCCACAGGTTATAGTTTCCAGATATTCAAGGTCTAATTTCGGGAAGTCTAAATCTGCTGCTTCTAGTTTCTTCCAGTCAGCAGCTCTTCTGCATGATAGCTCGGTCTCAATTTTTACTCTTTCGGAAAGGGTATTTTTCAAAGACAAATGTGATTGCATACGTTGTGCTAGAAGCTTGTCTTTAGCTAGGATTTCAGGAGTTTGTATGTAAATTGGACCCCCTAACCAGTTTAACGATGCTGTGACTATCTGGACTAAAGAGTTAATGACTGGAAGGAAGTAGTTAGAACTTAATTGATCTTTAAAAAATCGCCATTGTTTAATCCTTCCATGATAGCTTTCAACTATCCATCGTGTTTTTGTGCAGCGACGATCATCATTTGCAGTAAAGCTCTCATGTTGTGTATCGCTTGACTGTACATAGGATGGCATATGGGGATCATACCCTGAGGATTTCAACAAACAAAGAACATCTCTGAATCCTCGATCTACAATGAAAATATCATTCTCTTGCAGCCACATCTTGAGATCACTTACCTTTTTAAGAATAACTTCTGTAATTTTGGCATCATTTATGTTGCCATAAAAAGGTCCAATTGTGTCTAGAATATAGCCATCAGGCAGGACAATACTCATGAATTTGACAAGATTTCTCTTTTTCTGACCAGAGAAAGTCAATCTCTGTAATTCATGGTCAGAACTTTTGGGAATATACAAGTATGTTCCATCTAATATCACCGTGACCTTATTCCCATAAAACATAGAAGTGAATGATGTGTTGTGGGTAAGTGCCTGTGAACGAGTTAAGTGTTTTGATCCAAGATGTTTTGGCACAATTAATATTTGCAGAGTCTCCAAAACACTATGAAAGACTCTTGAAACTGATGTTTTTGAAACCCCACAAAGCAAACTCAATTGTTTGAAGGAGATATTTGTTTTAAGTTTTACCCAAAATAAGATTAAATCATTTTCACTTATAGGGCAATTTTGGTTCATTTGATCTAAACAAGTAACCTGCATTTGTCTTATTTGATCTAAGGTCCATCCTGTCCATGCTCTGCAATCTTCATCTGTCAGATTACGAATATCAAGACGAGAGGAGGAATCTTTCAGGGACAATTCATGAGAAATTGACAATAGTTCATTTATTATTTGCTCAGACCTGTTATGAAGATGGTCTCTAAGAGGATCTCGATCCTTAGTGTCAATAATAAGCTCTGGGTGTATATCATTACCTATGATGTGACTGGTGCATATTCGTGTGTCAGGGGGACACCAAATATTATGATTGAACATAAGTTGTAATCTCACACGCTTTGGTATTTGTGCCAGTGCAGTACTATACTGTAGACATATAGAACATTTTCTATGAGAATTTGGTGCATAATACAAATCATGCACTTTTATTAGGGGTAGCATATTCATGCTTGCACTGAAGGTCTGAGCTCTTTCTTGGAAATTATTATCATCAAGAAATTCATCAACTTCATTTTCCTTATTACTCGATGGCTCTGTCCTTCCTTTAAGGTATTTCTTGTAGCATTTGTCACATAGTTTTGCTTCACCAGGTTCGGATATCTCAATGTTTATCCCATCCAATTTGAGAGCTTTGCAAACCCAGCTATACTGTGGTAAACTGATGTCTCTCAAAGTCCATCTGCTATTACTTCGCAAATCTTTGAATCGAACTTTACAGTCTTTCCCAACACACTGGCCATTCATTGTAAGAAGTGTTATGAAATGAAATGAATTTAATAATTCAATGTATATGTACAAGTGTTACTCCTAGCCTAAACAATAATAATTACCACAATTATTCAATATTTATGTACAAATAAGGCTTCTTGCCTAAACAATAATAATTTAATTTCCACAAAAAGCAAATTACAACAAACAAAATTCAAACAAAATCTGAAAAGTAAATGATTTTATGATATTTTTTTATGTAAGAAATTTTAACTTCAAACGAAATGTAAATGTGATGTATATTTATATTTTAGATATCAAGAATGTATGATTTGATTAACAGCTAATAAACTACAGTGTATGCTTTGGCTAAATAGGCTATACTCTAGAAACCATAACTGTAAATCACGGTCGAGTGAACACAGTATGTTTTGATTGCCCCTGCAAAACATGTGGCCTTAATTGAATTTTCTAACATGTACCTGTATATGAAAGCATAGCTGTAAACTGGGTAAACTCACAAACGAAATTTTATATTCCTTACCGTATTCATCTAATAATTTTTTCTACCTTTTTCCTATTTATTCATTTAGATAGCAATATAATTAAAGAAATACTCTTTTAGCGATTTGTACTCTAATTTCAAAAAGAAAACTATACAAAGTATAAAAAAGACAGATTTTAAGCTAAAAAGGTGTAAGAATACGATTTTTTATTTTTTTTCCTTGCCTTTTTTTGATTGTTCCGTGTTATAATTTTATCATTTATTGATATACAAGTGAAGGATCAAAGAATATGTATTAAATTCAATTAGTGCATGAAGGCTCAAAACATTATCATTAATTAGTCACTTTTCAAAATCATACCACATCGTGAAAAACCTGAAAAAGTACAATGTTACCGGTGATCAAATTCCTTGAAAAAAAATTACATGAAAGAATTATGACCAGGCATGTTTTTTGGTAAATATCTAAACTGGACTAGCAAGAGAATGTACATTTTGATTTACTCAAAGTTATGGGTTGCATTATAATTTTTCATTTTTTTAACAAAATTTCATCTTTGGATCTTCAAAAACGTAACTTAAAATAAAAATCTAAAACATTTTTTTCAATGTCATGAATGCATGTCATGTCCCTTTTGTAATACAAACAACTGTTTGTATAGATGATTTGAATTCTGTTATTCAGAAGAAAAATTCTTACCCCACCCACCAATTATAACATTGGGTACAATGAAGGGCTCTTGTATAAAGTATTTATTTATTTCAAACAAAATAAATTCACTTTTGTGGTTCACTAATAAGGTTCTCTATGTGTGCAAAGTTTCAAGAAAATCCGAGCGTGGGCACTTTTGGAACACCTCCTTTGATTCTATTGACTGACTGTTTGTGCCTATAATACAATTTATATTTAATGGTTATCCATAATATTTTTTTGACTTGAAAACCTGAGGTATTATGATTACCTTGGCTTCATTCGTGTTGGCCTTGTTGTTTGTGTTGGCATAGGTGTGACAAACTTTAACCTTGGTCATATCTCTGTTATTCTAGAAGATATCTTAATGAAAGTTGGCATGTGTGTTCACCATCACAATAGCTACCCAGACTCAAATTTTTCCTTTTAGTGCTTTTGGCCATTTGATTTTAACAGGATTCTGAAAAGAATTCTACTCAATTTGAAAAGAGGAAGCAGATTTCAACAAGATTCCTAGACTTTGTAAAATTTCACTACTATTTGTTTATTATGATAGGACCTGTATACCCATGTCACAGGAGTGAAATAACCCTGTTAAATATTTATATTACACAGGTGTTATTACACTATTGGAATAACTATGCAAATAAGCACTTAAAGCAATGTTATATTTGTGTTGCGAAAATGATGTCATAATAAATTTACTGACATCATTTTGCAAATGGTATTATATGTTTTGCAGAATAACTTGAATCAATAAATTTCTGGATTTTCCACAATTTTTTGCAAAAATTCATGCCATATTATATATAGAATATCAAACTTGTGCCTTTAACATACCAAATTTATTAAACTCGTCATCTAAAAAAAATAAAACCTCACCACAATCTTGTTATTATATTTATAGATGACTCGTTAATAAATTTGGTATTTCATGACCACTCATTTAATATCCTCTATGTATTGAATTGTTTTGATAGGCGTGGAATCCAGCCTCAGAAGAGCAATGTTTTGACAGATGTCACCGACTGGGACAGAAAAAAGATGTCATTATAACTAAGGTTTGGAATTAGGTTCTTTTATGTCTGCTTAACACTTTCCTGTTTTACAAAATTTTGGACCTGTCCAAATTCAAAGGTTTTGCAGACGAAAATTTAAGGTGGATTTAATTGGAAAAATAACCATTCAGTAGGGTAGAAAATAGTGTGAAAAAAGAAGAAATTGCTTGTCAGAAGCAATTTCTTCTTTTTCACAATCTTTTCTCAATCCTAAAATCACAGGCACGTAAAAAGCAGGAATTAAACAGCAAACGGTTAATCCCACAACACCAGAATCAGTCAAAATTTTGATCTGCCTGAATATCTATAGGTAGAATAATCCTTTTTGTACCCACATAATTCTTCAGAAATTAAAAGAAATTAAAATGAAAACACCAGCAAATCTTTTAATGAAAACAAATAAAATTAACAATAACTTTTAAAAGTACTAACGTTGAATATTTCATTTGCTTAATTTAATGGGTCAATGGAGAATTTTTGTTTATGGATACTTGCATTAGTTTTGTATGATCTCCTTGATCTGTTAATTTCAAGAAAGTAAAATAGAATTGTAACTTTATTATATGGTTCCCTCTTGCCTCAAAATTTAGAAGTGGCGAGAAAATACTGTATACTTTAAGAAGGCACCATTTTGGTTCAATATTCTGTTTACTTGTTTAGAATGGTCATTAAATTGATGGCTCAGCAGCAGTAATAACTGCCCATATTTTCATAGGCAGCTACTATTGTTTTACATTGAGCCATCGAGATGATTTTTATAGGCATTTAACCCTTGTCATGCTGAACCCAGAATATTCCTGCTTTTGCAGGAGCTATAGACAAACATCAGCCTGCACATATGTGCTGTCTGATGTTAGTCTACACCACCTGTTTCTCATTTTAAAACCACAATTATCATTAGATTTAGTTTTTCAAATAAAAAATGCGACAGTGGCACTCATTCTTTCCGACTATTTGTCTCTCACCAATGGGTTGATAATCGTAGACCCATGTGAGATGGTAGCTGGAGGCTAGGAAAGAATGTAGTGGTTGTACTGGTGAGAGAAATACCAGGAAACCATTGTTAGGTGCTCCAGCCGCCCAAAAATATAACTGAAATAATGTTGAAAGCGGTGTTAAACTCCATTCAATCAATCAATCAAATAAAAAATGACCTACAGTTAGGACCATCGTAGTCCTCATGTCTTTATATCTTATGATAAAGCTTGGAGGAAAATGATGGAGTTAGAAATTCATTACCTCATTGATAAATAAATGAAAAATTACCATTTTTGTGGCTCAGCACAAAACAGTTGTAACTGCCTGAAAATGTATAGAAAGTTACAGCTGCTTCACGCCTAGCCATCAATATGTGCCTTTAGATTTATGGCCTTTGTCAGGGTTTTCCACTGACGTTTTCATGTAGATTTACGGCTTTTGTCAGGGTTTTCCACTGACCTTTTCATGTAGATTTACGGCTTTTGACAGGGTTTTCCACTGACCTTTTCATGTAGATTTACGGCTTTTGACAGGGTTTTCCACTGATCTTTTCATGTTTTTCCCTCATTTTAGTTTATTGTTGAGGATTCTGTTGAGGGAAGAATGTTAGAACTTCAAGAAAAGAAAAGAAAGCTGATGTCAGGAGCGTTTGGACAAAAACAGACAGCTGAACAGAAACGACAGGATAGGATCAATGATATCAAAACATTGTTCAATTTTTAGACAACTCATTAATGTTCTTGACTCAAGGTTGTGGACAAGTACTTAAAGCTGTGGACAAGTAAATATTCCACAATGTTTCAGAAGTCATAAACTTTAACAAGGTTTAACAAGGTTTCCTAATTATTTCAATCTAGATCCGGGTTTGATCCCCGATGGCACTCATTCCTTCAGACTATTTGTCTCTCACCAATGGGTTGATAATCATAGATCTATGATAGATGATAGCTGGATGCTAGGGAAGGATGTGATGGTAGTACTGGTGAGAGAAATACCAGGAATCCATTGTTAAGTGCTACATCCGCCGCAATATAACTGAAACACTGTTGAAAGCGGCGTAAAATCCCATTCAAACTAACAAACTGTCCATCAAACAAATGAAATTATTGGAAATGACACACACAAGCTCATGGTAGAGTTTGACATAAATGTGCTTTGAGAAATGTAGTTGTTAATGGTGCTAGTCATTATGAAATTGTCTGATATTTTATGTGTTCACTATATTTTAACTGTTTTACTTTTGTAACCTCAATAGTATTGTTACTTGTTAATTCTCTCATTTTTAGCCTATGCTTGAAATTTCCAACAATTTGAAATGTTCATTACATGTAAACATTTAGAGGCGCAGACAGCCAAAAAATGTAAATATATAGTTAGCTGATTGTCTACAGATACTCTGAAATCTTATCTATCTACTAAGCGCAAAGGGAAGACTGATCAGACTGTGAAGATGCACAGGCTGGTCAGAGTCTTTGCTTTGCGCATATTTGAAATTGTTGGAAATCTCAGGTGCAGGCTCAATTTTAATGTAACATTGTTAACCAATAACAGTATTTTCATACCCTTATCATAAAGAGTTTTTTTTAGCTCGGCTGTTTTCGGAGAAAACCCATGGTATTGGTTTAGCCTCTGTGTCCTCGTTGTCGTCGTCGTTGTGCGAAAACTTTGACATTTTGTTATATCTCTGGTTCTACTGAAGGCATTCACTTGAAACTTGGCACACATGTTCACCATCAAGTGAGCAACCTATACTATCAAGGGGGGTAACTCTAGATGCATTTTGTGCAAATTATGCCCCTTTTTCGACTTAGATTTTTTCCCACCATCCAGCTCTCGAAGGCCAAGCGTAGGCACCTGTAGGCGGTGCTCTTGTTAACCCAAAAACAACAACACTTTTATTTTATGAAGCTCAAAAGTAATACTTGGGACAATCGAAGAGCATTCCGAATTTACTTAATCAGTTAGAGTACTATCTTGTTTTAGATACAGAATGTTCCGTGAGTGACCCTGTTCAAAAATTGCCCACAGTTTTTATCCAATTTGCTTCAGATTTTCACAGAATGCTTGTACCAACTAAAGGATCATTCTTTTCAAAGATGGGTCAGGGCCTGAGGTTATAAAACTTTTCTCAGGCTCAATTCAAATTTTTCTCAAATTTCAATTTTAGATTCAAGCCAAAATTCTGTTTTAAATCACATTTTAATTTATTAACATAAAAGATAATATTAATAAGTTGTTATAAATAACAACTTATTAATATTATCTTTTATTTCCATACATTTATTTTAATTTAAGATTAAAGAAAATTGAGCCTGAGCCTGAGAAAAGTTTTATACCCTTGGGCCTAGGTCCATTAAGTGTCATGGGAAGAAGGACCTTATGGAAATTTGATAAAATTATCCCTGCCCTTGACCTTTGACTGCCTTAAGAGACATAACTTTTCTTAAATACTTAAAAATAACATGTCATATCTTGTACAGTTCAATTATGCCAAAGACTGAAAAGGAGTTAGTAGAGCATTCCAGGACCTTATGGGCCTCTTATTTGCACTTTTAAATAAGCTATGAGCCTTTTCTTTCAAGGGAGATTGATCATGGGCTTTTTAGACATTTTTCTTCTTTATTATACGTTTACCTTGTAATTGTTTTATTTGTGTTTACTTTTTGATAGTTGATTACTATTAAGCTTTTCCGCTCACCTTGAGCACGGAATGCTCAAGGTGAGCTTTTGCGATTGGTCAATGTCTGGTGTCCGTCTGTCTGTCAATAATTATGAAAGAATTGTCTCCTCCCAAACGGGCCTTTGGATTTCAACCAAACCTCAATTAAATAATCCTAAGGTCAATTACTCTAATAGTGCCTCACATAATTTAAATCTATGAAGAACTCTGGTTGCCATTGAAGAGCAGATCTTTTATATTATGAATGGGTTTCAAAATCATTTCACATTCATTTCACATGTGCAAATTGGTGATGTTTAATGTAGAAGGGAAGATTTGGTGATCCGGGGCCCATTTTACTAAACATCTTACATGAAAATTAATTGTTAGTCAAAATCACAAACAGTACCAGTTGTTACCATTCTTTGTTAGATTCTTTAGAAGACGATTCCAATGAGATGTTGCATGGCATTCTTATCTAGATTGATGAGGCTGGGCGTAGAGTGGAAGATTTTGTCCCCTATATTAAAGGTAAATGTTTTAAGGTCAAATAACTAAATTCAACTTGTCTGTAGCATGTCTTCCATCTAATTTTGAAGCTTAATGAGACCATGTTCATAGCATGTTTTCAATTACCAAGACCAAGTTTACAGTTTGAGGAAATAATTTCTTTTAAAATGCCAGTTGCAGGGGATTGTACCATGTCTAACAGAATCTTTGTTTTACATAGACAAAGAATATGGAAGTCTTGACAATCGTCTATTTTTTCAAATGATATTGCCTTGGGTAAGCTTTCTTTTATCTCTAGAAATGCTTTGTAACTCCCCCCCCCCCCCCCCCCCAACTAATTTAATCCCTCTTATTCTGCGTAATTAATGAACTGGCAGGGCGAGCTTTACCGTGACGTAAATTGGCGAGTTTACTTTTCAATACTTTGGGTTCTCTCAAAGTTTAGTTGGAAATCACCGTTAACGCGTGCAAATAACTGTATCCTAAACCTATAGGATTCACTTGCTTAGAGAGAGTGAACACATTTCATCGTTTGGTTACATAGGCCTCGTAACTTCAGCTTACCAATCTACGATTTAAGGTCTCGCGTTATTTTAGATAAAAGCCAATTTCCCTTAACCTTAAGTGTAACGAACCGTTACTTATGCTCCGCCCTGCCAGAGCATTAATCATGGTTAATACAACAAAATAAGTCCTATTTTGTTGAAGGTATTTATCATAAATAAAGACCACTTGTGAAATCTTATCAATTTATTCATATGATTTCTAATTTATTGGAAATACCTTTATTATTATGGTTCCCCTAAAAAAGTAATACAAAAATATAAGGAAATTCTTTAAACTAAGAATTTGCATATTCGGGTGAGCAATCTTAGACTATTATGGTGCTCTTGAAATATAAAACAAGAATCTTTGTTTATCAGTGGTAACTGTAAACTGTACTTATGATACTATGATAATTCACCACCAGTTTTTTCCTATCATGTTTATTATGCACATGGTACTATGTGTGATTGGTAGGTATGCACATGGTACTATGTGTGATTGGTAGGTATGCACATGCTACTATGTGTGATTGGTAGGTATGCACATGGTACTATGTGTGATTGGTAGGCACACCCTTGGTTATGCTATGTATATCTACATTGTTTTAATGAAAAATCTATTCCTCACTACAACAGAGCCCTGGCCTATGACTAGTGATACCAAGTATGGGGCCTTTAATATGAACTTTACCCAGATTGGCTTGTCCATTAACAGGTTGACCCAGTATCAGGTGCCAAATTTCAGACTGATCCAAATCACAAGCTTCAATTGCCATCACCTTCAAATTGAAGAAAATTTAATCTGTATCTTGTGAATATTATTAAACATGAAGAAATTAACAGCAATTTTTTTTGTCTTCCACAGTGTTTTGGAAGCATTATCCCTTTGTAGGATTTTAGTAGGATTCAAATTGTGAGCAAATTTCTTTAATTCTTTTTGGTGGATAATCAAGAAATACCAGTAGATTATCAAACTCACCGCCTATTCAGCAACATTTTCAAAAACTTACACTCTGTTTCCTTTCATTTGATCCTATCTGACCTCATCTAAGCAGAGTAAAATAAGTGACATCATCATGAACATTACAATTAATCACATGCAAAAATGACGTGCTTAAGGAAAATTTATCCTAGTATTTTGTCTCATTTTTGCATGAAAAAATAGAATATTCTTCAGGTTGCGGGTAAGATCTATTGATATTTCATTTTGGTTCCGCCACTTATGAAAATATAGCTTTTTTGTTCACTCAATGAAAAATAAATTTATCTTACACTGAAACAAATGATTATCCCCTATGTCTTACAATTACAATGACTACCTTTATCTGGTATTGTCAGTAGGTGAAGTTTCTCAGCATACAGTATCTATCTTTCAAATGGATTTTAAATTGTTAGCCAGGTGCTAGTTTTATGTTCATGGGTTAGTGTATGTCAAAATAAGTATTGATACACCAAAGTTGTTCATTTTAGTCGAAATAAATTGAAAAGACGATAATTTTTCTTTGACTTATGATATACATGTATTGCTTTACCCATCAATTCGCTAATAGGCTGAATTTCTATTTAGTAGAACTCGACATAGTCTTCCTAGAGCTAGAATGGTTCTCAACCCTTATTTTGCTGAATTAAGATTTTGTATCAAATTGCCGTAATTGAAACATTTCAACCTGTGTGACTCAAGTTTTTCTCTTGTACCCCCTACCCCCTAAAACTATGTTTAGGGGAATAAAGAAGTCAGCTTGTTGGTAGGTTTGTCTGTAGCATTTTTTTGCCTGCTCAATTTCTCATCAACTAATGGACAGATTGAATTGAAACTTTACAGAAGTGATCAGTATCAGACAGAGATGTGCAAATGATATTTTGGTTACAATCCATTTACTTATGATAGAGTTATAGCCCTTTGATGGAAAATGGCTTTTCATTATTCATAAGAACTTGTAGGGGTTATTAGTCTACTTTGAAACAGTCTAGTTTTAATCTAAAGTCCAGAGGAGGTAGTGTAGGTCAAGATCAGTATAGGTCTGTGCAGGCTGATCTTGGTCTATTTTGTCTGTCAAAGCTTTATGTACAGTAGGATTATGATGTGAACAGTATGACAAAGGTTAAAAATTTACATTGTACTTATAAATATAAAATCCAAAGAATCAACGAAAAAGAATAAAACTTCACAAAACACAATTTTGATGCTGAGTATGCCTGTGATGAGCAGAACAAAATTGTCGCAAAGACAGATTAGTGTAATTGCGTTAGTGCATCCATTAGTTTGTTTATCCATTTAAGTCCTTACAGTTACAACTACAATTTTAGCGCATTTGAGCATGAAGTGCTCAAAGTGAACTATTGTGGTTAGGTGGATGTCTGCGTCCGTCATCAACATTAACCTGGTGTTGACTCAAGAGGCCACATTTTTAGCTCACCTGAGCATAAAGGGCTCAAGGTGAGCTATTGTGATCACTCATCGTCTGTCCGTCCGTCCGTCAACAATTTCTTTCAACATCTTCTCCTCCTAAACCACTGGGCCAATCAAGCTAAAACTTGGCAGGGATGCTCCTTGTGTGAAGCTCTTTAAAAGTTGTTAAAAGAATTTAATTTCATAAAAAAAACTCTGGTTGCCATGGTTACTTAAAGGCCCAAAATGGCCGAAAATCTTTGAAAAAATTCTTCTCCTCCTTAACCACTGGGCCAATCAAGCTGAAACTTGGCAGGGATGTTCCTTGGGTAAAGCTCTTCAAAAGTTGTTAAAAGAATTCAATTTCATAAAAAAACTCTGGTTGCGCAAAGTCTGAAAAATGGCAGAAAATCTTAGAAAAAATTCTTCTCCTCCCAAACCACTAGGCCAATCAAGCTGAAACTTGGCAGGGATGATACTTGGGTGAAGGTCTTCAAAAGCTGTTTAAATAATTAAATTTCATCAAAAACTCTGGTTGCCATGGTAATGGAATGTCTTGAAAATGGCTGAAAATCTTAGAAAAAATTCTTCTCCTCCCAAACCACTTGGCCAATCAAGCTGAAACTTGGCAGGGATGATCCTTGGGTAAAGCTTTTCAAAAGTTGTTAAAATAATTTCATTTCTTCAAAAATTCTTGTTTCCATGATAAAGGAAAGACTTAAAAATTGCATAAATTACCAAAAATCTTAGTACAAATTCTTTTTCTCTTTAACCATGAGGCCAATCAATTTTAAACTTAGCATGGATGTTCTTTACGTGTAGGTCTACTAAAGTTGTTAAGATAATTTGACATGGTAAGAGAAAAGTTGAAAATTTATGAAAATTAAAAAAAATCAGATTGCATTTGGACAAAATTTAACCACCCTAAATGTACATTAAACAAATTCTGGTATTCATAACATGGTTGACAAGTTATGAGTGACTAACTCAGCCATATAGGACCATCATGGTCCTCTTGTTTGTCAGATCAACCTGAAATTTCTTCAGAATGATTGACTAGGTGAAATCTTAAAAAACCTTATAGTCAGAATGATTATGATTAAATCTCGGACAAGTTTCAAATTGGGTCAACCTAGGTCAAAAACAAGGTCACTGGGTCAAATCTTTGAATAACCTTGTGTGCACTCTAGAGGCCACAGATTTTACATGATCTACCTGATTTTTTTTTCAGAATGACTATTGTTACAATTTTGGATGAGTTTGAGTGTGTGTGTATTTCCGTTCATCTATTGTTGCTACTTTATTTATCGTCGCTACCGTAGCACATGCCCATATGAGCGACGCCCCCAGATGACGGTGAGTTGTTACGGGGGATAGTGCAAGGATACATGACGAAACTACTGCTGAGATCCGCCATGGTTCTTTAACATGCTCCGTGTAAAGCACCGTCTCACGGGGCCTGGGTTTAACGTCTCATCCGAAAGACAATTAGTGTGTTAATGTGCAACCCCGGGATTGAACTCACGCCGTCGAACTTCAATGGTTTTGAAGTCCGTTGCTCTACCAACTGAGCTTATCGGATGTGTATGAAATTAGGTCAACTGGAGTCATTTAGGTCAGGGGGTCTATTAGAGAAAAACTTTCTATGCACTCTACTAGCCATATGCTTGATCAACCACCAAATTGGTCATAATAATTGTCTTGATGATTTCTTGGACAAGTGGGTCAACTTGGGTCAAGTCATACAAAAACTTTGTATGCACTCTAGAGGCCATATCTTTTGCTTGATCAGTCTGAAAATTGGTCAAAATGATTGTCCTACTAAAGTCTCAGACGAGTTTGAAATTGGGTCAACTGTGGTCAAAAACGATGTCATGGGGTCACATCATAGAAAAACTTTGTATGCGCTCTTAGGGCCATATCTTATGCTCAATCAACCTGAAAATTGATCTGAATGATTGTCTTGATAAAATCAGGTCAACTAGGGTCAAATCCTAGGTCACGGGGTAAGATTTTAGAAAACCTTGAATGCACTCTAGGGACAATATTTTTGTACAATTGTCCCCATGATGTTACTTGCCGATTGTAGCAAGCGTCCCAAGCTAGCACATCGTTCAGGATAAGAAAACAGAAAAGCGCGCGCTAACGTTAACGGGCGCTCACCCAAAGTGTGGTATAATTGGCTTACAGTTTGCTCTGTTTTATCATTCTGAACACAGGGCTGTTCTGCGTCCAGGATGACAAAACGGTGCAATTTATTTGCTTATTTATCCGGCTTTGAATGCAAAATTTGTCATCTTGAAAGCAGGGCTGGTGTCGCCTGTCTTACCTGTAGGAAAACATTGAGAAAACAATTTATTCTACATTAAATGTGAAACAAATTCTCAGTTCGTAGATTAAAATCAATATAGTTTGGTTCTTATTCTTCCTGGGCTCAGGATAACGAGCTGTTGCAAACTTTAAAAAAAATAATACTCTACTTTTGCACGCAAGAGCACTTGCAAGCGAAGAAAGTTTTTCAATCTTTATTTCTTGCATGCAGATTGACAAAACGATACAAACAGAAGTGGGGTATTATTTGCAAACAGTTTGCACCATTTTGTCATTCTGAAAACAGTCCTGCATTCAGGATGACAAAACAGTGGATACCGTTTGCCAATTTTATCCCGCTTTGCACGCAGGTCCACCTGCAAAGCGGGACATCATTTTCAAAAAGTTTGCCACGTTCATTCATCCTGAACGCAGAACAGGTCTGTTTCGCGAACTTTATTTTACCCCAACGCTGTCTGGGTAAACACATAAATACATCTTTTACTCTTCAGAATGCGTAGGCCGTGAATTAACGAATGTAAGCCTGTGCGTGACATTTCCAACAATTTCATGTATGCATGTTTGAAAGACGTTGAGTAGCCTGGACACTCACGCATTAAAATTAATTTTGGGTTATGAATAGCTATTTTAGATCCGTAGCCTTCTTTTGAGCGCATAGTTAAGGCTGATCAGACTGTGCGGCGGCAGAGACTGATCTGAGTCTCAACGCTGCGCACATGTGTGATTGTTAGAAATGTGACGCACGAGCTCATATTATTTGCCAGTACCGGCGATCGAACTTTTGAAATGTTCATTTCACAGAACTAGCAGAAAAGAGGGTTTAAAATTATAAGACATGTACGTTAACCCTCGTCTGTTGTCATGGTATTACGTCAAGGGTCTCGATCGAATTATACCCTTTTTAAGACCGCCGATCAGGCATTTTTTACGCCGCCGAGCTGTTTGTATATTGGATTCATCTTCTCTGCCTGTCTGTCCGCCCTTACGTCGAATCCGTGAAAATACAACCCCACCTTCAATTATGGACGGATTCGCATTCAACTTTCACATAATGCTCATAAAAGACCATACGCATAATGCCGGGATTTTGGAATGCGATTGCGGTGCGTTCAAGATAGACTGTTCGCTTTAAAAACTATATGGGGCTAGCGCTTTCGTATCCTGAACGCTGGGCAGCTCTCCGATTCGAAAAGAAATTTAAGTTTTAGAAATAGCTCAATTAATTAAATAAACAGTTTTGAAGAAAATCCCTTTTATTCCTTTATTTTTTCTAGTCCTACTGATTAGTTTTAAAGGTCTGTTTTCGACACTTCTAGTCCGTAATACGCAATGTCTTGTTTCACTTAGCTAACACGATTTTATATAAAAGTTAAGCACTGTGAGATAGAGCAAAATCGCTTGTTTAAGTGTAAGATCTGTATTTATTTCATTGAGTGAACAACAAAAGCTACATTTTCACGTTTAGCGGAGCCACGGGTGAAATTATAGCTTAAGGTGTTCACGAAATGGCGAAGAAAAACGATCTTACTCGAAAAACATTATTTCTCGATAATCAACCGAAAAGCACCATTTGAATAAAGAGTAATTTGAAAAAAAAGTCTAGAAAACAGTAGATTATCACTTGATTAACTCACTGCCTAACCAGTGAAATTATCAAACACGTATACCGAGCTTTTATTCATTTCACCTTATCTGACGTCATCTAAGTGGGGCCAAATGAGTGACGTAACCATGAACGTTGAATAGCAGTCACGTGCAAAATGATGCGCTTTAAGAAAAATTTTCTTGAAATTTTCATATTTTCTCCCATTTTTGCACTAAAGAAATTAAATAAACGATTGTCTATTTAGTAAGATCGATTTTTATTTCATTTCGTGAACACCTAAAATCTATATTTTCACTAGTGGCTCCGCTCTCTCTTTGGCGATTTATAGATTTGTCTTTTTTTACTTATGTTTGTAACGTCCAGCCGTCACATTAGAAACAAAAATTGTGACGATGTTCCGTTAAAATGTTAAGTGACGGTTATCCGTCACGGACCCGTTTAACTAAACTTCTTACGAAAAAAATGGTAAGTTAAGATCATAAATCGTACCTAGTTTTTTTTTCATTTATTTATCTTTAAAAGACGTTTCCAATGAGACAGTGCATGGAAGAAATTCATATTTAGTTTCTACTGTAGAAACACGTTTAACTTTTGACTTACGCAAAAAAATGACCGTAACATGTATAATAAAACAGGCCCCAGATCCACAATTGACAATATATGGAGGGAAAAACTTAAATTAAGTTCTTAGCATTTCAAAAAATCAATCTTATTGAAAGTGATTAACTCAGCTGTTTATCTGATTACATCATATCAATATCCCACAAGCGAAGTTTCCTCTTTTGTAGTTCGGTATAACGTGCACCATTTAGTGCTTCAAAATATTCAGACTCTTCTGTGTTGTCAATGGTTGTTTTTTTGTCTTCACTGTTCTGATTAGTTGACAGATTAACCTTGTCTTTGTGGCCTTGTATAACGTCAGTGCCACTACCAATTGTTATATCTTTATCTAAAAATCTTATACTTTTCTTATTTTGTATCGGTTGTTCAACACTTTGTGGGATTGCTTCACTGTTACCTAAGATGGTGCCCGCTTCGTGTATTTGTGAAGATTCAGTGCGCGAGCGTTCGATATTTTCTAGTTTCTGCGCTTCGGTTGCTTCTGACACCGAAATTACATTTGCTGGCGCTACATTTAAATCAGACCTCTTAACGATATTTGATTTGTCTTGTGCATTAGATCCGACGTTCTGCGCAAACAAATCAGAATACCCTGATTTATTTCTTTCGATACTTGGAATCTTTGACGAGAACAAGTCTGTGAATTCTGTCCTTGATTTCTCTAGCGGTGGTATCTGGTTAAGTCTGGGAGGCGGTCTACGTCTCGGTGCTCCGACTGATAGCTCATATTTCTCCTCCCTTTC
Source organism: Fragum whitleyi (assembly GCA_948146395.1). Classification (NCBI taxonomy): domain Eukaryota; kingdom Metazoa; phylum Mollusca; class Bivalvia; order Cardiida; family Cardiidae; genus Fragum; species Fragum whitleyi. The sequence continues at coordinate 17,647,034 of OX411544.1, forward strand.
CCGACCCACGAGACCTGTGGAGACCAACTCTCTCAATGTGTCTTGTTGTTTTAATTCCGACCATTGTTCTGCTGGGACTATCTGTTGATCTACCAACTCCTTCCATACTCTCATTTTCTCCGATCCCGGCTTTCCGACCCCGGACGGTATTAGTCTCGGGTCCTTGGTGTAGGGACTGCGTTCTTCCAACACGCTCCTTGTTAGATTGATCTTAGTTCCACTTGAGTTCAGTTCACCTGCTTTGTTCTCTGTGGGTTCTAATGGAACATCGGCCTTTGTAGTTGTGATATTGATTGTATTTCTTATATCACTTTTCACTGTGTCACTAGAAGTTGAAGGATGCACAACTAGATCGCTTTCTATTCTCGTTGGCGTGGACAGACGATGACCATCAGTTTCATAAAGGTTACTTGTCTTGTACTGAGGCTTTGGTTTTTGTTTTTTCTTATTCTTTTTGTTGGTATTTGCCGATACATATTGCGAGACCTTCTCTCTTTTGTACAACTGTAGCATTTTCTCTGGTTCAGAAATGGGAAAATCGACGGGTTTATCCGTTGTATTATAACTTGGATTTCCCGTGTTTTCGTTTCCAATGCCAATGGTGGTACCAACATTGTTAGTTTTTAAGCTGTCTTCATCACTTGAATTTTTGTTTCTAATATTGACCTTTTCAACGATCGTTTCAGAATTGTTAGATGGCTCATCGCACGCAAGTTCCGACGATTTATCGGTTTGTGTCACGTGTTCATTGAGTATGGTATCGTCATCGTCATTTTTCTCGACTAATTCGAATAAACTTGACCTACACTCTCTAATTAAAGGTATCTCTTTTACCTGATAATCTTCAATATCATCGTCGTCTTTCAATATCGTAACAAACGTCACTGTTTCGTCAAATGTCTCCAGCTCTGGGGTGAGCTCTGTTTTGTCTTGTAGTGGTGTAGGTATATCACATATCTTATCTTTCTTGCTGTTAGAAAGTCCCATTTTTATGCCTTTTTGGTATACATGGATTGCGAAATTACGTCGCCATTTTATGTTTACTCAATTTTGTGCGTGACGTAATTTCCGATAAAAATAACGTCGCTTCTAAGATACGTAAAGGTAGACAACGTTTTTGCGCGCCGACGGCTTGCGTTGCCCCACAACATGAAAAATGGGGGTAAACGTTTCAAAAACCGCTAAATCAGATTCCAAGGAAACGTCCGCAGACAACATTGAAAACAGTAAGTCAGAACAGAGAGATAAGGAAGATATAGAACCAACCACGGAAAAAACAGCGGAAAATGGCCAGAATATACGTCTTATAAATGACGGCAAGGAAGTCAATGATTCATGTGAAACACAAAGTGTTCCAGTTATAGTGAAAAATACGACAAGTCGTCCTAAATTTTATTACTATCCGAACAAAAAAAGTTCAACAAAGCGCGAAACTATATTCATATCAACGTCAGAATTCCCATACAAGAGAGCAAAAGCTGTATATGTTAGACCAAGGAAAAGCTTGGGAGAGCAAACTTTACCCTTCCAACAGTTACGAGGGTCACTGAATGAAAGTTCTAGGTATTCGAAATACGAAACAAATTTACCACGGGCGCCAGATTCTCACATAAACCATCCGATGCATACCAAAACCACAATGAGGTAAGACAAATTTCAAGGTAGTGGACCCGTAATAGTTCCGCAACGTTTCGGAAATCATAAACTTCAACAATGTTTACAGAGGTTTCCTAATTATTTCTTAACCTAATGTTAGGTTAACACTGCCAAAGATCGTGCTCCACAATATTGCGAAACTATCAAGGCTCCGCTACCTTAGAAATGCATATTGGTAGTTATAATTAACTGTTTTGCATTAAGCCATCGATATATGATACAAATAAGAATAATTCTCGAAATTCATTTTAATATTAAAGGGTTAAATAACAGTTTATTCTGATTTCGAAAATTTCTTGAAGAAAGGGACATGATATTAAAGGATTAAATAACAGTTTATTCTGATTTCGAAAATTTCTCGAAGAAAGGGACATGACTCTTTTATTCTATACTTTTTTTTTTTCAACGAAAGTTTTGTCACGAAGCTTATTATTCTTAATGATCATTTACTTTGAGTAGGCCTAATATATAAAAGGCTTTTATACACTGGAGTGTGTGTTGCCATGTTATTGGCCCTCGTTTTTGAGGGCCGCTAACGAGCCTGCATGCACAGTTGCATTTGGCAGGTGATTCCACTGGATAGTGGTGTCTACGAAGAATGAGTGCTTGCTGTATGAGCTACATTTTTTCAAATAGATATTTTTGAGGAAAAATAATTACAAAGAATATGCCTATCTCGCGCCGCGTTATAGAAACTTCATTATCTTCTGACTCATGCGGGGTATTCAGATCAAAATTATTTATTTATAAGATTAAAAACTCTCCTCAAATTATATCATGAAGCGAATTCTTCTCTAAGTATATAGTATTATTACATTATATTATATTATATTATACATGTATATAATATATTACATTATAAAATATAAGTTTGATTATTTGTTCGTACATCAATGATAACAAAATTCTCATAATTTCTTACAATTTCATTACATATCGGGCCAAAAATAAGATTCTAATCAATTTTGAGATGTTTTTTTCTCAAGCCCCAACAGTACAAATGCGTGCTCAGAATTTAATTCTAAGTATGAGGTATAAATATTTATTTATTTATTTATTTATTTATTTATTTATTAATTAATTAATTAATTAATTAATTAATTTATTTTTTTATTTATTTATTTATTTATTTATTTATTTATTTATTTATTGATATATTTATTTATTTATTTGTTTATTTATTTATTTATTTATTCATTAATTATCTGAATATCATTCTTACGATTTGTTTAGATATTGTTTGCTACCATGAAATTTTCTAAAAACCGAATTCGTCGTATAAACAGGTATGATTATAGGCGATGTTTGCTGAATATTGTCTCTATATTCCCCAAATGCTATCCTTTATTTTCAGTTGTTTTGTGTTTTCTGTTTTTGTCTTTTCTTTCTATCTCTTTTTTAAGCAGATCCTTGGTTTAGTGGTAAGGCACAACAATTTTGAAAGGACGATTCCGGTACTATTCTCGCCCGCGCCTTTGATTTTTTTTCTGAACAAAATATTTAGGCAACGTTGTCCCTCTTCATCCAGCCCTACATTCATGATAACATAACGGTGCAAATTCTTTGCACGCAGGTGTGTGTGCTAAGCGGGGATTATCTTCTACTTCTACTTTTTTTATTGTACTGCTTGACAATCTCGTAAGATTATGATTAGCAGGCGCGTTGTCTGGGACAGTTGTTAGTTAAAGTTGGTTAAAAAGTGAATTGGTTATGGTTAGTTTTAAAGTACAATAAAAGATTTTATATACAGATTAAAACAATCATTTGTTGACTAGAAACTGTAGAATGGGTCCAGCCTCTCAGTAAAGATGGTAAGACTGGGGCTGGACTGCGTTAATTAGAAAACAGTTTGCATCGTTTTGTCATCCTGAACACAGGACAGGTGTATAAATGGATACATGTAAGCGTTCGATGATTAGCCAATGTATAGTGGTTGTACTTGTGTCAACTGTTAACCCTTTGCTGTTTAATCCCTGCTTTTTACGTGCCTGTGATTTTATGATTGAGAAAACATTGTGAAAAAGGAAGAAATTGCTTCTGACAAGCAATTTCTTCTTCTTCCACACTATTTTCTACCCTACAGAACAGTTATTTTTCAAATTAAACCCACTTAAAATTTTTGTCTGCAAAACCTTTGAATTTGGACAGGTCCAAAATTTTGTAAAACAGGAAAGGGTTAAGGAGAAACTCCAACTCTAAGATCGTCTATTAGGTAAAGTTGTACAGTCGATTAGTTAACTTCGGTTTGAGAACATACTATAAAATGATATTAGATTATCTGGAGGCGCTTGGGAGCCTAATTCGCTACACAGGCACGAATCTCCTGATAATGATGATTATCGGAGAATGATTATAATGCGAGGCCTGACAAGGCTGACATGAGTCGATTATTTCAGTTCAATATCTGCATTTTTTAGAGTATATAGAATGATTATGTCGGTGCACGTATGCTGGATCCAATCCCATTGTCAACTATTCATTTTCCGGTGTTTCCAGAGGCTTGTGCTTTTTGCATGGCGCTTCACGTGTGTTTTTCCGTTTATTTATCTCGCTTCAGTAGCAAATGCCCATACGTGCGACGCCCCGAGAAGACGGTGAAGTGTGTGTGTGTGGGGGGGGGGGGGGGGGGGCAGGGTATATCACGAGACTACTGCTGATATCCGCCATGGTTCCTTAGCGTGCTCGGTGTTAAGCACTGTCACACGGGGCCTCGTTGAAACTTCTTATACGAAAGACAATTAGTTTTATAAGACATCGACCTTAATAAGTTTTGAAGTCGGATGCACTACAAAATAAGCTTATCGGACTTAGTCGTTTTATATTCGCTATCATTTCATTTTGCAGGACTCACCAACCAATAAACGATCGCCATTGGTCATCCTCCCACGTTTTACCCACCACCAACGACCCGACAGACCGTATACTACCCCACAGGACGGTGTTAGAGCTTCACCGGTCATCTCTACCCTACCCCGGTACGGAGGGGAGGTATCTACCCGGGGAGCAGTACTCCAGACACGCTGTAGAGATAGAGCCCGGGGTCGTACGACCACCCACCCCGTCCCCGTCAGCGTGGTACCCATATAGACGAACTGAGGATTTCCTGGTCGCATCGTCCCTACTAGCCGGAGAGAGGGAGATGGACCGCAGACAAGCCGTGGTCAGGGATGTAAATGACTTCTAACTTCTAACTTTTAGTTCCATACTTATTCAATCGTTAATAAATCTTTCTTCGATAAGCATGTTTCATTGTCTGTTCGCTAATTATATTGTATTAAAACGAATCACCTTGAAATAAAGTAACTGGTATTTTGACGTATTTGAAATATCCGCATAGTTTTTGCAAGCAACATTTAAAATCTTAAAGTTCAGGCCTGCGTTCAGGATGACAAAACGGAACAAACTGTTTGGAAATTATACCACGCTGTGCACATGCAGTTGTGTACAAAGCGGGGTATAATTTCCAAACAATTTGCACGGATTTGTCATCCTGAACGCAGGACAGAACTGCCCTATATCTATCACCTTATATTAGGCGACCGAGAAGAGACATGCAATAACAATGGCTTTCAAAAGGAAAATAACCCCCACCCTGTCATGACTCAGAGACCAGTGAACATTGTACAAAAACAAATTTTGAGAAGAGTCACCAAAGAAACCTTGCTGCAGAATTTGGTTGAAATAAGCTCAGTAGTTTAGGGGGAAAGAGAAAAAGAGAAAGAGAGAATAGCCGCTGTCCTACCAACCCGAAATATATACATGTATAAGCAAATATTTTTTTTTTCAAATACGTGTTGATAAGAATATTCTGCTGATGCCAAGAGAATAGGAGGGCGAGTTTTTCAAAGTATTTATACCGTGATTTTTTAATTCCGAGTATCCCCACCATTTCATGATCCGATTTTCCGCGAAACAAAAATTCGGGATCAAGTTTTGTAAAGGGCCACCGCGGCAAGAATCTTTCATGCCAACATTAGTTAGTCCAGTGGTTTAAGGAAGTGGAACCGTAAAAGTTCCGCAACATTTCCGAACTTTTGATCTTTCGCTATGTTAACAGAGGTTTCCTAGGGAAATCATTAGGAAACCTCTGTTAATATTGTTAAAGCTCATTACTTCCCAAAACGTTGCGAAACTATTACCGGTCCACTATCTTAAGAGGTGATTTGTAGATAATTATTATGTGCTGTCTGATAAGCCCTACCAGAGAGTTGAAATACAGTATTTTTCCTTTTGTGCTTAGACAAGTAAAAAATTACTTTCTACTTGTCCAGGATCATAAAAAGTGAATAGATAAATTTTGGGAAAACATTGTTTTTATAGAAGAAATACTGATATAGGTAGATTTTGTGCGGTGAGCCGTTAAACATAAATTCATGAAATATCGGAGTTCAACATTCATTTCAAAATAAATTTTGATTGTTCAAACGATTTATTGATTGACAGCAGCAAACCGTTAATTCAGCTAGCCATGACATGGATTTACATTCTTTAATGCTTTTTGGTGGTTTATTGGGGAATAAAGGCACCTGAAAGAATTAGCATAATTGTTTCTTTTTTGACGAAGATCAAGTGTTATTTCATTTGAATGAACAACAGAAATTATATTTTCAGTCGTGGCTCTTGCCACTTGTGTAAAAATAGCTTTTGTTGTTCACAATGAAATATAAATTGATCTTACGCCGAAACAAATGTGTATCCTCTAAATACATCCACCATCGGCGACGTATAAATATCAACCAAGTGTGTAAAGCTTAGCTCTAAGTCAATCTACTTAATCCATGCAGTTTGACAACGACACTTTAAATGCAATATGGGCGCCTGACATGTCACAAATATAAATCAAGAGTGCATGTGTACAAGTTGTACATTGCCTTGTTCGATACAGTTTGGTAGTGGTACCAAACACAACCATTAGTTGCTTTCCTGATTTTGTTTGTTTGAATGGGTTTTACGCCGCTTTTAACAATTTCGCAGTTATATCGTGGCGGTCGGAGCACCTAACAATGGATTCCTGGTATTTCTTTCTCCTGTACTACCATTATACCCTTTCCTAGCCTCCGACTGCTATCTCACATAGGTTTACGATTATCTACCCATTGGTGAGAGACAAACGTCGGAAAGGATATTTGCCACCACCGGGGATCGAACCCACGACTTCCAGATTGGAAGTCTTATGCCTTACCAACTGCGCTATGGTGGCGGCAGTTGCTTTTCTGAGCAAGAACGCTTTATAAAAGGTTGCATTCATTGGAAAACAATCACATCATAAGTAAGATTTCGATACAAAATTAATAAGCATTTTGCTAACATGAAAAATGATAGGCATATTATGAGAAAGCAGAAGAACTGCAAATATATTTGTACCATACTTGATCTTAAGACCATAGAGATGTAAGAGATGTTGGGAAATGAAAAGTTGATACTTTCTTTTTTTGCTGAGTATAAATACATGATGTACCCTTGAAAAAAGGTATGTCTAAATATTAATAGATGGGTCAGTGCAACACTATTGAAAATGCCTATATATTTATAGGCACTTTCAATAGTGTTGTGTTAACCCCTCTATTAGTTGAATAGGTAAATATTAAAATGTAAACCTAACAAGCTGGCTTATAAAACTGCTTATTTTAATTCAGAAATATATATCATGGCAATAGAAAGTACATATCTATTGATACTTAAATTCTAAGATCAATCTTGGCCATTACAACTGTGGCAGATAATCTTCTTCATCATTTTCACTTACTCATACCTTGCCTGGTGAAACAGTTATAGATGTCAATAATATAAAAGTCCATTTCATGCAATGACAGATAACAATTCAAAGTCGTAGAAATTTTTAAAAAGATGTTGATATGATCTTAAAAGTTGAATTAAGTCCATGTTTTTTAAGAAACCTTTTCAAGACACAGAAGGGTTTTGTTATAAGCAATTTCAAATTTTTTCACAAAATTTCTATTTACTCTTTCCTGTTTTTTTTTAATTTTAGACTGGTCAAAACAGAAAGGATTTGCAAACAACAATGAAAACCTGCTGCAATTTTAAAAAAAAATCTATGTGGTAGAAAAAATTGTGATAAAAGGAGAAAAAGCTTGTCAAAGCAGTTTCGTATATTACCATTATTTTCTCACATATAAGAATTTCATGGACTTTAAATCCTGCCCTGCGTTCAGGATGATTAAACGGTGCAAACTGTTTACAAATTATATCCTGCTTTGCACATGCACTTGGGTGCAAAGCCGGGCATAATTTGCAAACACTTTGCACCATTTTGTCATCCTGATTGCAAGGCTGGTCTTGTGAAGTGAGAAGATAATTAATTAAGCCTGTGCGTGAGATTTCCAACAATTTCAAATATGGGCAAAGCAAAGACTCTGACCAGCCTGTGCATCTGCACAGTCTGACTAGAGTCTTCACTATATGTTTAGTTGATAGATGAGGTCTCCAAGTATCTGTAGACCATCAGGTAACTTTATATTTATAGTATGTGGCTGAATAAGCTACCAAATGTTTTCACATTACTAACATTTGAAATTGTTGGAAATGTCACACACTGGCCCAATTACATTTGTTCTGGGGGAGAGTAATTTATATGTAAATCTTAATTTCCTATTCAACAAGCTAATTATTACTTCTGTTGCATACTCTCCAATGGAAACCAGAGAAAAAATTATCAAAAGAAACAAACAAATACACTAAAACACTTCAACAACTGATGATCATGACTTTTTATCTGATCCCTCTGTATCTAGTAAAGCTGATCTGATTCCAACTTTTTGCAGTTCTTCAATCAGTTCACCATTTTTGTGCATTTCTAAAAGAACATCTGTCCCTCCAATGAATTCTTCTCCAATGTAAACTTGAGGTATAGTTGGCCAGTTGGAATATTCCTTTATTCCTGTTAAGAGACATAAAATGAAATGTGACCTGTCAAGCAAAAAGGGACCATCTGGAAAGTACATAAAGTGTCAACCTATTAGACTGGGCAGACATTGCAGGGTGAATAGGCTTGAAACTTTTCAAACTTGGCTGATTTTCTGAATCCAGAATGATTATTCTATTTCACTTTTTAATGTATAAGAGTATAAGAATATATAATAAAAATCTGTTTCCGGTTGATCCGTCTTGTACTCAATATCTATTTCAAATATTCATTTTACAGAATTCCCTAATGATCCTTGTGTGACAGGCGACATGTCACAAATAAATAAATGAACGGTTAATGTAATATATATACATGTAATGCTAATATTATTTTACTGTTACCAAGAAAGTTGTATATTGTTAGGCAGAATTTGGTGACAGCTCCATTACCATTCTAAAATAATTAAGTAGAAAACCTAGAAATATCATATTCTTTTTCAAATATCAAATAATTGATGCTACTCTACATAAATGATGCAATATTGTTTCCATTGACTTCATTGCGGTAGCGAGTGCCACATGGCTTCATAATAAATACCTTGTCGAAGGTTTTCGTCTTCCAATACATCATGGTAATCAAAGTCCATGACTCCATGAAAATTCAGGATTTTGACAGCATATTGACTGAACCCACATCTTTCTGCTCCAGGAACACCCTTCATGAAGACAACAACTTTTTTGCCCTTGATTAAACTATCGATATGAGTTTTGCTACCAGTGTCAACTGAAAATCTTGAAGATATTTCGTGAAAAACTCGTCCTGCTTGGAGCAAAGATAGTCTAGATGACAGCACACGATTCATTTTAAGTTATTGTCTTTTTTATTTTGTTGAAGGTCTTTTGATACTTTGATTTGTATAAGATTTACGTAATCGTAATTTTTAGTCATTTTCACGAATCACATAAAATAACATTCACCGGTATAGCAGAAATCTACTTCCGTCAACAACTTTTGACAAAAGTTTGACTAATTAATGGAATACAAATTCATTGTTCACACATTTTATGTATCTGAGTTAAGGTTTTAACTAGTCTTTTTACACAATGACCGAAGAACTTGAGGTTGCCATAACAAGCGGTCGAGTAGATGTTGTCAGAGGTTTCTTGTCCACGTTGCAAGAGAGTAAGAGGTTTCATACCTTAATTCTGTCCTTGAGCCAACTTATTTCTCGCCCTATTGGTGCCCACTGTTGTTGTTTCTTCAGCTTGAATCCAGCCCTGCGTTCAGGATGACAAACTGGTTCAAGTCATATCCTGCTTTAACCTGTATACTTGCGTGTAAAGCTGGGTATAATTTGAAAACGGTTTGCAACATTTTTTCAGCCTGAATGCAGGGCGGGTTTCAAGCTTAAAATAAAATTAACGGGCCCTGATAGGGCGAGAAATAAGTTGGCCCTTTAACACAGACATGGGGTAATCATAATCATTAATTTAATCGATTATAATCAATTGACATGGTCATAGGTAACCTTTAGACGGGTAAAGTTATCTAAAGAAAAAGTAATTCTTGATTTAATCTACTCAACTTAAGGTACTGACTTTAATAATAAAGCTCTTGCCTCCCAGCCTTTTGCTGTATGAATGCGGTATGAATGATGTATCAAAGTCAATATTTTATGTCAGTTTGATTTTTTTTTTTTTTTGTTTGAATGGGGTTTTTAGTCACATGTGAGCAAAACAAGCAAAATAAAATCCATTCTTGACCTTTTTCTCCTCAAGGATATTATCACTAGACAAAAAAGTGTAGTGAGTGCTATACAAACAATCAAATAAAACTTTTTTCAGAAGAGCAAAATAGCCGATCTATCAAATTGATGGTTTAGTTTGAATTTTCTCATTTAAGATTGATTTTTTCTAAACAATTATATAAAAAATTGTAAATAAAAAAATAACCCAATAGAGTTGCAAATACTCATACAAATTCTTACAGTTTTTTAAACTAATTTTTTTTTTATCTTTGTAAAAAATTGTAAAAGGGGGGGGGGTGGGTGGGTGGTACTATAAGTAAGGGCGCTCATATTAAAGCAACCATGCCATGTCTAAATCAGTATACAATGCAATATAGGATACAATTCATATAACATGTTGCATGACAAGCTGTAAATGCAATATTTTAGAAATCAACTGCAGGTATTGTTATAGATTTCCTCTCTTTCAAGTCTATACCGCTTTTAACCGCAATGTAAAACGCAATCGCAATGACTTTGTTTTAGTGGGAAAACAAGTGTCTTATTACCCAAAAGTGTAGAATGATGTCATTTGCAAAAGAAAAAAAGTAAACATCATCCAGGCGGGATTCTAAACACAATTGCTCAATTTTTCAAATGTAAGGCTTATTCTCCTCCTAATTTTCGTTTCTACAATCTAAATTTTGATAAAGATCAATAGAATTTCAATCAATGAAAAAAGTATAAGAAATGAAAAAAAAAGAAAATAACAAAATGGCAAAATCTCATGAGATTATCATTCTCCACGTAGGACGCCTTGCTTAAACGAAAAAAATCGACGGTATATTTACTGCTCTTCGTTTTTGGTTATTCAATTATCAAACGCATTATCTTGAAGCAGGAAAAGCCGCAAAGTGCCCTTACTTTTCCTGTATTAAGTGATTAACATGAAATAATCGATTAATAACCTTTTTTTTTATTAAAAAGACTTTAAAGACAGGTTCTCCTTCATCTATGCATGGATTTGCATGAAACTTTGAGAAAATGTTCCTGTTTTAGTGTTTTTCCTCTCAAATTGTTCGAGTTAGGGGGTATTTAGCTGCAATATTGAAACCCTCTTTCTGATATGCTGACACACATCAGACTTTCAAACAAGTGTTATGTTATCACAACTAAGGAGTATTCTGCTGCCTTACAGAAAATGGGACCTTCATGTTCATTCGGAACATCACTCGGCCATTTCCGTACACTGCAACAGACCTCGGATGTATGTAAGGCCGATGGGTATGTAACAAAATCATGCATTTTGTGTGGCTGAAACAGTGTAAGAAAAACTAGCAATCTAGATTTATATCTTTTACAGTAAATAACGTCTGAAAAATCTTATTTTTTGAGAATGACGAATCTTTCTCAAAAATTAAGATTTTTTCAGCTGTTATTTAAGAATCTAAAGACATTTATATTAGAATGCGATGGTTTCACGTCAGTGACTTAAACGAGGAGCCGTTGGCGACGTGTAATGTTTTCACTCAAAGTTTCGGGGGCTAACGCCATTTTAATTAATGTCATCGAGTTTTTCCAAGGATTTCCTGTAATTTTTGAAAATAGTCTGTCTATGTACATCCGAGGTTGATCGTGAGATTGGCCGAGTGGTGTTCTGAATGCCTTCATGTTATGTCTTGTGATTTACTTAAGCGACAGAAATTTTTATGTGGGAGCTTTTATTGTGACAAGGCATTCTTGTTTTATTTTCTATATAGCAACTTCCTGTTATTTGAATCAAAAATTATTTTTGTCTTCATAAAACTTGCTGAAGCCTGAATATACCATTTGTTTAATTGTAGGTTCTGAAAAAGAGCATAAAGATTTGCTTGATCAAGTTTTGAAACAACCGAAAGTTAATGGGAAGACATACCTTCACTTAGCTGTAGAGGTAACTTTACTTTTCAACTTTTAAACAATTACTAGATGACAAAATACTGATCAAATTTCAAAGAAGTTGCAGACTACAGTTTTCATATTAATTTTGTATTTTGGGGAAGAGTATATATTTTGGACAATAAAGAGATTGCTTGTAACAAGCAATTTTTTCAATAAACACAAAATTGACAATGTTATCTGAAGCCTTGTTTCTTCAGGGGCAATCAAAATGTAGGATTATGAAGGAATAGGTTAATTGTTATTTTGCACAGTTAATTTTCACTGAGTTGGAACTTGTTTAATAAACCTCATAGGGGACCACCAAAAATTAGTTGTTAAAGAAAAGCGCTGCTTAATACATGTGTTGTTTACAAATAAGAAAATGATTCTTGATTGAATATGCATAATATTGCAAAATTCTAAATTATCCTTTATTGTTAAAACTCAATAGAATTGTCTCATTGATATAATTCTGGTGAGTATTAACAACATTGGATTCATTTTCAATAATTTTTAGACCAATAATGACTACCTTTTAAGATACACTAAGTATGTATTATGTTTATCTTATAAGATCTATTTGCCTTCTTTTTGTCGATATTTCTAACAAAAATGCATTGAGTTTCAAAAAATAACTGAATTATGTCTTTTTTCTAAATTATCTTTGTGCTAACATAAAAAAAATCATATGGGATGTTATCACATGGATATTTGCATACTTATAAGATAAACATGGTAGAAAAGGGGATACATTGTTTAGCACTTATTGGTTGATCCATCCGCAGACCATTTTTGTCTGGAATATGCAAACTAGAATGATGAAACTTCACAGGTGGATATATCTGAGTAGAAGTGTACAAGAGCCATAACTCTACTTTTCATATTTGATATTTATTTCCCTTTGTTAATGGACAAAAAATATGCCATTGACCTGCTCTTATGGAGGGCATAAATGATTTACAAAAATCTCTTGTTTTAGGAGGATCAGTTTGACATAGTGAGGGCCCTTCTCAGTTCTGGCAGTGATCCAACAGTCTTAGATTCTAAAGGCAGACTCCCATATCATGTGTGTTCATCAGAGAAAACTAAATCAGCTTTCAGGGAAAATCTTCTACAAGCTGCCTCACAGTCAAGGTAAATCATTTACATATGACAAATCCTTAGGCTGGCCCAGAAGTAAATTGAAATTACAAAAAAGAAAGATAGAATAAAAAATAAGAAGGGGTATAAGAGAACAAACAAGTTTACTGAAAGAGTTTTTTTCATGTGAAATTAGAATTGTTCCTTTAATTTGCAATGCCTGTTTGCATTAGCTGGATTGAAAGAATTGGGACATGTCAATGGCTCAGTACAAAACAGTTGTAACTCCCTGTATGTTTATAGCGAGTTACAACGGTTTTGCACGGTCCACAACATTTCGGCACTCATAAACTTTCACAATGTTGACCGAGGTTTCCTAATGAAAATCATTAGGAAACCTAGGTTAACACTGCTGAGGTTCATTACTTCCGAAAAGTTTTAGAGCTATTACAGGTCCACATCCATAAGGTTTTAGATCAATGTTTTTCAATAATTATAGTACAAATCCTCTGTTGTTGGTATTCATTGGAATCATTTTATTCAGATGATTCGAATGAGTACCCACACCGTAGAAATTTAATGAGAAAAAAAAATAAACTGGAAATACCCCCCTCTTATATTTGTACCTCTTAACGATTTACATAAGACAAACTTTTAGGCTGATTCTAATTGAAGGCGATTTAAAGTAGCATTCTTAAAATTAATGAAATTATAAAGATGGATTTGATAGTTAAAAGGTTTTGGCAAAAAGTTATTCTCTGTGTGAAAGTAAAATTGCTAATATTACATAGCATTTTTTTTGTGTGTGTATTTCCATTTATTTATTGTCACTACCGTAGCACATGCACATGAGCGACACCTCAAGAGGACAGTTAGTTTTACAGGGGGATATATGTCATAACTACTTCTTAGATCTACCATAGTTTTTTAATGTGCTTGGTTTTAAGCACCATCTCACAGGATCTCAGTTAAATGTCTCATCCGAAAAACAATTAGTTTGTTAGTGTGCCAGTCCAGGAATCGAACCCACTTGATCGACCTTCAATTGTCCAGTTCTCTACCAACTGAGCTAATATGGCTGACATACATTATTTGTAACTGCAGAATATGGTTTTGTAATCATATTAATCCTTGTCACGCTAATAACCATGTATTCATGTTGTATTCAAGCTCTTGTAGATAGTATAGACTAATTTCAGTCTTCATCAAGGTGCAGTCTGATTTAAGCCTACACAGCTTAGATTTCTTTTATTAAGGTAGCAATGGACACATGGTGTCATTTTTTTCCACCCAATGAATTTTTTTCTTGGTCACATATGTTGTAGATTAACATTGTGTAGTCATTATATCAAAATTTGAAGGTACCTTTCCACGCTTATTTTCGTGCTAGAGTTATCTGCCCTTGAGTGGTAAGGCCATTTTTCAGTAAAACGGTTATATTCGTTTTAGGTCTAGTATAAACTCTGTACTAGGTTATAGCTATAAAACACATACTTTTTGATAGACCTTATACATATACACAATGGCTATTGACAATAAAATTTCTCTTTGATCAATTGCCTTTGCACAATTTGCTTTCAAAAGTTAAAAATGCACTAATTTTTGTAATTTTACTGGGTAAAAATGCCACAAGAGCCTATTTTTTGAAGAAATTACCCAATGAATTGTTCTAATTTTCCGATATGTTTATAACCCATATTTTCCCTTTATTTGGTAAAAAATTCAGCATAACTTTCCATGCAAATAAGAAAGTTTTTCGTTATTTTACAGTGTCCACTTCTAATCGAATGACGGTTTTAACGCATTTTTATTGTAAAATTTAATGATCCAGTCATTCAATTAATATTAAATGTTGAAAAGAAGCTAAATTATGAAGTCTTACCATCATTATCCTACATTATTTCCATAAGTAGAATCTTACGAAAACCGGTCTTTTTAAACATCGCGCAAAAAGAGCCGTAAAATAAACGAAAACCCACTTCCGGTTTATAGAGTCGGGAGGCGGCTGTCCATTGCCACCTTAAGAGGAAAAAAATGAGCCAGACTATACATGTCCCCAAAATGCCAATTCATTTGAAACAAAATTCAAATATAGCAGGATAATGCTTTTAAATTCATTAATTTCAGTATAAAGGCCATCAAAGACTTATTGAAGGGTGGAGTTGAAGTGAATTTTTTTGATGCTGAAGAAAGTGAAAATACTCCATTACACTGGGCTGCGAGTTTTGCTGATTGGGAAACTGTGGAATGTCTTTGTAGTAAGTCCATACTTGTGTGGATTTTTATTCATTATTGAAGAGAGTTTTGTTGATTTCATGGAGGTTTGAAACTAAAAACATATCACAGGTTGTGATAAGTAGCACAGCTATACTTGATGTGCAACTGATGCCATAGATGAAATGTTGTGGTTGTGCTGGTGTGAGAAAGGACAGGAAAACACTTGTAGGTAGACCAGATGTTGAAAGTGTTGTCAAATCCAATACAAACAAACAAATCTAGTAGTGGCACTAGTGGGATTGTTACACTACAGTCTTGTTATTGGTAACCATGATGCTAATTGAAATAAACACTTCATTATTACAGGTCATGGTGAAGATGTTCATGCTGTCAACAAAACTGCCCTGCGTTCAGGATGAAAGCGTTAGCGAAGCGTTTTCGAAATGATACCTGCAAAGTGGGGTATCATCTCAAAGCGCTTGCGAAATGTTTTTACATCGTGAACACAGGGCTGGATGTTCCCTGTTACATGACGCTGTTGTCATTGGTAACCATGATGCTAATTGAAATAAACATTTCATTATTACAGGTCATGGTGCAGATGTTCATGCCGTCAACAAATCTGGCTGCTCCCCTTTACATGACGCAGTTGTCAGGGGTAACCATGACATTGTACACTGCTTACTGAAATATGGAGCAGACCCAGCCCTACAAATTACACAAGGGTATAAAGAACTTTGACTTATTCCTTTATCCATCAGGATATATAGAAAAACTTACTGTATTTATACACTGCCAAAAGTGGATGTAAATTGGTATCATCTTCTCCGCCTGTCTGTCCACCCATTTAAATACCAGAACTTACATTCTACATCCTTGCATCCATATGTTACAATCTTGTGATTGCAACTCTGTCATTTATGGACTGATTTGAATGAAACTTTCACAAAATGTTTGGAGCCACTTGACCCTGCATATATTGTCGCAGTTTGGTGAACTACATCTGTGTCATGGAAAGAGGAGCATATGCAAATATTCTTATGAATGCAACTCCTCCTTCACCTTTGGGCGAATTTTGATGAAACTTTCATAAAATGTTCCTAGTCTAATGACCTTGTGCATGTTATCTTCGTTTGGCCAAAGGAAAAAGGGACCTTCTTGTTTAATTCTTGTGAACGCAATGCTTCCTTCATTTATGGACCAATTTTGATGAAACTTTCACATAATGTTCCTTATCCCCTGATCTTTGGCTTATTGCCACGGTTTGATAAAATTCAACTATGTCATCCTAAAGGAGGCCAAATGTCAAATATCTTGTGAACACAACTCTTCCTTCATCTATAGGCAAATTTTGTATGAAACTTTCATATAACTTTCCTAGTCCCCTGATCCTGCACTTGTTGCCACGTTTCGGTGAAATTCAGCCATGTCATGGAAAAAGGGGCCTTCATATCAAATTTCTTGAGAATACAACTCCTCTTTCATCTATGGATCGATTGTGATGAAACTTAATTTTTCTTCTCACTTAACCTTGTGCATATTTCGCAGTTTGGTGAAATTCAGCCACACCTTGGAAAAAGGGGCCTTCATGTCATTTTTCCTGCATGCAATGCATCCTTCAATAAGGGACAAATTTGGATGAAACTTTCACAAAATATTGCTATTCACCTGACATTGCACATGTTATGATGTTGTTGTTTTTTAAAATACTGACCTGCTAGAGAAAAAAGGGGCCATCATGTCAAATTTTTTATGCTTGTAGCTCTACAACTTCAGAATGTTCCTAGCCACCTGACATTGCACATTTACCTTATTTCATCCATTAATTCGGACACAATAAAGGTTTTTTTGTGTCCGAAATCATGGATAATTAATTAAGCCCGTGTCATGAATAAATTATCATCCTCTGGGGAGGGGGCTTGTTGCCGATTTTGGCAAGTAAAATACGCCAACGCTGAATACTGTTTTGTTCCTTATCATTTAAGCCTCTGTCAGGCAGTCATGTTTAAATTTGTTGATATTAATTCTTTCGGGTGTAGAATGCTGACTTTACATTTTTTATTGACCAAAATGAACATCATACAAGATAACATTTCCAATATAATAATGGAATTTTTAATTTAATAATGACAAATATTGGCAGTGGATTAATTTTGGCGTATCTTAGCTTGACTGCCAATATAACCAATATAAAACTACCACCAAAATTACCCAGTTTACAGTATTAATGCTTTTAAAAGGCTGATCTTTTGAATTATACAATTAATTAGACTAGATATAGATATTTGTTACTTTACTTGTAGGAAGTATGCAGGCAAGACTTGTTACGAACTAGCTGAGGGTAAGAAGGAGGTTTTAGACACACTGAATAACCCTCCTACAGTGGTCGAGGTGCCTGTGTCTAGAGAAAACAAGATGCTTAATGGACCAGAAGGTAGATTAATTTCACTAACTAAAGAACAATAGGTTTGATTGTTATTCTGTTAAACTTTCTGAAGTGGTTCACAACACATGGATACAGTGCACAAACGTTTGGCAGACAGTATTAACTCAGCCTAGCCTGTAGAGATGTGCAGTCTGATAGTAGCCCAAACTATTTTTTTTACTGTTGTGGGAAAAACTAGAGCCAATCTGGTTGAAATGTCCAAAAAATGGGATTTTTGAAAATGATAATTATAATAATTGCAGCAGGATATTTTTGATTGAGAAGTGAACTTAGAACAGGTCTTTCATGGAATTTGCCATAATGAAGCTCTGTAGATAGATAACTCTGAAAGTACAGTAGGCTGTGTCATAGAAAAACAAGCCTTTGTTATAAAATTTGCCGCTTTGTTTATTGACACAACTGCATACTTGTTTAAACTGAGGAAGTAAATAGAGGGAATTGAATGAATGGTCATGTAATTCCAAACCCATTAAACCCAACATCTATAAAATCGGGCCTTTGTTAGGTCTTTGTTTGTTTTATACACAAATTTAATATTCTGTTTATAACATGATCTGAATTTTTGTAATAAATCAAAATTCTTGAGATTCATGGCTTAAAATTTTTTGTGGACCCTATAACACAGTTAATAATTTGACATCAAATATTATGATATTGTTTTCTTAGAAACAAAAAGGATTTCTTTATGCTGTTAGCTCTTTGGCATAGTTATTACACTAGGGAAATAACAGCCGTGGAATATAGAAATCCCATGACATAAGTCATATCATTAAGTAAAGTAATGTTGTTTGCACTATGATCTTTTATATTGATATTTTTCTATTTCATTAACTGTAATATTTGGTTCCAAAGAGATATTTTTATGGAAGTTGTGTTATGAATAATTTATTACCTTGTAGATTTGGGTTCCAAAGTTCCTAATGGTCACCCCCCTGGTGCAGATGAATGGACAAACCAAGTGACTAGCCAAGATAAACCACTGCCTAAAACTCCTGAACTCATGTCACCTGTGTTCAAGGTAATTATCTGTTCCAATACAATCCCACTTTTAGGGTGCAATGATTTTTTTATACATACATGTATGAAACCAGCCTTGTCGAACATTCATACACTTTTATCTGTCTGCTAATTCTGTACAACTTGAAATTTCTAAATTAATCAACAAAATTTTGGTTCCATTATAACTGTAACAAGGACAGTAAAGAGATTTTCTTATTAGTAAATCAGTTTATTTGTAATACATATTTTAAACAATTAATTTATATTCATACATACCTTTTGACAGATGGTACATTGTGACCTTTTGTGCTAATCTGGCTGGGAAATGGAGAATTTGTGTGTGTGGCAATGAGTGCCATTGCCAATCAGTGATTAGAAAAAAATAAGCGTCATGATTACATCATAAATATCCTAGAAATAGTTTGTGGTATAGGTGTCTTTAAAACAAGGTTCATTTCTAAATCTAATTGATATGCGTTGTAAATAGAAATATGAAATCAATTTGAGTGTATGGAATTTCCTGCACAGTTCAATGCTATTATGAATTGTTTGTTTTTCTTATCTTCATCAGCATTAATAACAGTTCTTTTATCTCCTTAAATTTTAATCAAGATGTTTTTCAGCATTACAAGGATGATGCAAAATAAGTATCTGATGAGAAATACCAATGCCCGACTTGTTAGACAAGGGCTTTTCAACCTGTGGACAAGTATATTTTTAAAGGTCACTTGACTGTGGACTAGTAAATACCAAAGCGAATCCTGGAATGGTACTAAATAGATCTAATAGATTAATTAGCTTAATGTTTGTATCACAGGGTAGAAACTTTGGTTTTTAATGAAGAAAATGTTGGGCTCCAGCATTTTCTTCATTAAAGACAATGTTTTCTCAATAGTCATTTGTCAATTGTCTTTTTTGTGGACAAGTCCATTTTAATCTTGGACAAGTAGAAAACCCCACTTTACTTGTCCAGGGACAGGTGGAGAAAATTTGTATTTCCACACTCCTTAGACTCATCTATATTCTACAGAGAAATCCAGGTATCGATGGCCTCAACAAACCACCACAAGTTGTTACGGAGGAGAAACTCGGTTTATTATGGCCTCAACCACAACATATTGTACAGTTTGAGGGGAACCCTTTCAAGGTTGCAGAATCTATACCAGTCTATATCCAACCAGGACCAGGTTCAGGTATACTTTTAAATGAGCCAAGCTTGACATTTCCCATAATTTCACATGTTTGCAAAGCAAGGGGTCTGACCAGCCTGTGCATTCGCACAGTCTGACCAGAGTCTTCACTTTGCCCTCTCCAAACAGTTAAGGTTTTATCTGCTCTTCAGACAGTCAGCAAATACTCTTATTGCATTATATGCTTGTCTAGACTACTCATTATATAAGGTTTAGAAATGTCACATACAGGCTCATATAATGACCCTAAGATGTAAAAGGACCGTAAGTACCAGTAAAAAGACAATGCATCCAGTAAATGTTAACCAGTGGTGGCATTTTGGAAATGATCATATAGAAAGGTAGAACTATCATTCTAGATTAACCCTTTGCTGTTTAATCCCTGCTTTTTACGTGCCTGTCATTTTATGATTGGGAAAACATTGTGAAAAAAGAAGAAATTGCTTCTGACAAGCAATTTCTTCTTTTTCCACACTATTTTCTACCCTACAGAATGGTTATTTTTCAAATTAAAACCCACTTTAAATTTTCGTCTGCAAAACCTTTGAATTTGGACAGGTCCAAAATTTTGTAAAACCGGAAAGTGTTAAGGTAAAAGAGCTTATCAGAAAAATTTCAATCCTGATCATTCTGCACAGGCTGATCAGGGCTGGTACTTTTTGTCTTTTGGTACCTTTTCATATAATGGGTCACAATATGTATTCAAATTCATTTTTGGATAATTTGAGAAACTTTCATCACCTGAAGAAACATCATATTTCAGGATAGAAGATATTTGAGGAAAGAAGAAATTGTTTCTATAATAAAATCTTTAGTAAGAAGTGTTGTCCTCATCTTGGCATCATTCGCGTTGGTGTTGCCATCTGCATAGGGTTGTTGTGACAAACTTTAACACTTTAAACTGGGTCATATCTCTGTTGTTATTGAAGAAACCGTCATGAAGCATAGCATTATCCTGTGTTGGCACCTCTATGTGTGTTGTATGTGTGTGTATGTGTGTTTGTGTGGTTACTCTTGTGTTAAGAAGAAAGCTTGAAGCAGTGAAATAAAAAAGTTAAGTCAATATCAAGCAGAATCATTCTGGATAAAGTTGGTTTGTTTTGAAAAGATGTTTCAGTATTCTGTTTAACAAGAATTATTTGTTATTGTTACAAATGCTGAATTCATCTATTCAAAACAATCAGTGGAATGAGCATTCTTACAATTATGAGATGAGAGTAATTGTTGACTTCATAGAGGTATGAAACTAAAAACCTATTACCTCATATACAGTGTGAATTGGCGAAGAGAATTCATACATGAGTGTTATTAGATTTTTAGTTTCATAACTCAATGAAATCAATATATACTCTCTTCATTTCTTAAAATTTAATTTATCGAAGAAAAACAGTTCAGATTTATAAATTAAGAAACAGATTTAAATGGGACTATTATGTATGGAAGCTTACAAAATAGCTGTGTGCTCAAAGTTGTTTTTCATAGAGGAATAAAACCAGGTTTTCAGCCAATCAGAATGCACGAGTCTTAATGTACACAACTTGAATTAAATTATTACAGGTTTAAGAGATATCAAGAAGAAATGGCAGCTATTCAAGGAGAGCTTTACGAACTTGGATTTAGATTTATCTGTGGAGCCATTGACACCATTAAGTGATGAAGATGAGACTCATATACTCTGTCATGTAAATAGACGGACATGTCCAGGAAAGGGAGCTTATAAAATTAATGTTATGCAAAATAAAGTAAGTTTGAGTTTTCCTTCTTGTGAAACTGTTTTCACTATCAAAAAAGTTTGATAATTTTTTATAAAGGGCATCTATGATTGCTTACCTGTCATAATGATAAGAGGAATTAAGATATTATACCCTCAAAATTATGTTTATTATACCCCAAAATCATGAGTCAACTTGTTGATTCGTTGGTCAGTCTGTCCCTCTGTCTGTCTGTCTGTAGCATTTTTTTTGTCTGCTCAATTTCTCCACAACTAAAGGGCTGATTTCATTCAAACTTTAAAGGTGTGATCAGTATCAAGCAGTGATGTGCAAATGATATTTTGGTTACAATCCATTGTTTTTTGACAGTTATTGCCCTTTTGTGGAAAATGGCTTTCATAATTGACAAGCACTTGTAGGGGGCATGATTCTGCTTTGCGACAGTCTATTTTTAACTGGGCTGTTAAAATTAAGGATTAGTGTTTCACAATTCATCCTGTTTACTGGTCAACAGCAGTCTGCAAATAAGCTTTATTGATAAAATCATGCCTAGAATTGCATAGGATAAATTGGTGTTTGATATTTTTGTGACATTTTGCCTTGAAATTATATGTTCATATATACTCAGCAAAAATAAATTATATCAATAATTCGTAAAATTATGGTATCAGTAGCTGAACCAACATGTTTCAAGGCCCATTTTGCCTTGCCCCTTTACGAAAGATTGTGTGTGCAATCAGCCATATCCCTAAAATACACCCGTCAGCCTATCCTGGTTTTCCAAGTGCATTGGCCTTATGTGTATCGCTTGACAATTGTTTTTGATGTCAAAGTATCTCTGACGAAGTGTCTTTGAAAAAAATCATATTGATTTTTCCATAGCAATATGCCACACTTAAATAATGAGCAACGTAACCAAGCAATAGGAATGCTAAATGCAGGTCAAACAGTTAGTGCTGTAGGCCGAGTCTTTGGATGCACTAGGAGGACTATTCAAACATTGGTCGTTCGTTTTGTTCAATTGGGTAAGGTTAGAGACCATCCTCGTAGTGGTAGACCTTGTGTGAAAAACGGTAAGGGAAGACCGATTTATTACGTTGACGCATTTACGTCATCGTTTCTTAACCGCCAGTGTCACAGGCAGGAGACTCGGACTATCTTCACAGACTGTAAAAATAGACTTAGAGCTAGGAACAGGCCAGTACGCGCTTTCAGACCGCACTATAGTCAAATTTTGACAAGAGCCCATAGAGCTGCTAGAATGGATTGGTGTCGACGTCATTTAAGGTTAAGACGTGCCGACTGGAATAATGTGCTATTTACCGACGAGTCTAGGTTTAATTTAAGCCATGCAGATGCGTTTGAGGGTTTACCGTAGGATAGGAGAGCGCTATGCTGATGCATGTGTCCTTCCAAGAAATCGGTTTGGTGGAGGCAGTGTGATGGTATGGGGTGGTATTATGGGGGCTCCAAGACACGTCTGATTACATTGAATGGTAATTTGAATGCTCAAGAGTATATTGACCAAATTCTTACGCCAGAAGCGGTACCTTTTATTCTAAGACAACCTCACCAAGTAACACTAATGCAAGATAATGCAAGGCCGCACACTGCAAGATTAACCCAGCAATTTCTCCAACGCCATGGCATAACACTTCTTTAATGGCCCTCCAACAGTCAAGATTTAAACCCAATCGAACATATCTGTAATGAAATGGGTAGGAATGTGCATGGGCGAGACTTGACGTCCATTCAGGACCTGCGAGGTGCCCTACAAGATGCATGGAACATCTTAACTCCTAATGTTATACGAGGCTACGTAAACAGCATGCGTAGAAGAATACAAGCAGTTCTTGCTTGTCAAGGCGGCTACACGTGATATTGAACAATTCCAGACCATTAACACCCGTTAAATACTACATTGAATACTCCTTCATTACCTTGTAATTTTTAAAATTGACCCTCTCCTCAGTATCGCGCTTGTAATTTGGTAAAAGGGGAATCAAATCCATTGAAAAAATCATCACCAAGTTTACGAATGGTTGGGCTTTATAAGATAAAAATTTTTCTAGTAATAACTGTCATACTTTTTGGGGAAAAAAACTTTTTTATGGGTGTATACTTTTTAATTTTGCTCAGTATATTTTCATAAGATTTTTTCACATATTACCATATAAGGAAATGTTTAGGTAAGTCTAAAGGTGGAAAAAATGTAGACCACAATGCAAAGTGTGAAACTAGGATAACAATACAGAGACCAATTAGGATGGAGGTCAAAATGGTAAAAGAAACTATTTTGCCATGATTTTGAATGCTTCTTCTTTTTTGTTTTTAAATGTATTTAAAATGGCCTAAAGTATAATTTCTGTGACCTTTACCAATGTTCTAAAACATGGTTTCAGTAAATATAGTTATTAATCGAGGGATCAGTGCAACACTATTGTAAGTGCCTATATATTCATAGGCACTTACAATAGTGTTGGGCTAACCCTCAATTGGTTAAAAATGTTTGTGTTTTAGATAAAGTTACTAGCCAACGATTGCGATGCTCTTCATTATGCCATATCAACTTTACTACAATTGTTCACATCATACAATGACAAAGAAGGAATACAACTACCTCAGCTTCTGGTAAGGTTCAATGAATGAAGGGAGAAATATTAAGGTTTTTTAAATATAAAATTGACTAGTAGGGATCCTTTGAAATCAACCATTCATTCATGTCATTTTGCCAACATGTTGAATGGAAATTTTTTAGCTGGGCTGTTTTTGTAGAGAAGCCTTGGTGTTGTTATCCCCGTAGTCGCTGTATTTGTCATCCTCATCGTTATGTGAACATTTGACATTTTGTGATATATCTGGTTCTACTTAAGGCATTCTCTTGAAACTTGGCACACATGCTCACCGTCAAAAGATAAACCTATACTATTAAGGGGGATTACTAGATGCATTTTGTGAAAATTATGCCCCTTTTTCGATTTAGATTTTTTTCCACCATCCAGCACTCAACAGCCGAGTGTAGGCACCCATAATCTGTGCTCTTGTTAGGTACAAGGTATGAAAATATGCTTGAATAAGCCCCCTTAATAGCAATATCTACTCAGTGAGTAGATAAACCACCTCAGAATAACTCACAAATCCAGTGAAATTGAAATCAGGTTTAAAAAAAAGAAGAAAAAGAAGAAGAAGAAAAAAATGCTGAAATCTCCTGTTAGAGAGGTTAAAGTTTATCAAGGCGATTTCGAAAAATTGTTACTTAGATGAAAGATTTGTCTGCGAATTACTCAGATTTTTTTTAATGATGGCATGATATTTATTTTTTAAGCCTGTGCGTGGCTTTTCCAAAAATTTGAAATCTGTGAAAAGTGGAAAGATTTAGCAACATAGAGAGTCATGTAGAGCAATAAGAAGATACTTCGAGACCTTTTTTATCAACAAATCGCATAGTGAAGACTCTAGTCAGCCAGTCTTTGCCTAGCACACTTGTGAAATTGTTGGAAATGTCAGGCTCAAGATATTTTTAAATCATTTCAGATAGAAGATTGGCCTGCCATGCCATATAGAGGTGTTTTATTTGATATATCACAGGGAAGAGTGCCAAACATGGTAGGTTTTGTTGAAAATACAGTTATACTTGTGTTAAACGTCTACCTATGTGACCACCAAATAAGAGGTCGCTTATGGGAATGGTGGCTTTAAAAAGTATTTATAGATGCAAAAGATAATTCTTAGTAAATCAAATGAAATTCAAATCCATCAGAATTGTCTCATTGAGACAATTCCGGTGGGTTCCAATGTCATAAGTGTCAATGATGAATCATTTCTTGTTTAAGAATGTCCACTTTTTCAGAAGATTTGCTTACGGTGAAGGGATTTTAAATGATGGTCATTTTACAAAGGCGGTTGCTTAAAAGAGGTGGTTGCTCCATCAAAATCAACTGTACTCATATTTTTAACTTGTAAACTTATCCCATTTTGTTTTAACCCTTTTTTGTGGTTTGGCAACTTACAAGCAATTACAGCATGAACAACGTGTAGTTATGACATTTAGTTGGCCATCAAATGCAATGCTCTTTGTATCTATTACTACATATTCTTTGATGCTTTTCCATGGACTATCAAGAAATAATTTAATTTTGTCCGTAAATGTACATGCATTCTGATTGGCTTAGAAATTGGTGTCATTACTCAGTGAAAGCAATTTTGAGTACACTGGTATTTTGTTAGCTTATGTCATATGTTTTAATGAAGAAATCTTCATGATTTTTGCTTGGTGATTTGAAATTATAGGAAATGAAGGGATTATTTATTGATTTCACGGAAGTATAAAACTAAAAACTAAAAACATAATCACACTCATGTATGAAACCGCATTGCATATTGACGGCTCTTGTTGTTCTCTGCAGCCTCCAACATTTTCGACAAGGTCAAAATTTAAAGAAAAGAAACAAGAAAAAAAACAGGAAAGTGTTTAAGTTTTGTGCAAAATAGACAATGAACAAATTGCATCTTTTATTGTAGATCTTCTCATAAGCCCTATTATAGATGATTCTTGTGTAATACTTATAAAAGATAACCTTGTAAGGTATTTATATCTATTATATTTCAGGAAACTCTACAGGAAATCTTACAAATACAGTCAATGCTAAAGATCAACCAGGTATTGAAGAAATATTTCAAGGGTCATCCAGAAAACTATTATTAGTCTCTATTTATTTATAGGCACTTACAATATTTTGGGCTGACCCCTCAATGTGCTCATTTGTCAGTTTTACCAGATTAGAGTTGAAAACATTGATATGCCTAAAATCAAAATTGTATTTGAAATGGAAAAACAGTACATTGTGAGGAAAGGAGGAAAGGTTTTGTACAAGAAATGTTTCCTCCTCTCACCATGCTTTGGATTTTTCAGATCCTACTTTTCGTCATATCAGTTGAGGATTCATGGAGATGGTTTTTAGCTCCACTGACCGAAGGCTACTTGGGCTATTGTAATGGCGTTGTGTCCATCATGCGTCCGTCCATCAGTGTGTCTGGTCGAAAACTTTTTCTTTGAAAATCTTCTCCTCAGAAACTACTGGATGAATTTCAACCTAACTTCACAGGAATGATTCTTGGGTGACCCTCTTTCAAAGATGTTCAAGAAATTTCGATCCAATGAAAAACATGGATCTAATGGGCATGGCTAATTTCCAAATATGGTAAAAAGTGAGTTTTCTCAGATTCAAATGGATGGAAAGCAATTAAATTTTACATGAATAATCCTTGGACGGCCCTCGTTCAGTCTACAAAAAATTATTGTGATCGGATGAAAAATATGTATTTTATGGGCGGAGGTCATTTTTCTATATGTTATATAGTGGAAACTTTGAAAATCATTTTTCTCAAAATGTTATTGATGGATATTAACCAAATATATTCGAATGATCCTTGAGTGACCCTTTTTCAGTCTACCAAAAATTATCGTCATTGGTTGAAAAATATGTATTTTATGGGCGGAGGCCATTCTCTATATGTTATATAGTGGAACTTTGAAAATCATTTTTTCAGAATGTAACTGATGGGTATCAACCAAATTTCACTTGAATGATACTTGAGTGACCCTTTACCAGTCTACCAAAAATTATTGTGATTGGATAAAAAATATGTATTTTATGGGCGGAGTTCATTTCTCAATATGTTATATAGTGGAAACATTGAAAATCATTTTTTCAGAATGTAACTGATGGGTATCAACCAAATTTCACTTGAATGATACTTGAGTGACCCTTTACCAGTCTACCAAAAATTATTGTGATTGGATAAAAAATATGTATTTTATGGGCGGAGTTCATTTCTCAATATGTTATATAGTGGAAACATTGAAAATCATTTTCAACATCAGTAGAACCCAAAATATCTAAAAGTCTAGTCAAAACTTTGATTTGCTATTACAAGAATTTCAAGCCTGTGGAGCGACTCAAGCCATTCATGGCTTTTTAGTTTATATTTAGCTAGGCTGTTATTCGTTTTTGTGTTGCTTCAGCCTTGTTGTCATTGTTGCTGTTGTTGTTTTGCAAAAAAATTTGACAATTTGTGATATCCCTGGTTCTACTGAAGTTTAGATGCATTTTGTATAAATTATGACACATTTTCAACTTAGATTTTTATCCACCATCCAGTACTCAACAGCAGAGCATAGGCACTAGTAGGTGGTGCTCTTGTTTAAGATTAAAATCATGAAATGTGATCTGGATTTAGATTTAGTTTTAAGATTCGTTGAAATAAAAATATAATTTGAAAGAATTAAATGAAAAAGTTGTTAAATTATTACTTGTAATTAAGAGATAAAGAGAGTATTTGTTGATTTGATGAAGGTATAAGAATAAAAACCTAATCACCCTGTATGAATTTCTTGAAGCAAAACATTAAGATTTAAAAAAGAAATAGATTTCTTACAGGACTACTTCATGGGGAAGTTTACAAAATAGCTGCATAATCAAAAGTGAAAAAACCAAATTTTCAGCCAATCAGAAAAGGCAAATCTTGATGGACAAATCTAAGAAAAAAATTTTTAGATATACAGGACCACAAAAAAGTGGTTGTTTATGGAAATGGTCTTTTGTACAAGTTTTGTTTACAATCAGAAAATAATTTGATTTGAATAGGCTTATTTTTGAGAATTTTTCAATAATCATATGTTGTCAATTGGACGATTCTTATGAGTTTTATCTACAAAGGATCAATTCACAGTAATTTTAGACAAATGATATCAACTTTCCAAGATATTTTGAAAAAAAAAAAATGAAGGGGATTTAGAAAATGTTACATGGTAAAATTGGATGCTTGATAGACCTAGTTGCTTGAGCAATGATTGACTGTATATAACTTTGTCCTAATTTGTCCGCAGGTTTATTTATATACCCGTTACAGAAAGTTAGAGAATCTGGCTGACTGGCAAGTCTGTTATAGCATGGAGTAAGTTCATTATTTCTTCCTCACTTGTTTAGACAAACAATCTTTTCTTTTTGAACCATGTTAGATACTTTTTAATTTAATGGTGTTAAATATTTTCCTCTAATTCCTACTTTCGACAGCAGACAAAATTTCAATGTGAACAAATGATTTACTTCCCTTTGATAATAAGAAAGGTGATAAGGTACAGTTTTAGCTAACCTGTGCTTTGAGTGCCCAAGGTGAACTATTGTGCGTCATTAGATGTCCATTGTCCAGAATTGCTTTAAATATCTTCTCCTCCTATTGGCAAATCTTCATGAAATTTGACAGAGATTTTCCTTCGGATGAGCTCTACTAAACTTATTCGTGTAACTTAAATCCATTTTAACTCTGGTTGCCACAGCAACAAAAAGTTATAATTGAGATCTTTGAAATTAATGCTGTAAGGATTTTTTTCTAGTGAATGTAAAATCAATAGGGTCAAACAAAATCAAGTTTGTTCAAATCATGCACCAGGGATCAAAGTGGGTGCCATGTAGGCACATTCAACTGTACTTAGAAATAAAGAAGCAGATCTTTTTCATTGAAATTTGACAGCAGATTACTTTAAATTTGGTATGAAACCTCACCGAGGAAGATGTTCAACAATTGTCTTCTCTGAATACAGCCTATAGCATTGATAAATCATATCCTTGAATGTGGATAATCTGATTTATTTGATGTTCCAGTGATCAAGGAGACTCATTTGAGCAATGAAGGACCATCATGGTTCTCTTGTTACCATGAAAAATACTCCTATCAAGGAAAGACATCTGTTGAAATTAAGGGGAAATGGTTTTGGGTCGCTTCCTTTAAGTTAGTTTAAGTCAGCCATATTTTGATGGCTAAAAGCAAAACAGTTGTAACTGCCTATAAACATATAGGCAGTTACAACTGTTTCGCGCTAAGCCACCGATTATTGGACAATTTTAGCACCTGAGAATTTTTAAGTGTATAAAATTTACCGCATGCACAGATTTACCAGGATCTTCTCTATACAAAATTTGCAATTTTCTTAAATTACTATTTACACCAGCCAATTATGTGAGATAGATGAGTTGTGTCATGATCACGGAATGCAGTTGATACCTGTTATAGAAGTGGCACCCTCTGTCCAGTATGAAGACCTTCAGGAATTATCCAGTGTGTTTAAAGATTTCCTCACTTGCTTTAGTTTTAATGAGTAAGTATTTCATGATATTGAATACTGAAGTTACTAAAGTGGCACCCTATGTCCAGTATGAAGACCTTCAGGAATTATCCAGCGTGTTTAAAGATTTCCTCACTTGCTTTAGTTTTAATGAGTAAGTATTTCACAATATTGAATAGTGAAGTTACTAAAGTGGCACCTTCTATGCAGTATGAAGACCTTCACGAATTATCCAGCGTGTTTTAAGATTTCCTCATTTGTTTTAGTTTTAATGAGTAAGTATTGTAGATATTAAATACTAGATTATATTTCCCTTAAGTAATAATCAGGAATCCATTTTTAGGTGAACCAGCCACCACACTTGACTGTCAGATTATTAAAAGCAGAGTAAAACCCCATTCAGCAAAACAAAAAAAAATTAATAATGATATAACTAGAAGTTGTTCCATTGTGTACATTTTCATGAGATCATGAAAATTTTTGTTTTGTAAATGTATTGTGTTATGTCAATGGCTCAGTGCAAAACAGTTGAAACTATCTATTGAGATATAGGCAGTTACAACTGTTTAGCCCTGAGCCAATGTTGTGATGCCTGTATCTTAGCTTAAAACATGTATCTCACCTATGTGCAGTCTGATGATAGTCTACACCACCTGTTTCTCTCTTTCAAACCAGATTTGTCAGAAGATTTTGTCTCAGAAAAAACTTGACATACAGTGGGTACTTTCAGCAATTTTTGCCCTTTGATTTTGATGAACATTTTATAGCAAAATTTATTCAGCATGGTAAGGGTTAAAAAGCGTGTATGAAGATCTCTGCTCTTCCATCTCTTTCAATTCTAGGTTTGTCAGTGTTGGTCCCAGACTAAGTAGTTTTCTATTAGACTATGAGGATGATAGTTTAGATATGAGTGATTGTAGAGCCGTGGTACCTGTGCGGGATGATCAGACTCTACAAGTGTGTGGGTACCCGTTACATGACATGGAGTCCAAAATACTCAAACAATTACCTCCAGAAATCGTGTTTGCTGAATATGGTGTCCAAGTTAGTGTTTTAAACATACTTATGTTAATTTTGAGTCAGACAACTACTGCTGCTGCAAGCAAAAAATTAGACCCCTTCATTATAATTAACAATATAATGGAATGGCTATAATAGAGTTGCAGTGTAGTAGTCTACTGTTATTTGAAAAAACAAAATCATTAATCAATGTCATGAAACTGCTCTTTGAGTTGATATGTAATTTGTATTACCATCATATCTCCACTTATACAGTCACCTTCCTGAGTGTCTAGAAATTATACTTCAGTCCTAAGGCACTCAATCATTTTATTTTTCAGTCAGCCCATGACTATGTCGAATATTGCAGACCCTTAACTAAACATGGGTAAGTTTTTTACAATACAAAAGTTTTTGAAAGTATTTGGCTATAACTTATAACACCTAGGTGCCTGCTCATAAGGAAGTGGACCCGTAATAGTTCTGCATTGTTTTAAAAGAAATCACTTTAACAGTGTTTAACAAAGTTTCTTAAAGATTTTCATCAGGAAACTTCAGCCAACTATGTGAAAAATCATTTGATATGTTGCGGAATAATTACAGTTCCACTACCTTAAAAGTAGCAAGGGAGGCTTCTTATCTTTCTATATTTAAGTCCTACTACCCCCTTAGGAGGAAGATATAAAGCTTATGTTTTCTTTTACTTTCTGTCTGTCTATAGCAATTTCTCCACTATCACTAGACTACCCCTTGCCCGAGTTGAATGAACTTTTTGTGATAAAGCATTGATGTGAATTTACTAGATTCAATTCAAGGCCTTATAAAACAAAAAGGAGGCTCTGTGTATAATTTTCATTTAATTCAACAGGATGGTGTCTAAATTTAAAAGATCCAGGCTCTTTCAACAGTGTTGCACTAAGCTTTTAATTTGTGGTGAAAACTCCTTGGCATTTTTGTCTATCAGTAGAACAAGGCAAAGGGATGTGACAAACATACTAGTATATTAATAATTGATGCGTATGTCATTTAGAGATCAGTCCTCTTCAATGTGACATTTATTTGTATTTGAAATTAAAGTTCATTCTCAGTTGTGAAGGAAAAAAAAGTTTTATAACCTTGGGTCCTGACTGCATGTCTGTGCAATTATTACCATCACTTGGCTAGACTTTAAGAAGTTGAGTACTTTATTTGCAGGGCATGTTTCTTCATCTGTCCAGGAACTGCTGCGTGGAATAGTCTAGCTGGCTGTCCTGAGGCTGCTGTCACAAATGTATATAATGCTGTAAGGTGTGCTGCTTCAGAAGGGGCACTCGGTGTGGTTGTTTGTAATTGGTCAGGGAAAGGTCATGTGACACACCTGCCTTTTTCATGGCCAGGGTTTATCATGGCTGCTGGTCTGAGTTGGAATACTACATGCCATTGGGTAAATATGTTGTTTTCTTTCATAGTTTTGGGGGTTAATAGGAGTCAGCTTGCCAGTTGGTCAGTCAATTTGTCCATCAGTCCGTCCATCTGTAGCTTTTTCATGTCCTCTCAATTTCTCAGCAGCTTATCAGGGGATTTCATTCAAACTTTACTGATGTGAACAGTATCAAGCAGAGATGTGCAAGTGAAGTTTCTATTACAATCCATTAATTTTTGACAGAGTTATGGCTCTTTGATGGAAAATGGCTTTTCATTATTCACAAGCACTTGTAGGTGGGTATTAATCTGCTTCAGGGCTTGAAATTCTACTCGTCATTGAGAGTTAGCTTTGATAAGTGAAAATAACTATGTGATCGTCCTACCGGACAAGTTAAAACATGTCAGTTCCATGTTCTCTTCCTCTCAGTTTTGCCAAACACTTATAACTTCAATTTTACAACTTAAATGATAATGTGACTGAGAAATTCAACTGAGTAATATTGATGAAATTGATACTATGACAGAAATGTTTTCCGAAATCCATTTTGATTGGCTTTGAATGAAGCGACTTTACTCTGTTTTTAATCTTTAACGATTGGGAACTGTTATCACAATCAATTAAAAAAATACTCTGATAATTCAAGTGAACCCCTCAGTGAAAAATGAAAGCTAAAAAAACAACAGACTTCTAGTGATTTGCCCGAAGAATTCTTTGTTAATTTGGCTTGGCAATGTATTTTGATTGCTCAGAAAGGCATACATAACATATTTTTACTGGACCATTTCTATTCTCATTGCACTGATTCAGCAATAATGTTCCCAGCAGAGTTCTTGACAAGTTTGAGGAGATTTTTGTAAGTTTGGAAAGATCCAAAGTTTCTTTAATATCTTTAATTCTTATGATGCGTTCATGAATAATTGATTAAAGATAAAATCTTAAATTGAAAAAGTTCTTTCAGAAAATGTCACTAATGGTTTAAAGTTGACCTCATTCAAAAAGTATTGAGGATTAAATTCGTAATAGTGAGACTCACATTGATATTTGCCATTTTTTTTAAAGACAAGTACAAATAGTTCAATAGGAAGGACGAGTTACATGTATTTTTCCAACTTACTTGTCCTGCAAGACGAGTGGATCTTAAACAAATGTAAGAGCCATGTGCTTTGTGAGTCTAGTTTTGTTTGGTCTGAAATTTTCTCATACTGTTCAAGATATTTTGCAGACTGTATGGACTATATAAAACTTTACAGACATGAAGTATTAAACAAACAGCCTATTAAGAAAGAAACAATGTGATTAAAGGAAAAATGTTTTCTATACAGGAATATTGCTTAGGTAACCTGGAAGAGTTATTGAATCTACATGTATATAAGGCTGAGAATGGTGTTATAGGGCATGCCATTGTAGAACTAGGTCGGGCGGAAACATATCTTTTAAGGTGTTCAAGATGTCAGTCAGGTACATGAATATTTAATTCCAATTTTTAGCTCGGCTATTTGAAGAAAAAACCGAGGTATGGCTAATGCCTCGGTGTCGTTGTTGTTGGCGTCGTGGGAAAACTTTGGCATATTGTAATATCTCTGGTTCTATTGAAGGCATTCACTTGAAACTTAGCACACATGTTCAAAATTTAAGGCTAGTCCAAATTGAACAAGGTTACATAATAAAAATGTTTGCCATTTGAAAAAAATTCCTTCTATATGATAAAAAGCATTGTGGAAATAGATAAAATTGCTTTGTAAAAGCAATTTCTACTTTTACCACAATACTTTTAAGTCCTCTTTTGAGAACAGCACTGATTGTGAGCTTTTGTGATCACTCTGTGTCTGGCAGTGACCTTTGTAAATCATCATTTTGAGTCCACTTGGAGGTCATATTTTTGCCTTGAATCTTTGTCATAATATTTCTTTACATGAAATCTCTGTCAAGTTCAAAATTGGGTCAAGTGGAGTCAATAATGAGGTCAAGGGGTATTATTTTTAGAAAAATAATGATTGTGTGCACTCTGGAGGCCACGTGTATTGAAACTTGATCAGAATACAAGTAAAAGGAACATTGAACCCATTGATTCATTGAATTGGGTTTTACGCCACTTTCAACATTTTTTCAGTTATATTGCGGCAGCTGGAGCACCTAACAATGGATTCCTGGTATTTCTCTCACCAGTACAACCATCACATCCTTGCCTAGCCTCCAGCTGCTATCTCACATAGATCTACGCTTATCAACCCATTGGTGAGAGACAAATAGTCGGAAAGAATGAGGGCCGCCGTTAGGGATCGTACCTAGGACCTTTAGATTAACAGTCTGATGCGCTACCAACTGCGCTAAAGAGAAGTCATAGAACCAATGATAATTGTGCAATGAAGAAGGGGATCCCATATTATCCAGAGGGATTCCTGTCACATCAATCTAGGGATTTCTGTTGATCCCAATAGAAAAAAATGTAATCGTCGACCACTGAAATTCATCAAACACTATCTTCTGTAGGAGACAATGTGCTAGACCTGCCACCAGATAATGGATCACCACTATTTCAATTTTTACTACAACCAGACGGGGCCAATGTAGAAAAGTTGACTCCAGAAATGTTACAAGTAAGTACTATTGACACAAGTCTACTTTTTAGCTCCATTAGATGAAGTCCAGCTGGCTATTATCATGGCCTATTGTCTATTGTGTGCCTGTGTGTGTAAACTTTTTCTTTGATCATCTTCCTCTCTGAACCTACTGAGCAGAATTCAACCAAATTTCATGAGAATGATGCTTAGGACATGCTCTTTCAGATTCCTTCTTTTAATTCCGATTAAGCTGATAACTTGGGCACTATGGGCTGTTGAGTCACCAAAAAGGGCCCCATATGGTGAAATATGAAATAATCATCTGCTCTGAAACAAATGGTCACAATTCAACGAAATTTCACAAGAATGATGCATAGGACATGCCCTCTCAGATTCATTCTTTTAGTACTGATAAGATTGATAACTTGGACACCATGTGCTGCCAAGTTATCAAAAAGGGGCCCCTTAAGGTGAAATATAAAAAATTCTTCTTCTCTGAAACAACTGGTTAGATTTCAACCAAACTGCACAAGAATGATACTTTGCACAAGCTCTTTCAGATTCCTTTATTTATTTAATCCTGATCAGACTGATATTTTTGGTGCCATGAACTGTTGCGTCATCCAAAAATGGCCCCATATGGTAGAATATAAAAAATTTCTTCCTCTCTGAAACTACCAGTCAGAATTCAATGAAACTGCACAAGAATGATGCTCGGGCCATGCCCTTTCAGATCTTTAAATCCTGATTCAGCTGATAACTTGGGTATTACAGGCAGCTCCAAAAAGGGCCCCATGTGGTAAATTAAAAAAAAATGTTTTCCTCTCTGAAACTATTAGTCAGAATTCAACCAAACTGCATAGGAATGATGCTTGCGACTTACTCTTTCAGCTTCCTTCTTTTAATTCTGATTGGGCTGATAACTTGAGTGATACAGGCTGTCTTCTTCTCTGAAACTACTGGTTAGATTTCAACAAAATTTCACTTGAATGAATTTTAATCATGCTCTCCTAGATTTCCTCCTGAAATTTTGATTGGCAAAATATATTTAAAAAAACTTCTTCTTCTCTGAATTGAATTTTGGGATGCAAATGATGGATGTCAGGATTGTTTTTTTTATATATCTATCTCTGATTTCTTTCTTGGTGATTATGTTACCATGTCATGGAAAAATGAACCTTTGTGATGCAACATTTCTTGAAACCACAACTTGTTCATTTATTGACAGATTTCATGAAACTTTCATGAAATGTTACTTATCATGTGACTATGCACACATTTAACTTTAAATGTTCTTCCGTGTTATGGAAAAAAGGGACTTTTGTGTATGATTGCTTGTTGACTTAAGATTTTTTTCATTTCATACATTGGCCAACCTTGGCCTTAGATGATTATCTACTTACAAAAAGATTATTGATTAGCTTGATACTTTTAATGTGAGTTATTAATGAATTTTCATAAATCTGTTAGGCATTAAAAACCAGTGGAGCGATACTGGCCCTCTTGGGCCTCTTGTTATCTGTCTTGACCAAGAAATGCATATTTTTGTCTGAGAAAGTTAACCTGGTAGAAAGAAGGTATAAATTAAGGTCCTATTGAATCTTTTAAAAAATTGACTTCTATTCTGCATGTTTTAAGAAATTTAAGCAACATATTTCATTGGTATTTCTAGATATTAAATGCTTAACTTTATGCCAAAAGTACATTATTGGATTCTCTTTAGACTTTCACCAGATTTTTCTTGGGTCATTATGATCGTCTATTTAGAAAATGAATATCTCTTTTATCATGCAATAATTGCAATCCAATAAAATAAAGAATTTTGGTTGGTTTAAATCGCACCACATGGGGACATCCACTGCACTTTTTTTTCTGTATAAAGTGCAATAGGTCTTTCGGGAAACCCCCCACCTTCGATCTGCAAGTCCTGTGTTGTAGGAACTCAAAAACCCTCATTTCCCACCCACATTGCAAAATTGCTATTCAATATATTATAAATCAAGATTATTTTTGAAAGAATTTATGATTAAAAGCATGCAGTTCAGATTCTGAGTCAATGTTTACAGCAAGTTTATGAAGACAACCAAGCAACCCTCTCAATTAAGCAGGATCACGATAGTTTCGTTTTGAGATGCAGAATAACTTGTCAAAATTATTTTTTGATCATAAGTACCTCTACGAATGTCAAATTATCATTTATTTGCGTACCATTTGATTAACTTTACGCCATTTCACTTCAATAGCGAGAGGAAAAAACACTATCTAAAAATAGATTTCGTAATTCATACGCGCAGAAAGTAGACTCGCAACTTTAATGTTTAGCCGGGTATTTTAATAGTTTCTTACATCAAGAGGATTTCAATTATAAGGGCTGAGTGTCTTTTTCACCATGTTTATTGGGGTATAAAGTGCTATTGCCTTAGCACATTGATTAAACATAACGCCCTATGGGCGTTATTTACATGTGCTTAGGCAATTGAATTTTATACCCCAATAAACACGGTGAAAAAGACACTCGGCACTTATAATTGAAATCCTCTTGATCTAAGAAACTATTAAAATAACTTAACATGATATCAGGCAGTCTATTTTTAGAAACTATTTGCATACACTTTCATCTGAATTTCTTTGAATTTTAAGAGTTTATTATGATTAAGTGCTGAATGATTGCATGATATATAGAATAACATGAAAGTGTCCTTAAAATCAATATTATCTGGTCTCTGTAGTGAAAAACTTTCATGACTCAGCAAAACCTAGCCATGATAAATTCTCCCAACCTTGACCAGATAATATTGATATTTTAAGGCACAAACATGTTATTCTCTATGTATCTCCACAGAGGGTAATGAGACATGTAAAGAAATGCCAGATAGAGATTAAAGATCTG
This sequence comes from Fragum whitleyi, assembly GCA_948146395.1. Classification (NCBI taxonomy): domain Eukaryota; kingdom Metazoa; phylum Mollusca; class Bivalvia; order Cardiida; family Cardiidae; genus Fragum; species Fragum whitleyi. Next base: position 17,684,825 of record OX411544.1, read on the forward strand.
AAACTGAATCATCCCCAGAGTGAGAATATTGTAACAGAATTACAGCTGACCTGTGACTTAATGCTCTTATCTGTAAAGTAAGTGAGACTATTGTAACAGAATTACAGCTGACCTGTGACTTAATGCTCTTATCTGTAAAGTAAGTGAGAATATTGTAACAGAATTACAGCTGACCTGTGACTTAATGCTCTTATCTGTAAAGTAAGGGATAAAATTGTAACAGAAAATATTGCTTAGATATGATGAAATACTTGCATTTGGTGATTTTTACTCACAAAGTTGCCCTTAATTTATTTAACATACAGCCATTAGAGATATGCTTGTCTTGCACATGTGTATTATCAAACTTAAAATAATGTCATCATATTACCTTAAACGTTCACATAATATTTGTTTGGTAAAAAGAGAAAAACGTGTGTTTAAGAACAAAAGTTTATGAGAGAAATAATCTATTTCTTTATCTTAGAGGTATGCTGATCCAAACCTTGTCAAAAATAGAAAAAAGTATTGTAGCTAGCCAAGGCTCACGTAATAACATTTCAATTCAAGACTCTGTTATGATTGGCTTGGGAATTTTAGCTCACCTGAGCACATCGTGCTCAAGGTGAGCTTTTGTGATCATTGAATGTCCGTCGCCTGTCGTGCTTCGTCCGGCGTCAACAATTTAAGTGTTTACACTCTAGAGGCCACAAATATAATCCAATCTTCATGAAACTTGGTCAGAATGTTCCCCAGGTCACAAGGATGAACCCTATTGAAAATGGGAAGGATCCATGCAAAATCAAGGGAAATGGAGCCTTATTGACAATTTTCTTGTTTACTCTCAGAGGCCACAAATATGACCCAATCTTCATGAAACTTGGTCAGAATGTAGGCCAGGTCACAAGGATGAACCCTATTGAAAATATGAGGGATCTATGCCATATCACAGGAAAAGGGGCCTTATTGACAAATTTCTTGTTTACTCTCTAGAGGCCACAAATATTGCCCAATCTTCATGAAACTTGGTCAGAATGTAGGCCAGGTCACAAGGATGAACCCTATTGAAAATGGGAGGGATCTATGCCATATCACGGGAAAAGGGGCTTAATTGACAAATTTCTTGTTTATGCTCTAGAGGCCACAAATATAATCCAATCTTCATGAAACTTGGTCAGAAAGTAGGCCAGGTCACAAGGATGAACCCTATTGAAAATGGGAGGGATCCATGCCATATCACGGGAAAAGGGGCCTTATTGACAATTTTCTTGTTTACGCTCTAGAGGCCACAAATATGGCCCAATCTTCATGAAACTTGGTCAGAATGTAGGCCAGGTCACAAGGATGTCCCCTGTTGAAAATGGGAGGGATCTATGCCATATCACGGGAAAAGGGGCCTTATTGACAAATTTCTTGTTTATGCTCTAGAGGCCACAAATATGATCCAGTCTTCATGAATCTTGGTCAGGATGTTGGCAGGGTCACAAGGATTAATCCTATAGAAAATGGGAGGGATCCATGCCATATCAAGGGAAAAGGGGCCTTTATGACAATTTTCTTGATTATGCTCTAGAAACCTCAAATATTGCCCAATCTTCATGAAACTTTGTCAGAATGTTGATTATGTCACAAGGATGAACCCCATTTAAAATGGGATGGATCCATGCCATATTACGGGAAAAGGGGTCTTAATGATTATTCTCATGTTATGCTCTAGAGGCCAGCCATTTTTTTTGGTCCAAACTTCATGAAAGTTGGTTTTTTATTATCTTCTTTATGAAATCTGCCTATTTAATTGCTGTGACATCCCAGGGGTCAAAAAGAATCAGGTGAGCAATCTAGGACCATCAATGTCCTCTTGTTAATGTACACACAATTAGATAGAATACTGTTGATTATCAAGACAAGCTGATCTTAAGGTAGTGGACCTATAGTAGTCCTGCAACTTTCGGAATAATGAACTTAAACAGTGTTAATGAGATTTCCTTATGATTTCATTAGAATATCTCGGTTAACATTAAAGATCATACGTCCAAAATGTTGCGGAACTATTATGGGTCCACAACCTTAACTACATCTAAAATCGAAAAAGGATAGGCTAGTTGAGGCTCACAAAATAAGTTTTCAATTCTAGACTTGGTAACAAACCCCTTGTCTCTAAGAAAATCTCATGACAGATCCAATATATATGTAGAGACATAAACATGATACTATATTTCAGGAAATATAAGGTATTTATTTTAATTTTGCAATGAAGCCTGTATTGACCTGACATCACCTGTTCCATAACATAACATGATATCAGAGGGTCTATTTTAGGAAACAATTTGCTTACACTTTCACATGGATTTCTTTGATTTTTAAGGGTTAATTATAATTAAGCGCTGAAAAATGATTGCATGATAAAAAGAATAACATGTAAGTGTCTTAACATATCAATGTTATCTTGTCTCAGCTGTGAGAAATTATCATGACTCGGCTAAGTCTCGTCATGATAATAAATTCTCCCAACCTCGACCAGATAATATTGATATTTTAAGACACAAACATATAATTGTTTATCTATTTCAGGATCGGGCGTGCCTTGGTTGTATCAGGTAAAAACCCTGGAGGTCAAGCAGGATGTGATGTCGTCAATTTGGGTATAGCTAACCTCTCTGCTACAGTGAAAACAGATCTAGCTAACAAGTGAGTCTTCTACTTTCTTAGTTGTTTGTTTTCCCCTGCCTTTCAGCAAAGGGGATATAGTAATGGTCTCCGTCCATCCTTCCATTACTAAACTTCTCCAGAGCATATCTCCTCAGGTACAAAAGCTATCAACTTGAAACTGTATAGGTGAATGGATCTCTTGAAGAAGAAGTGCAGTGCACAAGAACTACAACTCTTACTTGCATAATTTTAAAGTTATTGCCCTTTGATTAGGCTTCAGATTACTATCAAGCTTTGATGGCAGAGGATGGTCATGTCCAATATGGCTCTTGTTCTTAGCTCCACTGGCCGAAGGTAAGCGAGCTATTGTCAAGGCAGACTGTTAGTCATGGGTCTGTGTATTTTTGTGTGTGTCCGTGCTTGCGTAAACATCTTCTCCTCCAACACTATTGGACTGATTTCAATGAAACTCTGCATGGATGTTCCTTGGATGTTACTTGATTGACCCTTTACTTAAATTGTTCAAGAAATTTTGATGACCCCTAAATATGGGCGTGGCATTTTTTCACATTAATATCTTTAAAAAACTTCTCCTCCCAAACAATTGGGTCGATTTCAATGAAATTTGGCATGGATGTTCCTTGGGTGACCCTTTACTTAAATTGTTGAAGAAATTTTTATTGACCCCCCATATATGGGTTTGGCAGGATGTGGCATTTTTTTGAAATCTTTAAAAATCTTCTCCTCCCAAACCATTGGGTTGATTTCGATGAACTTGGCAACTTGGCATGAATATTCTTTGGATGACCCTATACTTACATTGTTCAAGTAATTTTGATTGACCCCCAAATATGGGTGTGGCAGGGCAAAAGCCTGGGGTTATTAAAGCCAGTGGAGCAATACAGCCTGCTTGCGGCAAGCAAAACAAAGTTGTCGCTGAGAAAAATCAGTGTATTTGTTATGATGGGTTAGTGTGTCACTCCCGATTTATGAGGAGCACCTAGCTCCAACAATTATTAAAGATTTCAAATTAACTTTGCACAATTTTTCTCCATCTGGTATAGACATGCTTTTTGATAGGAATTTTCAGTTAGTCCAAAGGTCAAAGTCAAATTATTTAATTTTATTTGTCAATTTTCAGGCATTCTTATTGGCCGAAACATTGGTTTATTCCTCAATTAAAAAAACCTTGAGTATGCAGATATTTTTAAGCTTGCACCCAAAGTAATCCTATAAGAAATAAGTCTTTTTATGGGAAAGTTCTTCCATTTTTGCTTCATGATAGTAAATTATGTGATATACAAAGAGTATCTTTTAATTTCATGGAGGTATAAAACTAAAAGCCTAATCACACTCACAGTATGAATCTGCTTTGCATATTCATACAGTATGATTAGGTTTTTAGTTTCATACTTCCATGAAATTAAAAAAATACTCCCTTCATCTCTTAAATGATAATATATAAAGCTCAACACCAGTTGTCCTGGTGAAACCATATAGTTGGATGGAAATTGAGGTCAGCTAGGATGTAATGTTGTTAACTTGAGTATGGCTAATTTCTCTGCTACAGTGAAATCAGGGCCTAAGATATATAAAATATCTTTGGTATTCAACTGAGAATTTAAGTTTTACCTTAAAAAAATGATTGAAATGTACAGAAATGCTATTGTAAATGCATAGAATGAGAGATCATGTTGGTAAATTTTTGCTCATAACATGTGAATTTTCTTCTAAAATAAAAAAAAAAGTTTTAATCTAAGTTATAAAATTCTCTGTTAGATACAATACATATTGTATAAACTTCGCCCTAGAACTAGCTTATACATATCTTCTACTCTTTTTGGTTCTCTGGGTTTTAACCCTATGCAATCAGGCAGGATGTGTTGTTAAAGAGTATAGCTATGCTTTCAGCTACAGTAAAACTGACCTACATTAAAATAAGAATGTTATTGTCTCTTAGTAATTTGAGTAAACCCAAGATATTTAATAATGTTAATTAAAGATTTCTCAAATTATACACAGTTTTTGTAATGAACTACATTATACTTTTTGTGATGCAGATGCATTCATTATTTTTCAGCCAGCCTTTAGAATATAGGATATCTAAAACATTGCGCAATTAGAAATAAACTATGAATCTCTTAATTTGTTTGCAGGTTGCTTGAATTGATCAAACTATTTGAGAAGTTGTGGTTATCAAGATATTTAGAACATGGGGCCAAGTACGCTGTAGCTGGGCTGATGACCACCCTTAAACAACTGATACCAGATGCTGAGGAAAGACTACAGGCTCTGGACAATGAAACCTAACAAAATTTACATCAAATGTATTATCCCTTAATTTTTCCAATTTTGATTTTATTTAGAACAAATTACCATCTTTAGGACAGTCTGGTTAAAATTAATCCTCAATTGTTGAATAGAAAGTAGGAAATGTATGCTAAGATCAGACAGGACTTCTGTGCAGACTGATCTTAGTCTACACTCTCTGCCAAAGGTTTGTGTACAGAAGGAATATGCCTTGAATAGTGTGACAAGGGTTGACAGAGGCTAGACTGAACAAGGACGTTTATACTGTTATGATGTTTCCCAGTTACCCTTGATAGTAAAACAGTGTTAGTCAATTGCTTGTAAAGCAAATATCATAGACGTAACTAGGATTTTGAAATTTATACACGCTTAGAAGGCGACCAATGTAGAATATATATGATAAAGGCGTTATGTGTACAGTTACAAAAAATGAATGTCATCTGTCTGCTCCCCTTTTTTATGATTTGAGCATTGGTGAATAATCAAAACAATGTGACTACAGCTTGAATAAGCTGTAGTTCCGATGATATGATCATTCATCAACCACATTTTTCATAAGAGAATTTGTTTTTTAATACGCACTTGCGTAATGGTAGTCAGGCCCTTGAATATTTACCTGTCTTAGCTTGATGTCATTAAATTATAAGGAGGAATATATTTTTACATGCCTGTGAAGGTGGATGTATATCGGTATTATCTACTCTGTCTGTCTGTCTATCTGTTTCCACCAATTCCTGTGGTTGTCTAAAGTCTCTTGGACACTGTATCAATGAATATTTTCTCTATTTAACTATTACCCTTTGGACATTCTTTTCACTTAATCAATATAGGAATAGATTAAAATACTTCTCCTTATTTCATCAATCAATTAAATTGATCACCTACCACCAACCTTTGGATGCTTCCAGAGGCCAGCCCTCTGTCAATGATACTAACAGGGTTTGTAAACATTTCAATTTTTACCCCTCCTTGCTTGCTAGTTCATTTGCAAATTTGGGTAACATATTTCTTGAATGTTTCACAAACATTTACCAATTTTAAAATGCAGGGAAGATTTTTGGTCCAGTGAAAATGAAATTTTGTTTATGTGGATTGCAAAAATCTCAGATGACATTTAGTCATGTCCTTATTGCTTATTACAAGGTCTACAGGTGTAATGCAAGAAAAATATTGTAGATAATCAAGTGAACACATCTTTTCATCAAACACTGGTCATGATGTCAATGTTTCAGAATGTTAGTCTTGTAATTTATTATGTTGATTTATTAGCTCAGCTGTTCTCTGAGAAAACCAATGGTAATGTCATCATCTTGGTGTTGTTTGTGTTGGTGTAAACATAGGTATGACAAACTTTAAGCTTGGTCATACCTCTGTTGTTATTTTTTTTCATGAAACTAAGCATGTGTGTTCACCATCTTAAAAGCTGTCCAGACTATTAATGGGAATAACTCTGAATTTTTTTTAAGAGTTATGTCCTTTTTTTGACTGATGTTTTGCATGATCCATCACATGCAGCCAAGCATTGCCACCCATGGGTGGTGCTCCTGCTTTTTTTGTCATGTTCTTACAGTGCTATTAGTGTAGAATATATGCAATTTGTACATATTGGAGTATACATGTATAGTTTATCTTTTATATTCTTGGGGAATAAACTACGGTTTTAAAAAGGGGGACATTTATTTGAATAAAGAAATAACTAATTTCTTGTTGTTATTTTTCCATTGATCAATAAGGGATTGATATGCCCATGTTCACAAGATGGAGAACATTCAGTTTAAGTTGAATAATTTTCTATGGATAATTGAAGGAGTTTTGCTGACAAGGAAATTGTTTTTTAGGCCCTTTTTTTCTGTAAAGCAGCACAATATCAAAAAATTCTGACAATAAGCACATTGTCATATTATGAGGCACATTCTGTGTAAGTTTCATGCATGAAACTTATCCATGAATTAAAGAGGACTTGTGCAAACATGAAATTAACATAATGGCCCTATTTCCATGACACAGCATAAATGCACCAATCTGAAAAAATATTGCCATAGCTTTGATAAAAAATATTCTGTTAAATCTTTGTGAAAGTTCGTGAATAAATGAAGGAAGAGTTCAAAAAAACAAAAAGCTTGTTTAACGACTTGATCGTTCGTTCTAAGAACAACCACTAACTAGTACAGTGTACCTTTTCCATTGTGTCCTAGAAAGCATCAACAGCAGTTTTGTTTAATGACCATCTTTTGCACCCCCTTTCAAACAAAATGCCACCACCTCCATGGCGTCTGTGTTCAATACTTCGTGGCCAAGGTAATGCATATTATCCAACTTCCAGGTAGCAATCCCATAAGGCTCAGATATAACCCTCCGTTCATGTTACATGTTTTCCTGCTGTCAAATACATCCAGATATAAGGATGACAGACATGGGGGCGAAGCCGGTAGAGAATATATTGGACCAAAATCACTTCTCCCATTTGCTGCCCATATAGGACTGACAACATCTTATATTAACATCATGACCTCGTCAGTGCATTTTAGCAAAAATCTTTTCAGAATTTGTGATTACTTTTTATTCGGATTCATACACCCGACTGAAAGGGTCGTATTTTGTGACGTTCCCGGTCGTCCACCCGCCCGTCTTTTGGTCCGTTAGAATTTTTTGTGTGTGCAACTCCTAAACTATCAGTGGGAATGAGCTAAATCTTGTTATAATTACTGTTTATGATGCATGCATAAGACTTTTGGAATTCAAGTAGCTCTGGTAATAATTGAGTTATCATGAAATATCTACCCTTAAAATGAACGGAAATAAATACATGTATATTTCTTATATGCATTTCTCCTCCTACATTTTGTTTACCTTTTTTTACCTTCCTAGGACCGAAGGTAAGCCTTCTGTTTCTAAAAGTCCATCTCATTCTCAGTATGTTTGTGTGTGTATTGTAGCAGCTAGGAGTGATTTTGAGCTCTTGATTTTTCCAGTGGTTACCAAGTCTGCTTTTAAACGAATTTAGACTGGTTTATTTAGTTTGAATTGTAATTAAGTGTGCCTTGCCATAATGACGTGCATGACATGATGACTAATTGTGCATAAGACCAAAAGCTTTTTGATACACATGTCTAGCTGATTCTGAATTATCTGCCAATGACTTAACTAAATAGCTTATAATTACATGTAATGTTCTTTGTTTACATCTGCAATTTCTATTGGATTGAATTTTGCCACACTGCCACATGTATCTCTATGAAGTTAAGGTGTGCATAAATCGTTCGAAATTCAAAAAGCTTCAATCTTTCTTGAATTATCAGCTCTTGAATTTATCAAAATTCTTTTTTGAGCAACCTCAAACAGTTTGAATGGGAATGAATTGAAACTTTACAGAATGACTCTCTACGTGTAGTTGTAAAAAAAAATCATTTTTCATATGTCAAGTTGTATTTGAATTATATACCCCAAATTAACAAAATATATCAGAATTAGTGTGTCAAGAGTGCACAATTCCTCCAATGATTGCAATTAGTTTGTACTGATACTTGTCACAGTGTATCTCTATGATGTGTAGATATACCCAAGACCTTTGAAATTCCAACTCTTACAGTTGTTCTTGAATTATCTACCTTTGAATAAAAAAACAAAACAAATCAAGCCTCATTTTAGCTTAGGTTGCTGACAAGCAAAGGTTTCTGATAAGTCCCCTTGGATTTCCTGGGCCACTCTGCCAAGCTCTTATTTCATCCTTTACCTCATTCTTTGTGACCGAAAAGTTGACAGTGCATACATGAACATTTAGATAGGGTACCTGTTGCTTGATGCGATCTTGCGGCATTTGTCATAATCGCGCGGTGCCTTTAACGAGATTGTTGGACTGTCAACTATATCTAGTTTTGATCCATGGAACCCTAATAACTTGGCGACTTATACCTTTGCAGTTAAAATTGGAAAGAAACATCATAGGGTTGTGCGATGGCGGAATTCCAATAGTTTGATGCCTTAACAACGATAGCTACAATAAGACTTCATACGGCTTTGAGATTGCAAACCTTCTGTTACACGAAAGCACAAGTTTTATAGCGAAGGTAAAATTAGCTATGATCAAGAGTACAACTTATACTGCAGAATAATTTGAAGATTAAGGCGAGAAAACAGGCTTCGCTTGGGATCCTTCTACAGGCCTCATGTTAATCCTTCGTGGGTTATGATGCTAGCATACACTAGGGACTTTCTGTGTCAAAATGGACCACTCATCCTTCCTTGTCTAAATGGTCATTTGGTTTGCTTGAGCTATGATTGTAGACTGATTGGGGACAATCGTCAGAAATTCACCTAATCTTAAGACTTGTTATCATTGTGCTGCCATCTAAGAGTATATACCGCACCTCTTTACTGCATTGTTTCAGTCTTTTCTTCCTGTAGGGCTTTACCCCTTGTCACTATGAAAGAGTCCTGGTTCTTTTGCTCTAGATGGCGGGACCCAAAACCACCTTCACTTGTGTGTACTTTAAAACAAGAGCACCGCCTACGGGTGCCTACGCTTGGCTGTCGGGTGCTGGATGGTGGGAAAAAATCTAAGTGGAAAAAGGGGCATAATTTGCACAAAATACATCTAGAGTTATCCCCCTTGATAGTACAGGTTGCTCTTTTGATGGTGAACATGTGTGCCAAGTTTCAGGTGAATGCCTTCAGTAGAACCAGAGATATAACAAAATGTCAAAGTTTTCGCACGACAGCGACGACGACACGGAGGCTATAGCAATACCTCGGGTTTTCTCCGAAAAACAGCCGATCTAAAAAGGCCCCAAGGCCCCAGCTACGCCACTGCAACATACACACTCCTGAAACTGAGCATCTACAGCAAAGCAAGCTCTGCATTCAGGATGACAAAACGATGCAAACTGTTTGAAAATTATACCTTGGTTTGCATGTGCACTTGGGTATCATCTACTTTTGTTTGCTACTTTAATATTTAACTCATGCATCTGCAACTTGTTGCTGCTACTTGGAAAGAACAAATAACTATTTGATAGAACAGGCTTACTTTGCTTTATTTTTTAGAGAGTAACACACATATATATCCGTCTGTTTTCCCAAGTTTAATATAGTTATGGCTCACAATTGTAAACATATTTTTTAAAACATCATATTTATATGTATTACAAGAAGTGCCTGCCATATTAGTTTTATAAGCTGTGAGTTCATCATGTTCACGTATGTCACTGTATGATAACACACTCTCTGCTTTACACACTGTTCTACACATGTTGTCATTCTGAATGTCATATGACATATCTCTACTGTGTTGTCCTTGAGTAATTGTGTTTGCTTCTATGCAAGAACTATCATCTGAATTTTGTATTATGTTTTCATCACTAGAATTCCTTTTATCTGATTTCTCATTTACACAATCAAAAGGAAAGGCACCCTCATATCTATTAGAATGTTCTCCATGTTCATTAAAGCCACTTCTTGGTTCAGAAAGCTTTTCTTTATGGTTAAGGTCTGTGTCTTGATTCATGCATCCAAATAGCTCAGTATGTTTACTTTTATCAGTATTGTTACTGTGACAACATTTACTTTCAATGTCTTTATTTGATGAATCTTTGTGATGCAAAGTTTGATATAACCTGTCTTTGATTTCTTTTGATGTTAGTAAAACCATAATACCATTAACTTTCAAAACCCTGAAAAAACAACAACATGTGTTTGTAAGACACTAAAGTAACATGAACAGCAATAACATTATTTACTCAAAATAAGTTTTTACTACCAGTATTTATCACCCTGATCTTAAGGAATGTGTTTGTGATAGTGAAGACACATGCTAGATATCATGTATATATCCTCAGTAACCAAAATAAATACACCTAATCTATATAAAACTCTTATCAAATATTTTGAACTGTTTCATAGTTTCATTGATGTGTAAGGGCAACAGTATGAGCTGTTTCATCTATCCACTAAGCACTTCACTTTTGCCCACTAGTTAAATTGATGTCAATTTTTTGCATGTGAAATTAACATACTAAGTGACATGCTTTTATAGTCTTTTTCTGATACTTATCTTTTTGAACATATTTCTGCATGAAAAATAAATCAAAACAATATATCTCTCAGTGTCAGGGATGACATTATGAACTGTTAACCTTTACCTTCCACATTGGGCAATAGTTTATAGCTTCATCCCCTAAATCGCGTGAAAATAGTTTTCACTTTTAAATGAATTGTCACGAATTAATCGTAAAACAATCACGGTTTAAGTTTGTCACGCCAAAAAAGGAAACAACAGTGCTGACAACAGCAAATCAGCTATTCTCTAATATGCTCAACACTGAAATTTAATCATCAGATCATATGTAAATCATGTAATACCCACCTGAAAGCTTCTGATAACATTTGTAGGTAAAATTGATGTAAATCTGTCTGTGTTTTATAGTTCTGACCAAACGGTGCATCTGTAACTATCTTGTTGATACTATTGTCATGGAGGGGGAGATCTGTTCAAAATACAATTTGTTACATGTAAAATTGATGTAAATCTGTCTTTGTTCTGACCCAATGGGGCATCTGTAACTATCTTGTTGACAATACAATACATTACATGTAAAATTCGTGTAAACCTGTCTGTGTTTTATAGTTCTGACCAAATGGGGCGTCTGTCATTATCTTGTTTATACTATTGTCATGGAAGGATATTCTGTTGAAAATACAACACATAAGATGTAAAATTTATGTAAATCAATTTTTGTTTTTGTTATTCTGACCAGATGGAGCATCTGTCACTATCTTGTCAATTCTAGGGGGAGATCTGTTCAACAACCAACACATGGAATTTGTCTAAGTTGGACATAAGTTGAAACAAATATTTCAAAATGTTATACAATAAAACAATAAAGAAATACTGTTAATCTTATATTGAAAAAAGGGGCATCATTCCCACAAAAAGCAATTTGAGTTATCCCCCTTTATATTATAGGTTACTCTTGATAACGTGTGCCAAATTGCAAGTGAATGCCTTTAGCAAAACTTATAGTTATAACAAAATAACAATGACAACAATGACTTGTACAACAATAACATTAACTATAAGTGTACATCGGCTTTTTTCTGATTTAGCAGAGGTAAAAAATATTAATTAACCCTTGTCATGCTGAACTAAAAACCTTGTCAAAATAACATATAAATCAAAGTGCTGAAAGCTCCGTATTTCCTACTTGTGAGTCAGCATCTGATTTTGAAAATATAATTCCTGAAACTTTTCTGGTTTAAAAAGGAAAAGAGGTGGTACAGACATAGATCAGACTGCACATATATGCAGGCTGATGTTTGTCTATAGCTCCTGCCAAGGCAGGAATATTCCGGGTTCAGCATGACAAGGGTTAATATGATGACCCACTCATGTTGACTTAGCCAGTTTATGTTGCAAATGATATAATGAATCATGAGATGCTTTTATTTCATTGAATTGTTTCAAAAAATCTTTAGAACATTTTTATAACTATGAAAATTTAAATAAAAAAATTTACCGGTCACGCAAAAAGGGACCATCTAGAAACTTTGTAGAATGAATATTAGAAAATGAGATTGGGTCAAGCTTTGGGCGACCAGAGGTCGCATTTCAAAGATTCTTTCATAGGAAGGTAGATTGAACATTTAGATACAGAAAATAAGACCATTGCGAAAAGTTTCTACCCTAGTCAGTTTGCGCCGCACTACCCAGATTGTCCCTTTTCATGTGACTGGTCACATATTCATCACTGAAAAACAATAATTACAAGCACTTTTCCTGAAATTCTATGGACAACATTCATCGTAAATAGGTGACATACCTAGACAGTTTCCTTGTACAACCTGTATATTCTGATGTTCAGGTTTGTAATCTATGTTTTCTTGTGCCAATGTTAATTGGTCCACACTTATGTCCATTCCAAGATATGTGGCTCTCTGAAATGATCATTTGAGAACACCATTATACTTGTAAATATTGAATGAATTAGCTTCATTATAGTGATGGTTCCATTAATAGATTATAATTGATGAACAGATGATTTAGTTCAGGTTTGTAATCTATGTTTTCTTGTGCCAATGTTAATTGGTCCACACTTATGTCCTCTCCAAGATATGTGGCTGTCTAAAATTATCATTTTAGATTACCATTATACTTGTAAATATTGAATGAATTCGCTTCATTATAGTGATGGTTCAAATAATAGAACTGAAGAACAGATGATTTAGGCTACCAATTGATTAATCAGTTCTAGCATATGAATGAAAGCCATAAATCATCATTTTGAAACTTTTAAAAGTTGATCGAGATTAGATTTAATAAGCTTTGAATCATATTTCATTCTTAAATTGGGGATCCTGAGAGTGCTGTATTAATTTCTAAGAAACCGATTATACAATTTATTATCACTTGACTTACACTTGGACTTAAAACAGGTGAAAAAATTATAAGTTGAAATCACCTGCTCAACACTGCTACAGAAAGTTATTTATTTTAATTGACAGTTTACCTGACAAAGATGTAAGGCCTCAAGAAGTATGACTCCTTTACCACACATAGGGTCCAGAATAACATCACCTGGCTGAAAAATAAATACATAACAAGAAATTAAAATGATGAATGCATGTCCAGCTGTCAATTTTGTAGGTCACCTTCATATTAGCAGCCCTGTGTTCAGGATGAATAAGTGTTGTGAACTGTTTGCAAATTAAACCCCACTTTGCATGCAAATGCACATGCAAAGCAGTGTATAATTTGGGAACAGTTCACACCTTTTTGTCATCCTAAAGGCAAGGCTGATTCCGGATATCTCTCAAAATATTGAATGACTAGTGAAGACAGTCATTATGAGATTACAATTGACCTCCGCTATTTTGTTTCAAATATTTTCATGTATTCAACAAAGAATACTCATTACACACCCTTCAAAGGATGTGCAAAAGGTTAAAGTTAAGGAGAAAGAATAAAACGTATCTTTATATGACATTAACCTCATAGGCTCATAGTCAAAACATAAAATACTAAAAATATGATTAAAGAAATGGACATTTAATATGTAAAAGAAAATTAAAATAATTCAATTTACTGTAAAATTAAGTTATGTACTTCTAGCAAGTGAAAGTTTAGTTCTTTGCCAAATAAATCTTCATATTGAGTAAAATTGACAGTGTAAATAGGGGTGGAGATCTGTCCTACATTTAGAATTACACAACTGTGCCAAGCTCATTATTCCCCACTTTGCAAGTCCAAGTGGAAAGTTGGATAAAAGTTGCAAACAGTTTGCACTCTTTTGTTATCCTGAATGCATTGCTTTTATAAACTGATGACAATATTTAGCACAGATAACTAAACTGAATGCAATCTATTTGACCGATAAATGAGCCTGTGCGTGACATTTCCAACAATTTGAGAAGTATCTGAAGGTCCAACATTATGCAGCCTAACAACCACATAGTCTAATCAAGAAAGATTGCCTGACAGGCAGTGTTTATTCTAGGATTTCAGTGCGAAAATAAAAGCAATGGAGAAATGAGGTAATTCATGCTCTTTGGTTATTATAAAATTCCCCCACAAATCCAAAAAATATGGGGGATCTTTGGGAAACCCCCAATCCCCCATAAACACCGACAGGCTAGAAACACTTTGAGACCTAATCTATCTACAAAGCATAAAGTGAAGAATCTGGTCAGACTGTGCAGACGCACAGACTGGCAAGAGTCTTTGCTTCATGCACGTTTGAATTTGTTGGGAATGTCACACCCAGGCTCAAATGACAGTGGGGCATATATAAAAGTTGTACCTGTTACTCCTTCAAAAGCCACTTACAAAAGAGGCAAGCCAAAAGTTGTAAAATATTTGAAACACTAAAACAGAACAGTTTTAGTCACATTTAAATGAAGTATTAGAGTTTCTAAAGCATGTGTAATGCCGCTGTCATAGCACAAGTGATAGCGCCTCAGATTGTCAATCTAGAGGTCCTGGGTTCGATCTTCAACGGCGGCACTCATTCTCTCTGACTATTTGTCTCTCACCAATGGTTTGATATTCGTAGACCTATGTGAGATAGCAGCTGGAGGCTAGGCAAGGATGTGATGGTTATACTGGTGAGAGAAATACCAGGAATCAATAGTTAGGTGCTCCAGTCGCCTCAATATAACTGGAAAAAATGTTGAAAGCGGCATAAAACTCCATTCAATAAAGCCTGTGTAAAATGTTTAAATACCTGAATATTAGCTAGTTGTGCCATTATTCTACAAACAGTGGATCTCAGACCATCATGCTTAATATACTCTCTTCTAGACAAGGGCTTCCTGGAAACAAAACATAGACAGTATGAAAATCCAATATATGATGGAAAATATACATGTAATCTCAAAGTTTGAAAGTGGCAACATTTATGAGGAATGTGGCATACACTTTTTGGTTGTGTTAATATCATTTTAACTACAAGAGCTTTGTAGAGCGGCCCATATACGCCCGAAACAGTCATTTCTTTTAATTCAATTTAATACATATATAGACTCTTTTTTCATCATGCTAATTTGTGTTGTCACACTTTATTGTTTATGTTGTTTCATTTGTAAAGATCTTAATAATAGTATGAAGAAAACCATTGATCTATATAATTTTTGTATTGCAAAGGTCGTACCTCTGGAAATTCAGTGGATAAAATTGTACCCCTGCAGGAAATTTTTGAGGGTCAAATGGGATTTTTGGGAGTCAAAACCCTGGTTTAAGAGTCACGAGCACTGACGCCATATCACACTGGTCAGTGTTCTCAGAACATTTCAACTGTTCAGTGATTAAGCCTCTAAAACCTCTAGCCTGGGATGAGCTTTTGTGTAACACATAACTAGAAAATGTACATTACTTCAAGGTGCATGATAAAGAAACATCAGGGCCCAAGATAATAAAACTTTTCACATTCTCAACTCATTTTTTTTTTCAAATTTCAACTCCAGATTGAAGCCTTAATTCTGTTGTAATATTAAAATAACTGTATAAACATAAAAGATACATGATATATCAATAAGTTGTTAAAATTAAATTTAGAATTTTAATAAATTATCTGTTATTATAATACATTTATTAAAATTCTAAATTTGAGAAAATTCTCATGGACGCACAAAAAAGTTTTATGACCTTGGACCCTAAAAATGTTAACTGTTTGCCTAAATGCCACTTGCTCATGAGAAACAATTCACTGGCAACTCAAGAAATTAATAGCATTCACAAAATATTTTTCTTGCACTAGTGCAACAATCATTGGTGATTAGTAGCAATTTCTCAAATACTGAACACCCCAATGAGGGCACTCATCCTTTCTGACTATTTGTCTCTCACCGATGGGTTAATTATTGTAGACCTATGTGAGATAGCAGCTGGAGGCTGGGAAAGGATGTTATGGTAGTACTGGTGTGAGAAATACCAGGAATCCATTGTTAAGAGATCCAGCCGTGGTATAACTGAAAAATTGTTGAGAGCAGCGTCAAACCCATTCAAACAAATCAAATACTGAACAGAGCCCAAAGATGTGACTATATGGCCTTAATAATAACCAAGAGTAAAAATCTCACCTATAAACTGGAATACCAACAACCATTGTATCATCATTCATATGTATACAGCTGGAATAAAAGAAACAATCGGGGCCCGAGGTTATAAAACTTTTCTCATTCTCAATTCAAAATTTTCTCAAATTTCAATTTGAGATTAAAGTCTTATTCTGTTTTAATACTCATTTTAATGTATTAACATAAAAGATAATATTAATAAGTTGTTATAAATAACAAACTATTAATATTATCTTTTATTTTCATACATTTATTTCACTCTAAAATTTGAGAAAACTCTTAGTTAAGTCTGCGAAAAGTTTTATAACTTCGGGCCCAGTATGTGTTTGAAACTTTTTTTTCTTTTGCAATTTCATTTCCAGCTATGATTTTATCTCTAACAAATCTAGTGCTGCTTGAGAAGCTGATTTGCTTCACAGGCCTGAATCTACTGATATGATTAGACGTGACCTAAGGTGAATGAATGAATGTTAACAGTATTTCTAGTAAATAAGTTTTTTTAAGTATGAGATGCTGATATATTTTAGCAAAGAAAAATTCAAGATCAGTGCTTAACGTATACAAATTTGAACTCCGCCTATAAATACATATTTCTTATCCAATCACAATAATTTATGCAGTCTGATAATGCATCACCCAAGGATCATTTCAGTGAAATTAGGTTGATATCCATCAGTAAGTTTCTGAGAAATTGATTTTCAAAGTTTCCACTGTTTAACATATAGAGAAATGACCTCCACCCATAAAAGACATATTTTTCATCCAATCACAATGATTTTTTGTACACTGATAAAAGGGTTACTAAAGGATTATTCCAGTGCAAATAGGGTGATATCTATTGGTCAGAGAAAATGATTTTCAAAGTTTCCACTATATAACATATAGAGAAATGACCTTCGCCCATAAAAGATATATTTTTCATCTAATAATAAAAAATTGTCTTGTAGACTAATAAAGGGTCACTAAAGGATCATTCCAGTGAAAATTGGTTGATATCCACTTGTTAGATTCAGTGAAAATTATTTTCAAAGTTTCCACTATATAATGAGAAAAGACCTCGAGTCATAAAAGGCATATTTTTTCATCTGATCACAATCACTTTTTGTGTGTTAGCTTTGACCTTTGCAAAAACTAGATGTTTGTCCCAGGACAACTGCTGTAGACCTGCAAGTTTGACCAACTCAACCTTGATCATGAATAAAGACTCAATTTCAATATTCAACCTTGACCTTTACCCCTGAGGTCTAAAAACTTATTACTCATCTACTCATTAAAGAGATTGTATTGACTAAATTATATTGAAACCAATCAATTTGTGAAGTAGCTATGCTCCAGATATGCTCAATTTTATTGTCTGACCTCAAGGTCTGACCTTGATTTTGGAGCTATCTCAAAATTTATTTTACATGACACAACTAGTCATAATGGAGAATAACTGTGTCAAGTTATTTAAAAACTCATCAATAAATATAGGAGATAATTATGCTCCTGACAATCTCAATTTAAATGTTTGACCTTTAGCTGTAACCTTGACCTATCAAAAAATACTTTCAAAGGCACATATCTACTCATGATGGAGAACAACTTTGAGTTATTTTGAAATCCGTCCATAAATTTACAAGATATTGTCTGGACAATATTGGACAGACGGACACACTTAGGCACCCACAACTGTTGTGACAACTGTGTCTCATTCATGGCGTTGGGGGGTATGATCCATTACATACATTTCTATGTCTGGATGTCTCAATTCTGTCTTCCATCCCATCAGTTTACTAATTAACACACCCATTTGTTTGGCAGACATCTATCAACAGTAAAATAATAGTAGAATTGTAGTTGGTAAGATTTAACAAAACATCATCACTTCAGTACATTTTGGGTGTTTCTATTTTAACAGTTGGGGATCAGGGCTTGAGATAACAAAATTTTTCTCATGCTTCAGGGAACATTTTCACAAACTTCAACTTAACCCTTATTATGCTGGATAAATTTTGGCTAAAAATTTTCATCAAAATCAAAGGGCAAAAAGCACTGAAAGTATCAAATGTAGTTCATTTTTTTATTTAAAAAACTAAATCTATTGACAATTCTGGTTTGAAAGTGAGAAACAGGTGGTGAAGACTAACATCAGACTGCACATATGTGCAGGCTGATGTTTGTCTATAGCTCCTGCCAAAGCAGGAATATTCCGGGTTGAGCATGACAAGGGTTAAGATTCAAGCCTGTATTCTGTTGTAATACTATGACACATATACCAACACCAAAAGATAATATAAAGTGTTCTAAAAACTAGTTTTATTATCATACATTTTATAAACTATCAGTTGATATTGAGAAAAGTTTTCCAATCTTGAGGCCTGGTGGTTATCGTTACGCATCATTATAACCAAAACTCAATACAATTTTTATCTTCACTATGATGGCTGAATGTAGCAAGCTTATATTGAAGGTCAAATCTTCAAATATGTGAAGGTAAAACTAATACTCAACAAAAGCTGTCAATCGGTTCTTGAGTTAGAGCATGGAAATGAAAAGCAGAAAGACAGACTAATGGACAGACAGACAGATATGTTGAACCATTAAACCCCCCTCTTCTTTGTAGGTGGGGGGTATAAAAAGAGTTCAGATCTAGCAGAGGTAAAACAGTTTCTTTTCAAATTGTACGATCTTTACATTGTCATTTGCTACTTAGATCAGTCTAAAGTTTCCAAAGTCAGGAGGAAGTTTACATGGACTGGTATTCAAGTTTACCTGTGTTTTCAATTTATGTCTGATAGATCCTGCAAATTTACATGATACACGGAATGTTAAGGTTCCTTTGTTTGACTTTTGTGTACAGTGCTTCTTTATAACTGGGGATACATCCGAGTCTTTTATGACTTCATCATAGGGTCTCTTTACAACTGAGAATACATCTGAGTCTTTCATGACTTCCTCATAGGGTCTCTTTACAACTGGGGATACATCCGAGTCTTTTATGACTTCCTCAAAGGGTCTCTTTAGAACTGAGAATACATCTGAGTCTTTCATGACTTCCTCATAGGGTCTCTTTACAACTGTGTATACATCTGAGTCTTTTGTGACTTCCACATAGGATCTCTTTACAAATGTGGAAAGATAAACCCTGCTATCAGTTTTTTCATCACTTCTCTCATCAGAATTAAGCATTTTTTTCTTCAAATATGTTGCAGTTTCTTCAAATCCTGTGAACTTGTTATCACTTTTTGATGAAATTAAATGTCTATCCTGTACATGATATTTTTCGCTAGGTTGGTTGTTTTTTAATCTGTGAAAAGAATTTATGGCTGTTTCCCATATACTTCTTTTGTTAAGTTCACTATGCATCAAAGTAAGTAGGCTTCTCCTACCTGAAAGAGAAATAAATCAACCTGGTTGCCTCATATTGGTGCCTTCT
This sequence comes from Fragum whitleyi, assembly GCA_948146395.1. NCBI lineage: Eukaryota > Metazoa > Mollusca > Bivalvia > Cardiida > Cardiidae > Fragum > Fragum whitleyi. The sequence goes on from OX411544.1 coordinate 17,704,746, forward strand.
GGTACTCTTTTGTGGTGCTGTTGGATGCTGTAAAAAAGTCTTTGTCCTGGAGCACTAGTTAAATCAGCCCAATTAGCTCAGTTGGTAGAGAGCCAGACTTCAAAACCTTTGAAGTTTGACTGTGTGGGTTTGATTCCCGGGCTGGCATACTAACAAACTAATTGTCTTTCGTATGAGACGTTAAACCGAGCAACCGTGAGACGGTGCTTTACACTGAGCACATTAAAGAGCGATGGCGGATCTCAGCAGTAGGTTTGTCATGTACCCTTGCACTTTCCCCCAGAACAACTAACCGTCTTCTGGGGGTTTTGCTAGTATGGAAATGTGCTACGGTAGTGATGATAAATAAACTAAAATACACATACAGCACTGGTTGCACTTATTTGTAATTTATTTTGAATTTACAAACTTTAAGCTTTTATGCTTTTAAAAAGAGTATTGGGTGATACAAACTACGATCACACTACAGACTAATCTTAGTCTACATTTCTTGCTAAAGCAGGAATGTTCAAAGTTCATCATGAGAAAGGTTGACTCCTCTGATACTGTTTATGACATATCAGCGATTTTCTGCCAAAACCTCGTAACTACAGCTTTCAACAAGCTGTAGTTACGAGCTTTCAAAAGAACACTGACGGTATACAAATCTTTGGCAGACATTTTGACAGATTTGCAGTCTTGACCTCAGTCTACACAACTTCCTTACTTACTTGGTCTTACTTGGTGTCCAGATATATGAAGGCAGCTGCCTGTGTGATCTGTCTTGACATGATATTAATCCTGCTTCCACTTCAGGGATATTGAGCATAAATTTTTTATATACATTTTTAAAAATGTGTTAGAAAAAATGCTTATAGATGAGTGTATTTTACGGCCCCACTCCAATATCCAGCAGAAAACATCAAAGCAATGTCAAAATCTATAAGAAACCAAAGTTTTAATTTTTGGGACCAACAGCAATTCAAAGCACTCCGTTAATTTAAGAGAATATTATAGTGGGGGTGTAAATTTTAAATAGGGCTGTAAAGGGGCCATAAAATACGCTCGTCTCTTGTTTACTACTAAATTATTTTTGAAAAAAACAGATAAAAATGTCAGAAAATTGGCAAATAGTTTGAAACAATATTCAAATAAAGCAGGATAAGGATCAAGTCATTTGTCACTTACTAGAATGGTCTGATATTTTCCTTGTTATCACATGTATGAACATTCTTTCAGCAATCATCATATCTGTCACTCTATTCTGTATATCTTGACAGGACTCTTGTATTTGGAAGAACACTTTTCCATCAGTTGTTTGTACCTACAATGATAAGATTTAATAATATCAGTATATTTAAGCAATGATGGTGTAGTGACATATAGGCAAAAGATTTGGGGCAAAGAATTATGAATGCTAAAATGCAGGTTGTTTTTACACTGCTGAATGGACATTGAAGTATGAAAAAAGAACAAAGGGAAATAACTCAAATATTATGAAAAAAGAACAAAGGGAAATAACTCAAATATTAATCTTTTAAGAGTTCTGCTTCTTGTGCATTGCACTCATGTTATCATGTCAGAGACGAACATAACTGCCAATCTTTATGTCAATTGGACATAGCTGAAAGCGTTCTGCGCTGGCCAAACAGTGGCATTGGGTGCCGGTGTTCACATAATTTAAATGATGATTGCGAATCCATTTTTCTGTATCTGTATCTGTATCTGTATGTGTACGTTGTAGAATCCTTAAGAGGCTTTTATACAACGGAGTGTGTGTTGCCATGTTATTGGCTCTCGTTTTTGAGGGCCGTTTTAAAGGCCGCTAACGAGCCTGCATGCACAGTTGCATTTTGCAGGTGATTCCACTGGATAGTAGTGTCTACGAAGAATGAGTGCTTGAATTGAGGTGTTTTAGCGGTGGGTATAACTAGGTTTTTTGTGTTATTGCTTACATGTTTTTCGATGATGTTTGTACTGAAGTGATCGGCGTATTTCTTTGTTCTAATTAATCTTTTTGGTTTTTGGAATGTGATGAATTTTGATGCAGGCAGTGACGGTACCAACCCCTCAACCACCTTGTACATTAAGATGAGACGGAGATTCTTTCTTCTAGTGTTTCTAGTTCTAGTTCTTGTTTGAATCTATGGATGGTTCCTGGCTCTCTAGTTCTGTAGTCGCCCTTGATGAATCTTACAGCTTTGTTTTGTATTTTCTCTAGTTTGTCTATGTCTGATTGTAGGTAGGGATTCCAGATTGTTGCTCCGTATTCCATGGTAGATCTTACAAGTGTGATGTATGCTGTTTTTCTGCATGATTCTGGTACTTTTTTCAGATTTCGTTTTAGTAATCCAAGGCTAGAGTTGGCTTTGTTTGCTATAATTTTGATGTGCTTGTTCCATTTTAGATCGTTAGAGATTTGTAGTCCAAGGTATGGGTTGTCTTGTACCTCCTGTAATATGTGGTTATTTAGTTCGTAGAATTTGGTCGATTTCTGGTTAATTGACAGTATATAGCACTTTTTTGCGTTGAATCTCATTCCCCATTTTTCGGCCCATGTTTCTAGGTTCTTTAGATCATTTTGAAGTTGGATGTGGTCTTCATTTTTCTTGATGGTACGATAGAGAAGACAATCATCTGCAAAGAGGCGTACTGATGATGTGACATGGTCTGGGAGGTCGTTTATGTGGCATAAAAACATTAATGGGCCTAGCACAGTTCCTTGAGGAACGCCCGAGTCCACTGTTGTTTCTTGTGAGAATTCACCATCCACTACTGTTCTCATTGTTCTTTTTGTTAAGAAATTTGATAGCCACTTGTGAATGTTTCCTTGTATTCCATATTGGTGTAGTTTGTGTAGTAGTTTATCATGTGGTACAGTGTCAAAGGCTTTGGAGAAATCCAGTATAGCCACATCGACCTGGTTTCCTTTATCATTTTCTATTAAGAAGTCATTTAGGGTTGTTATCAGTTGTGTTTCACATGAATATCCAGATCTAAATCCATGGTTGAGGTCTGTGAGAATCTTGTTTTCTTCTAGATGTTTAAGCAGATGTCTGCAGATGATATGTTCGAGTATTTTGCAGGGGACTGATGTCAGTGATACTGGTCTATAGTTTTCTGCCAGATGTTTATCTCCCTTTTTGAAGATGCTTGAGATGTTTGCATTTCTCCAGTCTTTGGGTAGATCTCCAGTGTCGAGCGATTTTTGCATTATGATCTGTAGGGATGGGGCTAGTTCTTTAGCACATTCTTTTAGAATTTTGTTTGGTATTTGATCTGGCCCTGATGCTTTGTTTGCGTTTACTTTTAATAAGAGTTTGTATAGGCCATATTCATTTATTGTAATAGGGGCAATTTTTGTTTTAGCCTTCAGCCTTGTTGTTGGTAGTTCTCCATTTGTTGTGTTTTTTGTAAATACTGATTTGAATTGTTTAAGTAGGATCTCAGCTTTCCCCTTACTTTCAGTCACTAAATTGGTTCCTTCTTTCAGTGGGGCAATTCCTCCTGATTCTTGTTTTTTCGATTTGATGTATTTCCAAAATGGTTTGTGATTGTTTGTTTCTAGTCCTTCTATTATATTTTTGTTGACATATTCCCATTCTGCTCTACGAAGTTGTTTTTTGCATGTTTTCTGGAAACTTCTATAGGTGTTCCATTTGTTGGTCTTTCTAGCTTGTTTATATAGTCGCTGTTTTCTTTTTATCATTTTTCTTTGCTTATGTTTTATCCAGGGTATGGTGTTTCTAGGTTTAATTTCTTTGCTAGGTATGTTTTTGTCCATAGAGGTGAATAACGATTCTTTGAAATTGTTCCACAGCTCCTCTGTACTAAGACCTTTCTGGAGTTTATCCATTAAATTGTCTTTTAGGTTATATAGATCTAGCTTGATTTGTTCCCAGTCCGCTTTCTTGTAAATGTAACATTTTCTAGCTTTTTTCTTGTTGTGTTTTACTTTGGTTTCAAAGTCGGTAATTATCATGTCGTGATCTGATATTCCTGGTATGTTGACCGACGATTTGACTAACGTTGGGTTTGTTACAAAGACCAAGTCTAAAAGGTTGTTTTCTCTTGTAGGTGTTGTGTGTACCTGGGTGAAGTTGTAGGTTGAGGTTAGATCTACTAATTCCTGTTGTATTTCTCTGTTCTGTCCTGTTGCTGTCTTGTTTGACCAGTTTATATTGGGGCAGTTAAAGTCTCCTGTGAGTATGATGTTGGCGTTATTTGTTTGATCTATTATTTCAAAGGATTTTTTGAGTTCGTTTATATGTTTTTGTTCTCTTTGTGGCATATAGAAACCTCCTACTAGTATGTCTTTATTGTTATTCATTTTTATTTTTACCCATTCCATTTCTCCATCCGTTATGAATTGTGTTTGTTCCACTGAGTTTATAGAGTTTTCTACCAGTATGAATACACCTCCACCCAGGGTGCCTCTGTCATTCCTGTATACATCGTAATTTGATGGGAATATCTCGCTTGATTTGATTGCATCTTTTCTTGGGTTTTGTCCCGGTTTTACTCCTTTTAGCCAAGATTCTGTGCCAACAACAATATCTGGTTTTAGATAGTGTAGTGCTGTTGTGAGCTCTTCTTTTTTGTCTCTGACACTTCTGCAGTTAACTGTTAGGATTCTGAGATTTTTCTTTGCTGGTGCTTCATATGGGTTTCTGGAAGAATGTTCATTTGTGTCTGTGGTAATTGAAGTATTGTCTTTTCTTGGGTTAGATGTTGTTGATTTAGGACTACTAGCTTTTAGTGGGCTAAATTGTGAGTTGATGGATTCTAGTGTGTTGTCTAGTCCTGAAAGAGGCTCATATATGTTGGTATTTTCTATTTCATAGCTCCTAAAGGTGAAAGTGCTAACATTGATACTGTCACATTTACAGCATAGCCATTGGATGTTTGTTTTTTCTAGTAGTTCATAGTCATGTGTGCAGAGTTCTATGCATGATTTGTGGTGCCAGATATCGCATGCATCACAACAGACTCCTTTATTGTTCCAAGTAACTGGTAGTTCGCATAGTCCACATGGGTAAACACTATTTTTCTTTGCTGGTCCTGGGTTTAGTTCTATATCTCCAGATAGTAGGATGCATAAATGTATTATGCTTGTTTTCTTTTTACAAATGATTGGGAGTGAGATAGTCCAAATATTTAGACGTCTACACATGCACCATTCTTTATTTAATATTTACTATTCTGACATTTCACGTTTTACCTTTGTTATTGCAGTGTAACGTCTAAAAGTTTACTAAACTTTTCCCGTGAGCAAATGTTGTTTCGCGATTAAAACAACTGTTACAGTAAACAGTACGATAGATCAATATAAATTAACTTAACACTAAATTCTGCCCTGTGTTTTTCCAAAATTTTCAACGATCTTTTCTTAAAATCAAATCGATTGTTTACACTGTCAGATTTCGAATCCATTTGCTGCCATTTTGTTCCAACAATGCACCGCGCTTGGTGTGGTAAGTAAAAAGAATGACAAAAAGATAATTTTTTAAACGAAAAAATAAAGCTGACACAAACAGTTCATAAACGTTCTTCAGCTGAAGTACTTAATATATTTCAGATTATTTCACAGTAAATGGCATTTGTGTCTTTCATTATCTATGTTGAACAGTTATCGTCATTAATTAAATCGACAAATTTTTCGGTATGCCAATGGTAAAAATTCGCAACTTCCACTGTCTCTATATCTGGTATATAAAGATATTGGTGTAGTTTCGTTGTATTAAACGATATTTTAAGTCTAAATACAAGGGCATAACTACCATTACGCCCATTACGCAAGTGCGTAAAACAACTAATTCGTATCTCGAAAATACAGATGATGAATGGTCAGTACATTGTAACTACAGCTTATCCAAGCTGTAGTAACGATGTTGTGAATATTCATCGATGCTCAAATTATATAATGAAGGACTATTATCTTTTGTCACAATTCAATTATCTTTTGTCACAGTTGTTTACAAATTATGATTGTTTACATTTTTTAATCTTTTATATTTCGGTGGAAATATTTCTTATTATTGGTTCGACCATTTCCACGTGCTTTATTTGTTTACACAATTGGAATGTTCGGCATTGTTCATTGCGGTAAAATGTGATTTTCGGGGTTGTTGTGTTTCAGTTGGGATTATTTTATGATCTGGTAAGTTCACGTTTCATAAATTGTTTCATGCAACGAATAATTGATTGTTCTTTGTATTGATATATAGGTTGCTTGGCAGTTCATTCTTAAAGCATGTGTATTTTGTGTCCAAACAACGAACCGTTTCTTCATCGGGATTTGCTTGGGGAAACAAACAGGAAACTGATAAGACCCGACATACATTATAAAAGTCAAAATGTAAAATAACGTATGTCGGGTCTTATAAACAGGACTAGGAGTGAGATTGGTCTTCTTCCTGCACTCCTGCATTTTTTTCATCGATTAGACTCGACCAAACTACAAAAAAGATGACATAATAAATGATGGAATTATTATGTTACCTTTTTAACGTACTCTCGAAACCTGTCACACACTTCTTGTCTAACAAATACTTCTGTACCACGTCCTGCAGTGCAAAACAGCTCCATGAAATATTTGTAAACAAAAAGGTTAAGATTGATAACGGAAGTAGATTTTGGAAAAATTCGTACAATTGACTTTCGTTCTTTTACTGCCCAATTATTTTTTTACGGTACCAGATAATTTAAACTCGAAATATCAATGAGACGAATAAATACCATAAAAACAATTAAAAGAAATAATTATTTGACCACAATGAGAATTTTTGCAGATTTTTTCTCATTTGAACAAGATATCCGCCTCGATAGCTCATTGGTTAGAGCACCCGAAGGTCAGGGGTTCAAGTCCTGAGGTGCGTTTCTTAGATTAAGATTCTTAAGAATCTCGTTTTTAGCTCCACTGGCTGAAAGCGTTGTGTCCGTCGTGCGTCCGTCCGTCCGTGCGTGCGTCCGGTCGTAAACTTTTCTTTAAAAATCTTTTCCTCAGAAACTTCTGGCTCGATTTAAACCAAACTTCGCAGGATTGATCCTTGGATGACCCTTTTTCAAAGTTGTTCAAGAAATTTTGATCCAATCAAAAACATGGATTAAATGGGCTTGGCTAATTTCCAAATATGGTAAAAAGTGAGTTTTCTCAGATTCTAATCAATGGATACCAATTAAATTTTACATGAATGATCCTTGGGTGACCCTTTATCAGTCTACAAAAAATCATTGAGATCGGATGGAAAATATGCATTTTATGGGCGGAGGTCATTTCTGTATATGTTATATAGTTGAAACTTTGAAAATCATTTTCTCAGAATGTAACCCGGATGGATATCAACCAAATTACAATCATGCGAAGAATATTGCTCCCTTTTAAGAAATGCACCGGAGACCGTAGATAGGTGAAATGAGCACTGGGACTAATGCCATAAATCTGACTTGTTATCCGTTAATAGCCATTACTCCCGGGGTTTGTTTTCTTTAGTCAGCTAGGGGTCGGGGCTGATTCTTAATGTCCTGTTATATATCCACTGCACATCAATATCCAGGAATAACTGGTGTTAGTGTCTAGTTTGTCTCAAGATCTTATTTTGGAATTTTAATATGTTTTGTTCCTTTAAGAAACTCTGTTAAACATAAACTTACAACACTTCCAGACCGCTTACATTTTGAAGAAGATTCGAATGATTTATTTAATTGATAATATGCAATTGGCAACGTTGTATAGTAAAACCCAAACTTGAATTTTGAAGTTAATTACGTATTTTTTTCTTAACAAAATCCTTTTATAAATTTCGTCTGCCTTGTAACTAAAGTTTGTACTGTAGTTATGATGTTATGATTGCTTTTGTTTTAACTATATATGGTAGCCGGTTTATGTGTAAGGGGTTTTGTTCTGCCTTGTCTTTCAATCTAGCTTTTTATAGCAACGCGGTATAGCTCTCGCTTTTGGACAAAGAGGTCCCTGGTTCGAATCCTAACGAAGTTGCATATTTATTTACCGGGGACATTACCTGTAAAAGTATTGACAGGGTATTGTTTTCTAGAACTCTGTGACAACTAAAGAGCTGTTTAGGGTTATAATTACAGCCTGTGATTTCTTTTATTTAAAAATAATGCATGTATGTCTTTAGGTCGAAAATTTATTTTTTTTTTAAAGAGAAATAGTATTCAACAAGTTATAATTATCATGTTTCATAGTTTGAAAAAAAAACTTAAGGTAGAGTGCTTCCATTCAATATGTACCGGCAAATTTTCTACCATACATGCATAGACAAGAAACACGTGATTATTTTACTGACTACTAAAGCAATTATTTATGTTTAAATTTTACGAAACTGGCATTCTTTGATTAGTTGCCATGGTGATCACCATCAAGCATAGGAGGTTGTAATGAGCACACACATTTCAAAGACATAGACACATTACACGAACACTATAGTTAAGAAATTTCTCATGTTTCAAAAATATTTCTTGACAACAAAAACGTTAACTTCACATCTACGAATTTGAATTGAAATTTGAAATCCGTGTTTTGACTGAAAGAAACCTCTATAATCATACTAGTGACAAAACTGAATTTTGATATTTAAAGGATAGCAAATTTTCGTGTAATGTGATTGGCTTTCTCTATATGTATCAAGTACAAAGGATATCACTTTTTAAAGCACTAGCATTGAACAACATTGAGCTAGTGAATACAAAGTACAAGTTTATTGTAAAACGAAACTTAGTCATACACTAAGGAAAACTGACAAATCGAGATTTCCCCAAAATGTCAAAGTTTAGGTTTTTGTCGTTAAATAAACCGACGTGATAATGAAGGACATGTAATAAAATGTCGCTTACTTAAGTAGAGCCACCGTCGGAGCGCATCAGGCTCGAAATCATGGTGCGGATTGGGTGGGTGGAGTGGGGTGAGGATCATATTTCGTATATCCCATAGCTTCCGATATATGTATTACATCAGCGGGTTTAAAATCGTAAATCTATATGGAATGAGTGGCTGGAGATTCGGAAAGCATATATCGGTAATTTGGTAAGAGGAATACCAGGAACTCATGGTCAGTAGCCCCAGCTTCCGAGATATGACTGGAAAATTGTTACAAAGCGATGTAAAGCCTAATTTCAATAAAAAATCAAATGTAAGTTAAGTTATAATTGCACACCCTGTTTACCTTTTGATTCGAAGCATCATGAAACCATCGAAGGAAGTTCCATTCGGTCCGAGTTAAAATAGTTAGTCCGCACAGCTTGTAAAGCCTGACTTGGATCGTTACTTTTCGCACTTCCAAGATAACCCCTTATGGCCAGACAGGTCACAATTCATGTAAAAAACCAGCTTCATGTATAGGATGTTAAATGCACTCACCGCGAGCAGAATCCAGGCTAGTGATCGTTCAATTTGGGACATACTGAGTTCGCTTTCAAAAATGACAGGCTGGTGGGCAGCCCATAATTTGAATACAAAAAAGGTTTAACGTTATAAAGTTGTAGGTTAAAATCGTTGAGAGTTAAAGAATCCATCGTCGATATTGTTATGCTAGTTAGGAAGCCCGCCGATCATCGTGAGTACCCCAAGTAGGCAATGTCTTCAATTTTGGAAAAACATACATCAACATCGCTAATTGTGTTCATCCTGAACAAAATTTGCGATATAGGAATACCTCCCATTAAATTCATTCAAAACTCGATCCACACACTCATTCAATTTCATTTCGAAATCATTCGAAAAATTTTCTCCTTGTCGATTTCACGATGTTGTTAACTGTAGAAGCAGATAACCATGGGTATTCTCGTAGCAAGATTGGAGTCCTCGCTAGCGCTCTTAATTTGGATTGCAGAAAAAAGGTGAAAATAAACATCAGAATCAAGCCTCCATATTTGAATTATATACGGGGTTAAAAGATTCATTTATTTTTTTCTTCTTTCCCGTTAACATAAGGACATATTTTCATTCGCTTTCTTTCCAAGACAAACGAGTAGATATTGATAGAGATTGTATTTTGACTTTCGACACAATAAAGCTTTGATTGATTGATTGAATGGAGTTTAACGCCGCTTTCAACATTATTTCAGCTATATCGCGGCGACAGGAGCACCTAACAATGGATTCCTGATATTTCTCTCACCAGTACAACCATTACATCCTTTCCTAGCCTCCAGCTACTATCTCACATAGGTCTACGATTATCAACCCATTGGTGAGAGACAAATTGTCGGAAAGAATGAGTGCCGCCGTCGGGGATCGAACCCGGGACCTCTAAGAACCACAACATTTTTGTTGCATAATTTTGGGATTATTGTCCTTTGTGTTATTATAATGACTCAGATTTTTTTTCCGGAGCATCTCTGTATGTACATTGCTATCAACTTCAAGCTTCAGTGGTGAAAAGATCCTTTAAAATGATATTACAATGCACAGGAACCATGACTATTCCCTGTTTGATTTTTGAAGCTATTGAAATTTCTATTTTGTATTTAAAATGAAAATATTTTATCGAAATTAAGGAACTAGTTTATGAAAGAAATCGAGATGGAATAAACAGTACTTGCAATTTATGTGATAAGTAATGCAAAAATGACCTCCCGGGAACTTCGTAAAATAAATATTTTAGAGAGATATTGGTTCAAGTAGAGGTCAGCCGGTGTTCGCATTTCAAAGTTTTTCTTACTGGAAAGAAGAAAGATTATCACAGATTCAGAAAAAAAGCCAAAGGCAAAATGTCCGCACAGTCTGGCTATGATCGACTCGTCACGCAATACCAAGATGATTCCTTTTCGCCTGACGGGCCATATTTGCAACTCAATTCTCTTTTTACAAGATCATTTAGAATGATGTATTTTCTATTTTTGGTGTGAAAACGAAACATTTTCCTCGAATACATGTTATCCATGTAATTCAAGATTCTAAAGCTACATGTATATGGATTCAATACCAGCTGCCCTTATTAATGACCATTACATGTAATTAATAGTTCACAAATTTAGTGAGATATGTCAAAATACCTCCGTTGCCATAGCTACAATTCATACTGGAGGTTGTTTTCAGTTTTGCCCAACATCTTAAACTTACCAATACTTTTATGTATGTCTGACAAATCAAGAACCTGATATACCAATCGAGTAATCAAAATGATACACCTCGCATGCATTTTGTTTTAAAATCCGATTTTAAAGTGTATGTTGCTAAATGTACTACCAAGAGACTTTTTTATAAAGGAAATATTATGAAACAATCGTATGTGATGTAACCTTTAGTAATAATACTAATTTCAAAACGTCTTATTTTTGCGTAATGGCGAGAAATTGAGAGATTAATATTTGAAGACTATGATCAGAATGTGCGGATGCAGAGACAGATCTGAGTCTGGGTGTTGCGCACATGTAGAAATAAAAAAAAACATCAGGAAGGATTATGCATTTTTCAGACATGTTGACTTGCGAGAAAAATTTACCGATCATATATTTTTCTTGCTTTCCTGTCTTTTTCTTAATATTTCCATAGATTCGTTATTTAACCAATACATTGTGCTTAGAATTGCGTATCTTTTTTAACCAACAGAGCAGAACAGAATTTTGTAAGTCGACTAGTACAAAGCAGACAAGAGTCATAAAAAAGAGGGTCCTTGCACTTTATCGGATAGTTTTGCGAGTCCTAATTACCATATGGGAGTCTCGGACTCGAAAAAACTGCTCAACTTAAACCATGGTCATATTTAAGACATATTTCTATTTTGACAATTTCTTATACCGGTAGGTGTCCGTAAAGCCTAGTTTACATTTGGATTAAGGAGCCCGTACGGCGCCCGTAACTCGCCACAATTCAAAAATCCACATTTAAAATTGCAAGACCGTACGGGGAGCGTAGTCCGCAGACACGTCGTCTAGGCATCGCACGATCGCCGCACGGACGTCGAAAGGCTACCGTATGATGTTTTGCCTATAAGTATAGAACGGATCATCCTAGGGTCCCCGCGCGGGTTCCGCACGATGGTTGTATGGCGGCTGCACTGTCTACAGTGTATAAAGTTGTCAAATTGCACAATTCTCGAAGCGGGGGTCGCACATTTACCTTGCGATGGCCGCAAGGGTACCTCAATGTTTCTTGTGACAGCTTTATGAAACCCGTGCGGACACCGCACGAATTGTGAATCGTGGAAATATCGTAAGGCGATCGTGGCAAATGTAAACTAGGCTTAAAGCAGAGAAGAAGAAATGCTTTAGTGTTATTCAGTTATTAAATGTAGAATATGTATTTGCAAATTCCGCAAACTTGAGAAAAAATGAGGATACCAGGTAATGGTTTGATGCCCCCTTATTCGACATCCATGTTCTTGCTAACCTGCATAATATAATTAACGGATCGCCAAACTATTGCAAATGCAGTCTATTTTGGTTATGTTATTTTAAATACCATATGAAAACCTTAGCATGATACTCAACCGGTTATTATCCGGACTCTAAAATCATATCGTCTGTGAGCGACCGAAATCTCATATAGCCCCAGTGTATTCAAGCCGCAAAAACGAGGCTTTAGTCTCTCGCCGACGATATACCAAAATTTATTGTTACAAGAATTTAAACCATGATTTTGAACATTTCAGTGCAATAATTTAACTAAGTTTGATCGCTATTCTCTTATATGTTTTTGTAAACACTTTTTGTAATATTGTTTCGGTGGCCTAAATTGTGCAATATATATATAAAAAAATCTTATTCGTAAATACCCAAGTACTCACAGAAATTAGCTGATACCCTTTTTTAACCTTTTATAGTACTAGATCTCCTTTTTGTAGAAATATGCTCAAATAATTCGATTTTGTGACATTACCATTTCGGAAATAGTATACCTACCTCCATAGAAAAAATGGTGAATGAACATATAAGCACGACACTGTATTATAAAGTCTCGAAAACAATATTACAAATGTACGACAAAAACCTCGTAACTCACGTTCTTTCAAGCTGTAGATACGAGGTTTAAGCCTTCCGCTTACGATATACCAATTTTATTACTTTGAGAATTGCAACATGGGTGGTTTTTGAAATTTCCCAGGCAATGGTTTGATTTTATCTATGACTGTTACTTTGAACTTGACACTACAGTGAAATGTGAACGGTAGTCTAAATATGACCGAAACGGCGGCACATATCTTTACTTACATTCATCTCCCACCTGAAGGCCAGGAAAGGAAGTAATTTTTAATGGTAGTGCTGATGGGAGAAATACCAGGAATATAATGTTGGGTGCTCTAACTGTCATGTTATACATGAAAAAATACAGAAAACCCCAACCTTAGTTGCACCGTCTATAGAAATCATATTTTCGAGGTAGCTTTTTCGACCTTTGCAGAATAAGATCAATTCATTCAATGATCAAAAAGGCTCGTCCCCATGAAACACCATGTGCTCAGGTGAGCTGAAAGTTAGCTGAACATTCAGGAAATAGAAAACGTTAAACATAAACAGTGTTCAGGATAGCGTGCGGCCTATCTTGAACATACCGGACGTTGGCGCTTTAAAACTGATATTTTAAAATAAATAGATAAATGCTTCAATGTTTCATCATAAACCATGACAGAAAAAAAAATCTGTCATATTTGTTTGCTATACTCAGCATGTCGCTCGCCAATCATCGTTTGCATTTCAATACATGAATACTGAATAGATTTAGAACATTTTCCAAAAGTAAAAAGTTTAATCTTGGTCAGTCCGATCATTTTGCACAGTCTAGTCAGGATTTGTATACATTTTTCAAATAAGAGCCTTCGAACGTTAAAGTAACATTTTTGCGTAAATGATGAAATGTATAATCTTGTGTATGAAAGGAAGCGAGACATTGACTAATGTTCTGCATTATCATTTATAGAAGTTTAGGCGTGAAAGCATTCAACAACGCATCATCATATCTCTGAACCCCCACCCCACCCCATCCTACCCCAACTCATCTTTCCAAAAAGAAAGATCGTAGAGCTTCCACGGGGCGCATTTCCTTCTATTTACTTCAAATTTTGTTTTCTTTCCAAAAGACTCTAAGGCCACATGTTTAATTTTAGCCGCAAACATGGTTCCAGGTGTGTTATTTATGGGAATGAAATGACCATTGCATGTAATTAATTGTTGGACATATCAAATTTTGATTGCGTTAGTATGGTTAAAATGGGAGATGCTTTTATTTTTCCCAACCAGTGTAACATCTTAGCTTGTTAAATAAAATACCGAACTTTTAAGAGAGTCGAGTCAGGCTAGCTCAACGGTAACGATTTTGGCTGCAAATCCTGGGTTGAGAGTTCGAACAACGACTTGGCATGATTCATACGGCAAAATTAACAAAAGTCGTTGTGACACGAGTCATTATTCTCCAACCTAGGACGTTTGATAAGTAGTATTCTTAAGGAATAAGCAGTTGATGACTCGGACGAAATATTGTTAATCTTCCACTGGTGTGAGAAACGAAAGAAAATCATGTGATGGTCACCAGCCGCCGCAATATAACTGTGATAGTGTTAAAAATTGCATTTAACCTTATAAAAACAAACAAGTCAATTTCGTAGAGGATTCGTAGAGGATTTTTTTTTTTACTCTATTTGTATACAATAAATCTTCTGTTTTAATTTTTTTCATTTCTTGTTTTATAAAATAAACTCTACTACAAGTATAACTACATAATCGGAAACTTTCGGAACAAAAATGTGGAGAGAGAGAGAGAGAGAGAGAGAGAGAGAGAGAGAGAGAGAGAGAGAGAGAGAGAGAGAGAGAGAGAGAGAGAGAGCGAAAGAGAGAGAGGGAGGGAGGGCGAGAGAGAGAGAGAGAGAGAGAGAGAGAGAGAGAGAGAGAGAGAGAGAGAGAGAGAGAGAGAGAGAGAGAGAGAGAGAGAGAGAGAGAGAGAGAGAGAGAGAGAGAGAGAGAAATAGAGAGAGATGAAAAGTGAGAGAGATGAAAAGTGAGAGAAAGAACAAGAAAGAGAGAGGGCATGCAGACAAACAGACAGACAGAGAGTGAGACAGACAGACAGAGAGGCGGAAAAAGCAAGAGAGACAGAAAAAGAAAAGAGACAGGAAAAGATAAATTCAGACAGATAGAGGAGAAGATTGGATAGGATATTTTTTGTATTTTTTTCTTAACAAAACGATAGAAGATGACTAATTTCAAACTGAACGATCGATCCCGGATTGTTCCAGAAATCAGCATGGGAAAGAATAATGTTTAATCTTCCCTTTTACCATAACCCAATACCATATAACAATATTCCATTGCCTTACTGCTATAACATGATCTCTTTCGCAGAAATAGTGTTATTGAAAAAAATCTTTGCACGTTGTTAATTAAAAAAAAAAAAAAAAAGGATTTTGAAGACGGTATTTCCCGACTGCATTTCTAATCAACCTTTGATCGATCCAATCCAATATTTTGAGCATTTTTTTTATTTTCTCAAATTGTCTTATTTTTAAGGTTTAATATAAAACTTTACAACTAAAGTTCAATACTAGACCTACGTATTGAAAAAAATGTGACGAAAGCAAGAATTTATGGGTTTTTTTGTGCTTTTTGATTTCTGTGTATTCCTGAAGTAACGTATAATTGTTATTTAAATAAGTTTAAGAAATAGAATCGATTACCTTAAAGAAAACAAAGTAACACAACTTTTTCTACTTTAAACTGGCCATTTGTAAGCAGTGATAAAGTGAAAGACCAGGCAGACAATGAAAATGTGTCCAACAATCCGACTGAATAAATTTATGGCTTCTCGGTGCCCATCAGGGTAATTAAAACCGCATACATAACAAAGACGAGACGGTCTACTGTTCTCTGACAATTTTAATGGGATATTAACGGACAATCAGAGAGATAGGGTCTTTTTGCTTTTATTTCTTAAAAGGGAGTTTTGGTACAGGATATTCTTGGCATGGGAATGATCCTTGATGGACCCTTTATCAGTCTACACAAAATCATTTTGATGGGATGGAAAAAATGCATTTTATGGGCGGAGGTCATTTCTGTATATGTTATATAGTGGAAACTTTGAAAACCATTTTCTCAGAATGTAAGTGCTTGATATCAACCAAACTTCATAAGTATGATCATTGAGTGAACCTTTATCAGTCTACAAAAAATCATTGTGATCGGATGAAAAATATGCTTTTTAAGGTAGCAATGGACACATGGCGTCATTTTTTCCGCCCAATGAATTTTTTTCTTGTTCACATATGTTGTAGATAAACATTGTCTAGTCATTATATCAAAATTTGAAGGTACCTTTCCATGCTCGTTTTCATGCTAGAGTTATCTGCCCTTGAGTGGTATTGGCCATTTTTCAGTAAAACGTTTATATTCGTTTAAGGTCTAGTATGAACTAAGTACTAGCTTATAGCTATAAAACAAATACATTTTGATCGACCTTATAAATGTACACAATGGCTGTTGCCAAGAAAATTTCTCTTTGGTCAATTGCATTTGCACAATTTGCCTTCAAAAGTTAAAAATGCTCTAATTTTTGTAATTTTATAGGGAAAACATGCCATAAAAACCTATTTTTTGAAAAAAAAAACCAGTGAATTTTTCTTGTTTTCCGATATGTTTAAACCCCATATTTTTCCTTTATTTGGTAAAAAATTCAGCATACCTTTCCATGCAAATAAGAAAGTTTTTCGTTATTTTACAGTGACCTCTCCTAATTGAATGACGCTTGTAACGCATTTTTGTTGTTAAATTTAATGATCCAGTCATTCAGTTGATATCAAATGTTGAAAAGAAGCTAAATAATGAAAATTTACCATCATTATTCTACGTTATTTCCATAAGCAGAACCTTACGAAAACCGGTCTTTTTAAACAACGCACAAAAAGCCGTAAAATAAACGAAAACACACTTCCGGTTTAGAGAGTCGGGAGGCGGCTGTCCATTGCCACCTTAAGGACAGAGGTCATTTCTCTATATGTTATATAGTGGAAACTTTGAAAATCATTTTCTCAGAATCTGATTTTTGGATATCAACCAAATTTCACTGGAATGATCCCTGAGTGACCCTTTATCAGTGCACCAAAAATTATTTTGATTGGGTGAAAAATATGTATTTTATGGGAGGAGGTCATGTCTCAATATGTTAAATAGTGGAAACTATGAAAATCATTTTCTCAGAATGTAACTGATGGATAACAATCAAACAATTTTTAGTATCATCTTTGGGTGACCCATGCAGCCAAAAATCATTTTATTTGATGAAAAATATGTCTTTTAAGAGCGGAGGGCATTTCTCTATTTGTAATAAAGTTGAAATTTTGAAAATCATTAGAACCTCAAATATCTAAAAATCGAGTCAAAACATTTATTTGCTTTTACAAGAATTTCAAGCCTGTGGAGCGACTCAAGCCATTCGTGGCTTTCTAGTTTAGATTAAGATTTTTAAGCAGCTTAATAAGAATCTTAAATGATATCTCAAAAAGGAAACGAATATGCTTTTTGAAATGGCTTAAAACGAGTAGCATTGACGACGTCGAATGTATTCACTCAAAATACTGAAAATCGTTTCTTATGACGTCTTAATAATCTTAATTAGTGGGATTTTTCATCTAGCTCTAAAAAACGCACCTCCGGTAAAGGTGAGGTGTTCCCTTGGGAAAAGAAACTTATAGGACAATGACTCAGTCCACCCAGCTGAAAATGGGTAGCAGTTGTTAGAATTCATTGCCTCTAGGACACGTGTTAAAATCTGGATTGTGTTTAAAAAAAATGTATAAAGGTCACCGCCCGGTTTATATATGTAAATATGGTCGTTGGGACAATGCATGTACCAAGCATTGGCGAAAATTACAGTAGAAGACAAGATGGCATTTTCAGTCCATTAGCCAGTTGGGGGGTTTGTTTCCCCGAGGTGATATTTTGTAAACCATATTTTTATGAAAGACTATGGCATATAGAACAATTTGGGACATGTTTGCACTCTAGCGATTTGGGCTTTTGTAAGATATATGTGACTTTAACGAAGTTTACCCTGCAGATTTTTTTTTAAAAAATGATTTTAATAGAGTACCTGAAAATTTAAAGTCCAAATGAACGTTGTATTCTTATACCTGTATTTGTGTTGATGAATAAATGTAGGGCCCATTTATGTTTTTCTTAAATCCGATCACCAGTATCACTGGGAATCTTATTAACATTGCCTATTTGATAGCCAATGGTAATTTAAACATTTTTAAAATTTTAAACACTCTGGCCAGTGGGGTATTTGTGAGATACGTTACTCCGAAGTTACTTACCCTTCAACATTTCAGGACTAGAGGTGCGTCCGTTAGAGTGAGATTCTTAAGTTTCTATTTAAGATTAATGAGAAAGAAGTTCGGTAGAGCGAGATTTTTAAGCCGCTTAATAAGAATCTTAGAAACCCCAATGTGGCAACGAAGATGGTTTTGCATTGGCTTAAAATAAGGAGTCATATCGACGTCGAATGTTTTCACTCAGATTATCGAAAAATATTCATTATGACGTCAAAAAAAAAAAAAAAAAAACACACACACACACATTTGGCGGTAGTTTTCATCTCGCTCTCACGAACGCGCCTCTTTTTTAAGGTTTATGCACTGAATTTGGAGAGTCAAAATGACCAACACTGATCGTATAGTACAAAAAATTGTGTTGCCGAATGTATGTAGAACACATTTATAGCAATACTTTGTAAATAAATCACTTTTCAAGTCATGTTTTGGAAGTTAAAATATGTTATCTTTTAATTTACAAAAAGGAAGACAGTTAGAGATGATTTTTTTCCATAACTGCTCCACTTCTGTTGTTAACATTGTTTTTTAAAAGCACATGAAATATTGACCATTTTGAAACTTGTTAGCACTCAAGCTAGTGGGGCAAGTTCCAGATACGTTACATTAAAGAAACCAACCCATAATAAAATTAGGGTATTGTCCCATTGTTAATTTCGACTCTACGAGCCAAAACTAGGGTAGAATACACTACCCACCACCCGCCACCGTGGCGAACTATTGAACGTCTTGTTCAACGTCTGCGAGTGACGGGGAGGGTTAACGACGGACCGTGAGGTGGAAGTCCGGCGTCACGACAGGATCGGTTAATGACACTTTCTCACTTACGTAATCGCCATCTCACAGCTAGCGAAACTGCAAATTACAATTTATCATGCAATGAAGCCTGCATTGACCTGATAACACCTGTCTGATAACATAATATGATATCAGACAGTCTATTTTTAGAAACAATTTGCATACACTCTCACCTAAATTTCTTTGATTTTTAAGGGGTTATTATATTTCAGCACTGAAAAATAATTGCATGAAAAATAGAATAACATGTAAGTGTCTTAAGATACCAATGTTATCAGGTCTCGATTGTTAGAAATAATCATGACTCGACAAATCCTCGTCATGATTAATTCTCCCGACCTCGACCAGGTAACATCATTATTATTTCTAGACACTAATTAATTTGTTATTCTCTATAAAGGCAGTCATAATCGCCATATTCATCCCGATACGATTTGAAACCGCTAACGCGACAAGGGCCTAAGTGCCCGACGTCCTTATGTCGGTCTACCGCTAACTCCTGCGCGTCGCCAACGCCGTTTGGCTTGGTTACAAGCACACTCACCACGAAATTTTCCTATGAGGCAATGGATACGGGTATTCTTCAACGACGAATCCCGGTTCAATCTCTACCGTTCGGACGGCCGACTTCGTGTAAATCGACGTCGCGGCGAACGTTACACCGACGCGTGCGTCGTTGATCGGGGTAGGTTCGGCGGTGATTCGGTATGTTTTTTAGGCGGCATCTCCTATGGGTTTAAATCACCATTGATCGTGATTGACGGTAATTTAAACGGCGTCAGGTAAAGAGAAGAAATCCTCCACCCAAATGCCGTCCCATGCGTGTAATCATGTAACCAGATATTGCAGCAAGACAATGCCAGACCCCATATCGCCGGAGTTTGCCAGCAATTTCTTGTCAACAGTAACATACACCCACTCGATTGTCCAGCATTCAGTCCAGATTTGTCCCCAATTGGACATTTCTGGGGCGAACTGGATAGGAGGGCAAGGAGACGTCAAAATGGCTCGACTATTCATGTCCAGCTCACACATGCATGAAGAAAGGGAATAAATCCACATGACCATGATAAACACCCTGGTGAATTCCATGCATAGACGAATAAGGGCTGCAACAGCTGCGCATGGATGACACACAAGATACTGATATGTCCGGACGTGTTTCGCAAAACAAGAAGGGTCATCGTTGAAAGGGGTAATTTTTCACATAATCAGCATCGGAAATCGATTTAAACTTCAACAGTTGGTTCAATACAGATCTATGACTTTACAAACAAAAATGAATATAAAAATCCAACTATATAATTCATGCCTTAAAACAATCATTTTAGGTTACCCGGAGTTTCTTTTTCGTCCTAGTATATTTATACAACGTTAGAAGAGGGTCACTCAAGGATCATTCATGCCAAGTTTCATTGAAATCGGGCCAATGGTATGGGAGGAGAAGAGTTTCAAGATTAATAAAGTGAAAATAAGCCCCGCCCTGCCACACCCATATTTGGGGGTCAATCAAAATTTCTTGGACAATTTTAGAAGAACGTCACCCAAGGATCATTCATGACAAGTTTCGTCAAAATCAATCCATTGGTTAAGGAGATATTTAAAGAAAAGTTTACGCACAGACATACGCACGCATGGACGAACGCACGCACGCAAGACGGACACTTCGCCATGACAATAGCTCGGTGGCAGACTTCGGCCAGTGGAGCTAAAAATCAAACGACCGTTTAGAAGTTCATTTCGATGTAGATCATGATCTCCGTGCTGTTTTGTCTTCTACAGCATTTCCTTTCATTGTGGCTAGGCTACAGTAGAGACTAATTATATAATTACATGTAGTAGGTATTCCTTGGCTAATTTCGCCCGAGACTCTGTTTATTTTCCGTGAGTGAAATCGGAAAACATCGATAGTCGACGATTTCCACTAATTTGAATTATGAATTAACTGTTTTCTGGGGGCTTATACACTTATCAAACCGGTGGTGTAGAGGTTAAGACATCCGTCCCTGGTTCACGAGACCACGAGTTCAAACCGAGTTATACATATAATATTTTGTTCTTACTCGAATGTTCTATATTTTTTCTGTCTTGCAATCCCTTTTGACTATTTTTACCGGCGGAGGTGGCGTTATACACTTTTTTGGCCAGACTGTTTTTTTCAATTTTAAGATTATTTTCTAATTAAGTTATCATATTAACCTACTTAACGCTTTATCAAATTCACTCGCAAAAATAAATGTAATAACCTATTCCTTTGTGAATGTAAACTACTAGTCTCTTCGGATCTTTCCAGCACTCACAAACAAAAATACAACTTCTACTAATACTACAAAAATTATAATAATATTATTAAAACAACAACAACAAATTGAGCTCTAGAGATCCCGGGTACCTATGTGGTAACTTTGCCATTGTCTTTATTCTTCCTCGTGGTTTTGGGGACAGGATCGATACAAGTTTTAGCAGGAAAATTGTGTCCTTTTCTCAATATATGGGAAACATAAGTATATAAGTTCAGTGAATAATGCACTTTTATACATTAAAAAGGCTTCTTTGCACCTGAGATGCAATATTATTTGATAACCCTAAGTAAGTCTACGGAATAGACCTCTCGAATATTTAGGGCACAGGCATGAAAGTGTCAGTTGGCGTGTGGGTTAACATGTCACAAACATGACGATGGCTTTAAGGAAACAGTAGCCAACAAATGATTAAAGTGGGCATTATAAATTATGATAACAAGGGTGCCATTGAAACAAGATACTTTGTCAAAAGGATTATCATTAAAATGAATTGGTTGGTTGATTGAATGGAGTTTTACGCCACTTTCAACAGTTTTTGAGTTATATCACTACAGCTGGAGCACCTAACAATGGATTCCTGGTATTTCTCTCACCAGTACTACCATCACATCCTTTCCTAGCCTCCAGCTGCTATCTCACAAAATTTCTTGAACAACTCCTGAAATGGATCTCTAAAATCATTCACGCAAAGTTTCATTGAAATAAAGCAAATGGTTAAGGACAAAACAAATTTTAAAGATTTCATAATGAAACAATAGGGCCAGAATGACCCTAAACCACTCACCTGAATTTTATTGGTCCAGAAGCTCTAATCCAAGAACATTTCTGGCCAAGTTTCATTCAAATTTGCCTAATTGTTGAAGAGGAGATTCTATTCCAAGAATTTACAAAAATAATAGAACCTGCCCTCCCATTCACTACCAAGGAGACTCAAAATAAGCCCTACCCTGCCACACCCATATTTATGGGCTAATCAAAATATTGCCAACAATTTTTGAAGAGGGTCATCAAAGGAACATTCTGGTAAATTTTCATTGAAATTGGCCAAATTGCGAACAATTTGTGGAAAGGGTCACCCAAGCAATATTCTGGTAAAATTTCATTGAAATTGGCCCAGTAGTTCAGGAGGAGATGTCATTCAAAGATTTTGGGCTCAAAAAAGCCCTGCTCTGCCAAGCCCATATTCATGGGCCAATCAGAATTTGTTGATAAATTTTTGAAAAGGGTCCCCAAGGAACATTCTGGTAAAGTTTCATTGAAAACAGCCCAGTTGTTCAGTAGGAGATGGCGTTGAAATATTTCGGGCTCAAAATAAGCCTAGCCCTGCCAGCCCATATTTATGGGCCAATCAGAATTTATTGAACAAATTTTAAAAAAGAGCACCGCCTACGGGTGCCTACGCTTGGCTGTTGAGTGCTGGATGGTGGGTAATAATCAAAGTAAAAAAAGGGGCGTAATTTGCACAAAATGCATCTAGAGTTATCCCCCTTGATAGTATAAGGTTGCTCTTTTGATGGTGAACATGTGTGCCAAGTTTCAAGTGAATGCCTTCAGTGAAACCAGAGATATAACAAAATGTCAAAGTTTTCGCATGACGACTACGAGGACAATGACGACGACAATGACTGGGAGGCTATAGCAATACCTCGGGTTTTCTCCGAAAACAGCCGAGCTAAAAAGGGTCACCCAAGGAACATTCTGGCAAAATTTCATTGAAACTGGCCCCTCAGGTTAAGGAGAAGAATTTTTTGGAAAGTTGACTAAGCAGGACGCATGACACACAGCGCACCACGCCCGACAGAGTCAGGGGGATCCTAAAAGCTCCCCTTGACCACGTTGTGCTCAGGTGAGCTAAAGTAAAGCCCCACCCTGTCACACCCTTATTTGAGGTCCAATCAAAATTTCTTGAACATTTTTAAAAGGGGGTCACCCAAAAATCATTCATTCCAAGTTTCATTTAAATCGGAGCAATAGTTTTGGAGAAGATAATTTTTTAAGATCTTGTAACTGATATAAGCCCCCCCCCCCGCCACGCCCATATTTTGGGGTCAATCCAAATTTCTTAAACAACTTTAGAAGGTCACCCAAGGCTCATTCATGCTAAAATTCATTGAAATTGGGACAATGGTTGGGGGGGGGGGGGAGATAAGGTTTAAATATTTTAAAGTGAAAATAAGCCCCAACCTGTCACGCCCATAACTGGAGGTCAATCCAATTTCTTTGAACAACTCGAGAAGAGGGTAATGCCGAGTTTCGTTGAAATCTGGGCAGATGGTTTGGGAGGAGATTTAGATTTTATAGTGAAAATAAGCCCCACCCTGCCATGCCCATATTTGGGGTTCAATCAAAATTTTTGAACAACGTTAGAAGAGGGTCACCCAAGGAACATTTCTGCCAAGTTTCGTCAAAATCTGCCCATTGTTCTTGGAGGAAATGTTCAAAGAAAACTTTACTTACACACGGATACACGGCGGACACACCACCATGACAATAGCTTGCAGTTACTATGTGCATGGTCACATATTGAGGAACATTTTTGAAAGTTTATTACAAATATGTCCATAATTGAAGGAGGGCTCCTTTTAATAAGAAATGGACATACAGATGATGCCCATCAACAGAGATGATGTCAAAATTAAGTGAACAACATTGTGAAATTGACATTCATCTCTATCAAAAGTTAAACCGTTCCAAATCACTTGCTCAGCGCTCCATTCATTCATTGCAAACATTCACTCAAACCATTAAAAAATGCGCCAAACCTGCTGATAAAGATAGAATCAACAATTTCATTCAAAATAAATTAATAAATCTGGGAAAAATGAGATTTCACTGTATGTAATAAATAGCGCTAATTTTGTTCATCCAGAACACAATTTGCCAAATTGGATTATCATCCATTAAATTCACTCAAAACTCACTCCACTAACTCATGCAAATTCATTCAGCTTGTCAATTTCACCATGTTCTTAACTGTATGACAATCTCAAGTAACATGTGAAACAATTCAGAACAAATCATATATCTTATACAGCATTTAGTTCTTTATATTGTCTTTTCAAAATTAAATCTAAAAACCTTATAGTAATTTATTTTCAACAAACTGTAAATCAATTCAAAACACTACAGACACAGTAATGACCACCTCTCCATTAACATGTGCATTTCACTATATTTTTTTGTTTTCTGCCTAACATAACACACAGTTAAGGTACTGGACCCCGTAATAGTTCTGCAACATGTCAGAACTCATGAGCTTTCACAATGTTAACCAAGGTTTCCTAATGAAATCATTAGGAAACCTCGGTTAACATGGTTAAAGTTCATGACTTCCGAAACGTTGATGAATTGTTACAGGTCCACTACCTTAACCCTTTCCTGTTTACAAAATTTTGGACCTGTCCAAATTCAAAGGTTTTGCAGACGAAAATTTAATAGAGATTTAATTTGTAAAATAACCATTCAGTAGGATAGGAAATGGTGTGGAAAAAGAAGAAATTGCTTGTCAGAAACAATTTCTTCTTTTTTCACAATGTTTTCTCAATCATAAAATCACAGGCACGTAAAAAGCAGGGATTAAACAGCAAAGGGTTAAAGTATAACTTTAGATAAGAGGAGGTATAGCATGCTTAAAATCTTCTTAACCCTATATTTTGGGTACTCATTTAACCCTTTCCTGTTTTGTAAAATTTTAGACCTGTCCAAATGCAATGGTTTTGTAGATTAAAATTTAGCGTGGATTTGATTTGAAAAATAACTGTTCAGTAGGGTAGAAAATAGTGTGGAAAAAGAAGAAATTGCTTATCACAAGCAATTTCTTTCTTTTTCACAATGTTTTCTAAATCATAAAATCCCAGGCACTTAAAAAACAGGGATTAAACAGGAAAGGGTTAAATTATGACAATGACAAGATTCCAATGAGTATTCAAAATTTAGGATTTGTGCAAATATAAACATATAAGCATGTATTTCATTCTAAAATTCAAAATACCCACTTTACCTATAGCTGTTTAACTGTCATTAAAGATGTTAAATCAAGTAAGATGGCTCTATCTTAGACTGTAATATTACTCATATAAGCAAACATTTAACTATGATCTTGATAGGTAAACTTTGAGGCATATTTCATTTCACCTAAAGTACTATTCATGCAATACAATTATCCAAACTTTTGAAGAGATTGAAAGATTGCAAGCCATATCTAACACATTCTGAAAATGCAAATTGTCTGATATTTTACTTGATGCACGAAATTGTACTAGATGGTTTTCAATCATAAAGCAAAATTGCAATACCTAAATGTCCATATAAAATGGTGCATATTTTCTCCTGACAAAGTTAATGTTGATGCACCCTTGTTCAGAAAAAACATGGCAATGGGTTTTTTCAATCACTTTTTAAATCCATGATTCTATTTTGAACATAATAAGTATCACAATAAAACATGAGAACTTTTTAAAGTGTTTTCTATTGTACTTTATCAAGTTTTTTCCGTCTGACTATCACTATCCTCATACATGGCATCTAGGGGTTCACCAGTCACAAGAAGTCCTTTATCATATAACAGAGATGCTATCTCCACTCTCTCATCTACTGAAGCCTGGGGTAAACTGTCCACTGCTACATAGTCTGGGTAATTCTGAACTAGATGTTCTACAGCTGGCGCCATCTACAAAACATTCAATATTATACTTTCTTAAATGCTTTTTTGTGGATTATCAAGATATAACTGTAGATTATCATAAATTCACTGCCAAACCAGTGAAATACCCAAAAATCAATACCCTGCCTTCTTTTGTTTTTGACATTACTTATTCAGAGCCAAATACTCAAATGTCATTATGGTTTTACATAGCTATCAAATTCAAATATAATTCATCCCAAAATTTAACATTTTGTCTTATTTTTGCATTAAAGAAATGGAACAATTGTTTGCTATTTGAGTAGGTTTGAAAAACAATTCACGACATATTTACCTCTGGAGTGATGTCAATATATTGAGGATCTTTTTCATGATACACTCTGGTGTTTTCTAGGTTATGATAGACACGCACTTCATCATTCTCCGTCACCAGTCTGAAAATCAAATAAATACTGTTCAACGGGGGCCTGTTTGACTTAACATATAGAGGATAATCGTTTGTTTCAGTGTTAGATCGATTTATATTTCATTGAGTGAACAACAAAAGCTATATTTTCCTGAGTGGCAAAGCCACGAGTGAAATTATAGCTTTAGTTTTTCACGAAATGAAATATTGATCGATCTTACATGAAAAAACAAACGATTATTCTATTTCTTTAATGCAAAAATGAGACAAAATGTGACATTTCTAGGACATATTTTCGTAAAGCGCGTCATTTTGCGCGTTATTGCTATGCAACGTTCATTGTGACGTCACTTATTTCGCCCCGCATAGATGACGTCAGATAGGATGAAATGCACAAAAGCAGGGTATAAGTTTTTGATAATTTCACTGCTTTTGCGGTGATATTATCATGTGATAATCTACCGTTATTTCTCGATAAAACACCGAAAAGCATTAAAGAACTTACAGTAATTATTTTTGTGTATATAGTTCTCAGACAAAAGTCAATTGTGCCCTTGACCTTCTTGACCAAAAAACAATATGACACCTCCTACGGTAATGGACAACCATTGTATAAAGTTACATAATTTTAGGTCTCTTTGTTTTTGACTACGAGTCTGTGAACAAAAGGGGTCTACCAATGGACAGGGTAAAACCAATATACTCCTCTCTACTTCCTAGACAAGGATTACAAATAGTGTTTGGCAATCAGTTTCAAATCATGATCAGTTATTGTTTTTTATTTGAAAGAGCACAACCAATTGATGATTGAAACTACAATCGGTTACTTAGAATCAATACAATTCTCAATGAATGTACACTTTGGCATTACAAGGCATGTTTTGTAACTTATTTCTTTTTTGATATAGATAATGAAAACAATGGAATGTGTTGTATCCTTAAGCATATCTGGAATGAGCCTACACTCAACCATCGGTGGTCAGTGACCACCGATGATTAAGTGTAGGTCAATTCTCAGGGTTGGTTTAAAAAATTGTATTTCAAAAGTACAAGGATGTTACCAGAAAATAAGAAGAAACCCATACAAAGCAGGTGACATTAATCTTTCCAATCATTATGGATGCAATTCACACATTAATTACTGATTAATCAACTACTGTAAACGGGTAATTTTGGCGGTGGTTTTATTTTGGCTATATTGGCGGCCAAGCTAAAATGCGCCAAAATTAATCCATCACCAATATTTGTCATTAATATTTGTTAAATGAGATATTTTCTTATTACGATTGATATGAAATCTATATATTTTAGTCAATTTTTATTAAATTTATATCAAAGATATGCTGACCATACTTGGAATAAGAACGTTGAACTTAGACGGGTCAGCGCAATTCGATTGTAAGTGCCTATAAATTATAGGCACTTACATAAGTATTGCACTGATCCTAAATTTCAAGATTCCAGAACTAAGTTCGGCGATACATTGGAACAAGAAAAGGTGTGAAAAACTTATACACACAGTATAACAAAGGTGTGAAAAACAAACTATTATTAAGTGTGTAGAATGGTGACATTACTCTAGAAATTTCCTGTCTTTTTTCGTTGTTTTGAACGACAAAAAAATGAAATATAGATAAAGCGTTTTATTTTGGTGTTAAAGTAAGCTGCGCCAAAATAAATCACCGCCAATAAATGGTAATTGAAAAACCACCAAATGTGGATACCGCCAATATAAAGCCGTTTACAGTATGTGAATTCTTAATCAATTATTGTCATCAGAAGCCCACACCAACTGTTTATCAATTATATTGATTCATCAGCCTATCAATAGTTACAAGAAAAAGTAGTCAGTGTAGGCTAAGACCAGACTGTAATCTGTGCAGTACTTCTGATTTAAATATTCTGTATTTTACCTTAAAGCTCCTTTCCTGATGAGTTTTATCATGGTGTCTGGCTCTATTTCTGTCACACCTTTGACAGATTTTAAAGTTGGGTCCCAATGTTCACCATGTCCATGTGCACTACATAACTTCTCACCTAAAATATATATAGATCTATCTTTCAGACTCTGTATATGGTTAAATATTGGGTCTAAATATTAACCATGTCCATGTACATTTCATAACTTTCTCCTTACACTCTCACCTAAACATAGTCAAGGTTCCCACAAACTTCATAACGTAAAATTCCCTTACCTTTTCTTGACTTTTCCCTGACTAAATTTCAAAATTCCCTGACCAAAATCATCGGTATTTACTGAGCATATGGGATCATAAATAACAGAAATTCATCAACAAAATATGCTTTCTAATGAGATGCAATGCCAAACACATCCATGCCTTTTGGGAAACAAGAGTGCCATCGTCACAAAATACGCCGCCACTTTGCTGCTGTTTCACGAAAATAATTGTAGACACTACTTATTTTGACAGAACCAAATTGAAAATGACCAAGTTTCATTTAAATCAAGACAAAAAGTTTGGAGGAGTTGCCTTCACAAGGCTGCAATTTCAATAAGCCCCAGGCACTAAGTTTTAAGGGGGCATAATTCAGGGAAATAAATGAGCCATAAAATCCTTGATCCATGTACATCTACAAATTATGGTGATGACATTGACCAAGTTTCATTCAAATAAAGACAAACAAGAGCTGTCACTGTAAGATGACAATGCCCCCGACACCGCTTTGATTTAGAAGTTATGGCCAATGTTAAAGTTTTTGGACGGAATGACGGACGGACGGACAGACGGACAAGTCAAATTTATGATGCCTCCCTATCGGGGGCATAAAAAGTAAGGAGGAGTTGCGTTCAAAAGGCTGCGATTTCAATATGCCCTAGATACTAAGTTTTAAGGGAGCATAATTTAGGGTAAAATTAATGAACCATAAAATCCTTACTTCATGCTAATCTACCAATTTCGGTTATAACATCCACTAAGTTTCATTTAGATCCAGCCAGAAACTTAGGAAGAGTTGCATTCACAAGGCTGCAATTTCAATAAGCCCCAGGCACTAAGTTTTAAGGGGGCATAACTGAGGCAATAAGCCCCAGAGACTAATTTTTTAAGGGGCATAACTCAGGCAAAATTCAACGAACCATAAAATCCTCCCTTCATGCTCATCTACCAATTGAGGTGATAACATTGACCAAGTTTCAAGAAGATCCAGCCAGAAACTTAGGAAGAGTTGCGTTGACAAGAAAAATGAACCCAGAGACTAAGTTATCAAGGGGCCTAACTCAGGCATAAATCAACGAACCATAAAATAATTCCTTCATGAACATCTACCAATTGAGGTGATAACATTGACCAAGTGTCAAGAAGATTCAGCCAAAAACTTAGGAGGAGTTGCGTTGACAAGAAAAGTGGACCCAGAGACTAAGTTATCAAGGGGCATAACTCAGGCAAAAATCAACAAACCATAAAATCCTTCCTTCATGCACATCTACCAATTGAGGTGATAACATTGACCAAGTTGCAAGAAGATCCAGCCAGAAGTTTAGGAGGAGTTGCGTTGACAAGAAAAGTGGACGGACGTACGGACGGATGGACAGACGGAGAAGATGACGCCAATATACGTCCGCCTCCGGCGGCGTATAAAAATGGCCATACCCACATGTTCATTTTTTTTTTACTTTCTTTAAAAATCTCTTCTGATTGTGAAATTCACTGACTTTTCCCTAACTCTTGCCTTATTTCTAAATTTCCCCGACTAATTTCAAAATTCCATGACTTCCCTGACATTGAATTTTTTCCATTTCTCCCTGACTTTTCCCTGACCGTGGGAACCCTGATAGTGTATAAACGTTGCTGGGTTTACCAAGCTGTGTAGCCTCTTTAAATTAAGTCATTATTATAATGCATGTCTACAATTTAAATAAAGCTAAGGTCACTCCCCCTTATAATGAATATTAATTATCTTTCAACAAATTTGGGTAAAATTAACCCAAGCACTTTAGAAACTGACCTTCATTTAAGACTGGTGGTAAACTATCATGGACAAACTTCTTGCCCAATTGATCACAGGCAGCATCAATAGGTAAATAATCTTGTACAAGTTTGGTCATTAGAGTAGAAATCTTCTGCATAAAGCTGTCTCGCTGCGGGCTTTCCTGATAAGATACGAGCCTGTGCTTGACATTTCCAACAATTTCAAATATGCACAAAGCAAAGACTCTGACCAGCCTGTGCATCCGCACAGTCTGTCCAGAGTCTTTACTATGTGTATAGATAGATATGGTCTCAAAGTATCGGTAGACCATCAATTAACTTTATTATTACAGTATGTGGCTTTCTACACAACTTATTGTTTGCACCTCACAAACATTTCAAATTGTTTGAAATGTCACACACAGGCTCATATTACATGATGTAATTACTTATATTTGGCATTTTCATTTCATGGTTGGCAGTTTTGTCTGATTAACCATGGACTCAATGGAATGAAAAATACTAAGTGATTGTAATGAAATCCAACAATAAAAGATATAAAATATGAGGCTAGTGAGAACTTGAAGTTATCCACTGCCTATTTTGTAGGCAGAATTTCCAGTCACCCCTACAGAGCTACAAATGAAGGGGGTATTTTGGATTTCTATTCATATATCAATGATTCTTTCAAAATTCCTATTTTGTGGGTACTTATTGGAATTGTCTTGTCGAGACAATTAAAATGAGTACCCATAACATAGGGTTTTAATGAGAAATATAGATTTTTGTCAGGAAATACCCCCTCTTATCTGTATCTCAAGCAAGATGTGTCATAGATTACTAATGAACTTCACAATTCACCTTGTCAGGTGACCTTAACATTGTAGGATATGATGAACCTTCTAGGAAAATATATGCAATTATGAGCTAAAAGAGGGGTCAGTGCAATACTATTGTAAGTGCCTATATATTTATAGGCACTTACAATAGTATTGTTCTGTTCCCTTGATATACGATAACGTTAAGTTGAACAGTAAATTTTTACAGCTCAGACACAGATATTCACTTGTAAAAAAAAAAGTGACCAGTCAGCCCTATACTATTGTAAGTGCCATAGATATATTAAAAGTATTACACTGACCCCCAGATATGCTCCCAACAATTAATGTGGATGAAAGATTATGTAGAAAGCAAAATGTAATTAACAGCTCCATCAGCATCCAATGAAAACAGAATAAAGCAGATCACTGAGGTCTATTTACCACATCTCTTTCATTTGAAAATAAACATTTCTTTTAATCTAACAAACTTTCAAATAAAAAGGAATGCTAAAGTATTTCAGGTTTTATGATTTTTCAAATAATAGGGAACTAGGTCTTACTCAGCTAGCCAAGTGTCCTGTATTTTCCAATAAACCGTCTACAAAATTTTCAATGTTATTTCCTTATAATACAGTCAATTTTACTCAAGCAACCACATCTTTTATTTATTTATTTATTTATTTATTTATTCAACCAACAATTTTCATTAAGTAAACATTTTCAAAATTCACTTCTTTGAATCAAATTTCCTTCAAAAATAGATTTTATTGGTCTGAGGTCTTTTATCAATGATTCCTATATTGTTAAAACTTATTATAATCATCTTCATGAGATGATTCCATTGGTTTGAAATAGCAAAGTATAGTTGAGAAACATACATTTACTTACACATTAAATGAAGATTATGTCTGCAAAGCTAAGTTGTATACTTACAATATCTGAGTTAACAAGCCCCATATAGTTGAGAAAATTGACTGGAAGGCCTTGTCTAAATTCTACATCTTCTTCCATAGCAATCTGTAAGGCCCTAGGAACCAACTGAAATAGTACATATTGTTTGTTAGACAACACCTTTATCAGTATTTCAGTCATATCACAGTAGCCAAAGGCTCCAGGGACCTGTTTTACTAAACATCTTACAATCATTTTGTCAAAAATTAAAGGTGCTTCTACAGTAATAACTAAATATGGAATTCTGTCATGCAATATCTCATTCAGATAAGAAGCCAGTCTAAAATCTTTTTTTTGTACAACTTACTGCTTTTCTGAGGATAAAGCATCTCCTTTCAAACTGATTTTCTGCATGTCTCAGTTTCTCAGAACTCTTTTTAGAACCAAGATGATTGCAAAAAAATGTATGCCACAAAAACCTAGAAAAATCTTATAAATATTGGATGTCTATGTTTAAGAATTTCCATGTCATCACTATGTTTTAAAACCGGCAACATTTCTTATTCAGAGCAATGATGCCAACATATATTCCTGTATAAAAAGTAACATTATTTGGCGTCATCATAGCAAAATCTTAGCAAGAGCACCACCCATGGGTGCAACACTCAGCTGCAAGTGCTGGATAATGCAAAAATTATAAGTCGAGAAAGGGGCATAACTCTTAAAAAATGCTTCCAGAGTTGAAAATCTGGATATCTCTTGTGATGATGAACACACATACCAAATTTCTTGATATCTTTAAGGTAGTGGACCCGTAATAGTACCCCAACATTTCAGAAGTAATAATTTTTAGCAGTGTTGACCAAGGGTTCCTAATAATTTCATTTGGAAACCTTGGTAAACATTGTAAAAGAACAAGAGTTCCAAAATGTTGCGGAACTATTACGGGTCCGTTACAGTAAATGGTATCTAATACACTTACTGTTTCTAATAAATCTCCCCAGGAGTTTTTCTGGTAACACGAGAATGTGATGTGTAAGGAATGAGTGTCTTCTAGTGCATTAGCCTGAAATAGACAAAATCTTTTTAGACAGAGAAGTTGTTTTTGTTTCTATTAAATATTTTATTTAGATAAGTTCTGCAGTGGAATTCTGTTACTTGCAATTAGAGATGGGACAAGTAGAAATTTTATACCTGTGTACTAGTGATGGGCAGATTAATCAATTATAATTGATAATCAATTAGTTTTGGCTTCCGATTGTGATAATCACCTAATACATTTCATAATCGATTAATCAAGTCCTAATACATAATATGTATATGCCTATATGTTGGCTGCTACAACTGTTTCATGCTGAGCCATGGAGTTGGTAGAAAATAATCTGAAGGATTAGTCTTCAGGTCATGAGTTTTAAATAAACTTTCATATTCTTCAAAGGAATGATACTAAGTGCTGTATTAATTTCTAGGAAAACAATTGCACAATTGATCATTAGTTGATATTATTTTCCAACTAAAAAACAATCATCCATTGTGATTTGAAACCAATTGCCCAACACTACTGTGTACCCAAGATCTCATGACCTGCTGGTACTCTAGTTCCAGAAGATTACTGTCCGTATATTTCTTTTATCAACTAAATACAAAGGCAAATCCACAATTTCTGAAAGGGGGGTACGAGCATTCAATTTTTGACAAGGTTTAAGGGGTGTAAGTGTTGCCAGTCTGTGACTTGCAAATAAGTAGATAGGACTCTGAAAACTATCTAATATAAGTTCATGGGACCATCAGGAAATCAACTTCAGATAAGAATTGAAGACTGTTCTAAACAGTCTACAATTCTTTTCTGAAGTTAATCCCTATGGTAGATAGTGCTTATACAATATTCGGGTAACAGGTTACAATGTAGGATCTGGGAAAGATTGCTATCCCACCTCACACCTAGGTCCTCAAGTACTCCTCCAAGCTCTAAATCGTAAATATAAAATTGTTGCATTAACCATGCAAAAGGCAGGGCCAATTGAACACATGACACAATGACAAAGCCTAGTAATCATGAGAAAAATATCACCCGCCTACTCGCCTAGAGATATTTACAAGCCGCCAACTTTGTTAAAACATTCACAAATTCCAAATTCTAGAAGAGAAGGAAAATGCTTGTTCATAGTTTTCTCAAAAGAATGACAGCAATGTTAAAATTTCTTCTTCAAAATAAGACAACAAACCATTTGAATTCTACTAACTTGTCATTCAGACTATAATCTAAATACATTTGAATTAATTCAAAGATTTGTCGTCTACTAAAGGGTAAATAAATATCTCAATACCTGATGAATTGTGCCTCTAGGAAAATACAACATATCTCCTGCCTCTAAAGTTATATCCAATATGGGAGACCCAATATCTGCATCTGTAAAGTTACCTGCAAAACAACATCAACATCTGTAAATTGGATCATTTCGCGTCAGTTTAATGTCACACATCCAGGTCTGACAGAGATATAAGTGATTTCATGCTTTTGCTATTGAATTTTTTATCTTTTTTTTTTCTTTTATATTCTGTTTCACCAAAATAAAGCGTTATTCTGAATTCCATGTTTTTATCAGTAGCTTAAATAAGTTAATATAAAACTCTAAACTTCTAAAACCAAATTAACAGTATTATATATGAACAGTACCGCAAAAGGATTTAGATATGCCATAAATAGTTGTGCTAGGGGTAGGTCATGTGACCTCTTAAGCATGTGTTTCCACCTTTGGATGAGTGATGAGATAACAGCAAAGGAGTAAGGAGATGTTTGTTTGTTTGTTTTTGAATGGGGTTTAGCGTTGCTTTCACCAGTCTTTCAGTTATATGGCGGCAGCTGGAGCACCTAACAATGGATTCCTGGAATTTCTCACACCTGTACTACCACTACATCCTTTCCTAGCCTCCAGCTGCTATCCCACATAGGTATACGATTATTGACCCATTGGTGGGAGACAAGTTGTCTAAAAGAATGAGTGCTGCCATCGTGGATTGAACCCGGGACCTTAAGATTGACAGTGCAACGCGCTACCAACTGCGCTATTACAGGGCTCGTTAGGAGATGTTACTTTACAGAAAGAGTTCACGAAATTTTTGATGGGCCCTCGTAAAACTTGCAAGTATGATAGGTATATTGTCACTCCAATAATTAAAACAAGGGGGCCGTTGGCCCTGGGTCGCTCACCTGAGAAAAAAAGCTTTATTACCTAGGTATGTCCATGCAACCACAGAAAAAGAGATTTTCACTTGTTCAATCAGATAACATTTGAAATAATCCTTCCCCCCCCCCCCCCCCCCCCCCCTCTGCTCCTCCCCTGGTCATTATTTATTTAAGCTTTTTTCATAAAAGGTTTGTGATCAGCTAATCTATGCCAGATATACATGCTGAGTCTGAGACTTTTAAAGTTTTCTTTAATGAGTTGATCAATCCATGTCAAATATAAAGGCTGTAGGGATTCAAAATTCTCAACAAAGCACTCCCCCTCCCCCAAGATGCTCTGCACCTGGTGAATCTACAGTCATGATTTTAGCTAATTCAATATATGTCCATATGCTGATCATCCATACCAATTTTCAAGTCTGTAGGACTCCTGGTTCATTAGAAGAAGTTTAAAGATTTCAAAAATGATCCAAAGTACTACCCCCTCCCCAAGACACTCAGCACCTGGTGACCCTACAGTCATGATTCTAGCTATTTTTATTAATGTCAATATATTGATCACCCATGACAATTTTCAAGTCTGTAGGGTCCCTGATCCAGGAGAAGAATAAGGTTAAAGATTTCAAATTTGATCCAAAGTACTACCCCCTGCCCCCTAATGTTCCGCATCTGGTGGCCCTACATTCATGATTTTAGCTATTTTATTTTAGATCCATATGCTTATCATCCACGCCAATATTGAAGTCTGTAGGGCTCCAGGTTCATTAGAAGATGAAGATTAAAGTAACAAAATTTTCACAAAAGTACTACCCCCTCCCCCCTCGTGCTCCGCGCTTGGTGGCTTTACAGTCATGATTTTAGCTATTTATATTAAGGTCTTTGAGCTGATCGTCCATGCCAATTTTCAAGTCTGTAGGGCTTGTGGTTCAGAAGAAGAAGAATGTTAAAGTTTACAAAATTTTCACAAAAGTACTACCCTCTCCCCCTTTGTGCTCTGCACCTGGTGAATCTACAGTCATGATTTTAGCAATTTTTATACAGGTCCATATGCTGATCATCCATGCCAATATTCAAATCTGTAGGACTCCTGGTTCAGAAGAAGAAAAAGGTTAAAGATTACAAAATTTTCATCAAAGTACTACCCCCTCCCCCTTTGTGCTCTGCACCTGGTGGCCCTACAAATAAGATTTCAGCTATTTATATTAAGGTCTTTGAGCTGATCCTCCATGCCAATTTTCAAGTCTGTAGGGCTTGTGGTTCAGAAGAAGAAGAAAGTTAAAAGATTACAAAATTTTCACAAAAGTACTACCCTCTCCCCCCTGGTGGCTCAACAGATATGATTTTAGGTATTTTTTTAAAGGTCCATATTCTGATCATCCATGCCAATATTCATATCTGTAGGTCTCCTGGTTCAGAAGAAGAAAAAGGTTAAAGATGATGAAATTTTCATCAAAGTACTACCCCCTCCCCCTGGTGCTCCGCACCTGCTGGCCCTACAGATAAGATTTTAGCTATTTTTATTAAGGTCTATGAGGTGATCATACATGCAAAATATGAAGGCTGTAGGCCTTCATGATCAGAAGAAGAAGAAGGTTAAAGATTACAAAATTTACCCAAAGTACTACCCCCTCCCCCATGGTGCTCCGCACCTGGTGGCTCAACAGATATGATTTTAGCTATTTTTATTAAGGTCTATGAGCTGATCATCCATGCCAAATTTCAAGGCTGTAGGGCTGCTTGTTCATCAGAAGAAGAATTTTAAAGATTTTCTTCAAATCTTAACTTTGGTTGCCATAGCAACCAGAGTTTTTCACCGATTTCAATTCTTTTAGCAATTCTTAAAGGGGACCACCTAAGGAACATTTCTGCCAAGTTTGGTTAAAATTGGCCAAGTAGTTTAGGAGGAGATGTCGTTTAAAGAAATTGTTGACGTACGACTCACAACGGACGCCGCACGGACGCCGGACAAAAGGTGATCACAATAGCTCACTTGAGCACATTGTGCTCAGGTGAGCTATTTAGTATCTACAGCTTCTGAATAGTTATGAGGTCTTATAATAAAAGAGGCAATTGTTGGTTATGATGTTATTCTTACCACTTGAGAATCTTGGTAAAGTTTCACTGTCATTTCTGAAAATATAAAATAAGGGGTTCTCTATAAAATTGTAGATACATTTTTTTTCCCTTTTCTTGAAAATAATCTTATGCCTTTGATGGAAATACTTTTATTTATTTGTGTTTGTTTGTTTTGTTCCTTTTTTTTTTGTTTGTTCGCTTGTTTTTTTTTCTTTTTTTTTCTTTTGTGTGTGTGTGGTGGGGGGTGGAGGTGTCACTTATAATACTTTCTAGTGTTGACTTTTCTGTATTTTCAGCTAGAAATTAGTTGAACTTTAATTACAAGAGAGTGGGGATAAGAAGGGTAAACTTTACCAAATAAATTTCTTGTGCCTAATCTTAATGATAATTTCAAATTCAGGCAAGGCAAGTTCACATGTGTAGCATATTTTATGAAATTATAACCATTATATCATAATCACAATTATGAAAATAATTTTATTACCTTTTCTGGTGTAAAATAGTTTTACAACCTTTTTCTGGATGTAAAAATAATGAACAAGTAATGATATAAATGCTCGTAGAATTCCCTGAAAGTGAAGTGCGTCATTTTGTATAACAATGGATTATATGACAGCAAAAGCATCAAGGTTACTGACTGGATGAAGCTATATATGTGCACAACAAAAACACATGACAAATGATATCTATTGCTGTTAGAGTTCAATGTTATTTCTTTTTATTTAATATTTGTGTTTTATGCTTTCGGGTTATAATTCAGAACAGTTACCAAAATGTACAAAT
Source organism: Fragum whitleyi (assembly GCA_948146395.1). NCBI lineage: Eukaryota > Metazoa > Mollusca > Bivalvia > Cardiida > Cardiidae > Fragum > Fragum whitleyi. Next base: position 17,742,842 of record OX411544.1, read on the forward strand.
CCCACACTCAGTATAGCTTACCTTGGATTATACAGTTTCCAGTGCTTTTTGCCTTCCAATTGTAATATAAACGCTTCAATATCATCATAATGTGGGGCAAATCCTTGAGTTCCAGGTGGGGTCAGGTAACTGGAATGAAGTAGGGGAAGTTAATCATGGCATAACAAAAGCAGTTTTGTCTGGCCTTTGGAATTACTAGGTCTGACACAGGCTTTTCCACTTGAAAATAAGTACATTTTACTGAGCTACTTGTCCCTTGACAAGTAAATACCAAGACAAATCTGGGAAAGGTACTAAATAGATTTAAGAGACGAATATCCTATTGTTTATAACTATGTGTATAAAACATTGTTTTCAAGGAAGAAAATTCCAGCATTTTCAGTCATTAAAAACAAGACTTACTAAAAATATATATATCCATTCACTTTTTAGCAGACAAGATAATTTTGTAACGGTTCTGATTTTCACATCTCTCATCAATGGAAGCAAATACTGTCTTTTTCAACAATAGTAGAGAAATGATTTTTCTGGCTCTGATGGGATTTGATCTACAAAAGCTTTTAGGGTTGGCATGGTAGCTCAATGCAGGATGTCGGACTTTTAAGAGCAAGGTGACGTTGCTGTATCCTTGTGGGTTAAAATCCTGTCAGAGCCAGAAGTTAATTCTGATCTTGGGCAAGTAGAGAATCATATTTTACTCCAAGGAGTGGAGAAAATCAGTCTTTCCACACCCCTTTTTTTTTCATATTATCATTCGCGGGGAAAACTTTAATGTAACTCAGCAGCTATAAATCCAAAAGTATTTAAAATTTTGTTAAATGACGAAAAAATTAAAAATAATAATTTAATAAGTAGTAAAATGGAATGATTTTGCCAAGTTTATAGAATGAACAAATGAAATAACAGAACACTCATTATAACCAATTTCTACTTTTCATGGAAATCCTCATTCTTCTTGAGTATTTTATTAATGAGTTTGGTAGTCAATTTGGAAGAAATGAATAGTGGTAGTAAAGGTTTGCCACATTAAAAGAAAATAAAATTAATACCTGGTCAAAATTGAAATATGTCACACAAGACATATTCAAATTGATGAAAAATTTACGTTATTTTGTTTCAAATTGCAGAAAACACAATGGAAAACTATAAACTTCCCTTTACAGGCTATTTCTTTATTTTAAACAATGTTTCAGATTATTAAGTTCCTTTTTCTGATAGAGGCATAAAAAAGCATGTTTGTGTGGGAACAGGTTATAGAGAATAATAAGTTAGTATCTTTAAATATCAATGTTTCCTGGTCGAGGTTAGGAGAAATTATCATGACGAGGTTTTTTCATGTCATAATATTTTTTCACAGCTGAGATAAGATAACATTGATATTCAAGACGCAAACATATTATTCCAATTATCATGCAATCAATTTTCAGCTCTTAAAATTTCATCAGTCCTATCAAAGGTCATAAATATGCAAATTCTTTCTTAAAAAAGTCTGCCTGATATCATTCAATGTTATCAGGCAAGGGTTATCAGGTCAATAAGGCTTTGTTGCATGATGAAATATACTCACACATTGGCTCCTACACAACACCCAAAATATTCCTGTATCACAGATAACATCTTCCATACACTTTTAGAGAAACTTTGTGGGTTCAACAAACGAAGTGAACAGCCAGTCTGAAGGTACAATTAATAGATTTGATGAGAAAACAAAAAGTGCATGTTAAGTTCATATGTCCATAATGACAATTTATTCTCTTGTGACATCGAAATTTGATCTTGACATTTTTTTTCTATTTTCAGTTTATTTTTTTGTGCTACCAAAGTATTTGCCTTTTATGATGTTGGGTTGAAGCTGCTTTAAACAATCTTGCAGTTTATTTCAGTTGCCGGGAGCACCTAACAATGAACTCCCGGTATTTTGGATACCAGTACAGCCATTACATCCATTCCTAGCCTCAAGCTTCTATCCTATATAGGTCTCTGATTATCAGTCCTAATATCTGATTAAATATTTAGAGGATATTGAATGTGTGGTCATTCAATACTAAACTAATTTAATCAGTCATCTATAAACAGATAAACAATACGCGGCTGCACTGGATTTTTATCTGTTAAAGCAGAAGAGTTTAATAAATTCTGTATAGAATAATTACAATTTGAGATTCCATTTACAACATGACCTGATTCTTTGTGATAAAACAAGGAAATTATGATTTTATCCATTCAAGTTATTTCCCCCCCCCCCTCCCCTCCTCTATCTGTTTGCAAATGACCTCAGCATATTAATTATGTTATCTGTTCTGAGCTCATTTGCATAGTAACTCCTCTAGTGTAATTACACCTGTTTAATATCAACAAGATGTGTTTGTGAAACACCAATGTCCCTGGGACGGGAATTTTTGAAAGTTTTGACCTTGACAGATGATCTTCACCTTGTCATTGTAAGATGCTCATCATCGAGATCTATCATCAGGCCAAATATGACCATTGCATCCTGAATAGCCTTGAATAAATTGGCTCAGTTTGGTTCAGTTTTGCAGACAGACAGACACACAACAGTAAAACAATATGCCCCCATTCTTTCGAAGCCAGGGCATTTAAATCTACAATGGGGTTATTTCAGTCCCATGACATAAGTCATATTATATCAATGGTTAAACACATAAAATAGGTCTCCCTACCTGATAGAAGTCCCACACTACAGGCCTGTAGGCTCTTCCTGATGGATTATGAGTCTCTCGTACACCATCTTTGTACGATGTTACATCGAGATTAACACCAAATTCTACATTTTGCTGGAAATATAAATAGAATTAAAATTCATTGCTGTATCTTTAACCTTTGAATTTTTTTAATCAACAATAACACTATCCAGAGACTTGACTGTTGAATTTTATTTTTGCATAACTTTAAACAGAGGCCACAATTTGCGCAAATTTGTTTTCACTCAATGAAATATAAATCAATCTTACACTGAAACAAACAACTACACTGCAAATCCATTAAAATGCTGTGGGTGGGGTGTTGAAATGAAACAGCGAAAGAAGTAGATTTTTTTGCTATAACCTGTACCCTCCCATTTCTGAACACCCCCCCACCCCAGCCCTTTGTTACAAAAAAAAAAAAAAAATCAGACCTACCTCCCCGGCAACTGAGAAACAACGATAATGATCTCAAAAAGGTACAGAAAATTGCATAGTTTCATTAGATCAATGAAATTAGAATAAAAAAATTGTCCTCTGGAAAATAGGAGAAATAATCATCTACACAATACAAAATCAGCACTACCCTACATATGCTCGAAACTTAACCAGACTAATCGAATCTCTCAGAGTGCAGCAAAAAGTTTCCCGAGTAAGTCGATGAGTGAGTTAAATGCCGTAAATATATAAAATAAATCTGTATTTACGACATTATTGCCGGTTTTGCTAACTTACGCCCAATTCATTTTATACATGTGATTTGGTTGTCAGATGATAGATCGCTGGGAAAGAAAAGTCCAGATGAATGCGAAGCAACGAAATCATTGAGTTTTTCATGCCATTTTAGGTTTCATTGTTTGAAGCATTCATGCAGGAAATACAAGACAAATATAGGCTTTTAGTTAAAATTCAAAATGATGTTCTCTAATAAGTATACGAAAAATCAAGTTTTTGTAAGTGAAAAGAATCACCGATAATGATTCAAGTAGGGCTTTAAATCTTCAAATCCTGTTGAACATGTCTATAATATAAATAAGTTTAATTGAAAAACAAAATTGTATCAACCATTTTTCAAAACAACTTAATATTTGACAGAAAATTCAATGGGACATTTCGTCGAAGGGAGATAATAAACTGGGTCAGGGGCGGGTCTCTGTTTTAAAGTTAACATTTGTCAACTGCCGTGAATGTTCCAGATAAAGATTTGAGAATAATAAAAAAAATAGTCCTGGCTCATTTTGTGAACACATGGCTTCTTGTGATGTTTATTTATGTGGATTTTAATGCATGTGAGTTAGACTTTGCACTGTTCGTTAATTTCCCTTTAATATCGTCGCCAACTTAGCATATACCCATACTTTCGCTGTACAATCATGTTCCTCTGTGTTTCTACGTGAACTTAGCCAAATCTTGAAAACTCGATGTGCTTGATGTGTGTTTGAGACTTCTCACTCAATGTCAAACAGTTTGACAAAACAATTTAGCCAATTAATATGCTACACCTGTCAGCAAGCAAACTAGCCAATTATCTCTGACACCATGTAATAATTGCCACAACTGCTCCTTGGGAAGTGTAAAAAAAAATTAATTATTTACCTGGCTTTGTGCAGTATTGATTTTTATCAAGTTTCCATCTTTTGATCTTAAACTGCGATCAAAACAGCTTTAACGTCGGATCGATTAATATCGCCACAGCATCCCCAAATGGTCTATCCCCCCCCAAAATAGCAGACCACCCATATATAATGGATTCGGCAGTCTAATGGATTTCGTTATAATGGAGTTGCAGTGTATCATCTATATCTCCAACAAGATAATCACCTCCTTTAGTATTTTGTCAAATTCGTCGGTACTAAACCATCCCTCATTATAGTTCTCATCATGTCTTCTAACCAACAGAGGCTTCTTCTCCCATAATTCTCTGAAATAAACAGGGATTTCCAGGGTATTTGACAATTTTAGATACGTTGTCAACTTAAAATTTATATGAAATAAAAACATGAATGATTATCTTTTCAATAACTCCAAAAAGTTATTGGATATTTGAAACAGTTCAATTAGTGGATTACCATGTGTTTATCTTGACATTCAATAATTAATTGTGTTTGTATGGGATTTAATGCCAATTTCAATATTACTAAAGATGAGTGATGGCTGCTGGTACACCTAACCAAGGTTTTCTGTCATTTCTCAAACCAAAACAACCACATTTCTTCGGAGCCACTAGCTGCTCATCTCACTTAAGCCTACTAATTTTCATATGTTCATTGGTAGGAGACAAATGAATCATGTCACAATTCACATTGACTTTGATAAAAATTTGGATGAAGGTTAGCAGAGCTGGGTCAAACTCACAACCCAATAATTGACAGCCCAATGCACTAGCTGAGGTTGCAGGGCTTGGCATTGAATAATAAAGGCACCTGGTCATTAGCCTTTCACATTTTTTCAACTTTAGTAAAGATTGATTTCACTAAAATAAAATTGTTTTTTTGAAGTGATCTACATTAAAATGAATCTCTGATGGGAGCACTCATACTTCCGACTACTTGTCTCTCACCAATGGGTTGATAATCGTAGACCTATGTGAGATAGCAGCTGGAGGCTAGAAAAGTATGTGTTGGTTGTACTGGTGAGAGAAATACCAGAAATCCATAGTTAGGTACTCCAGCCGCCGCAATAAAACTTAAAAAAATGTTGAAAAAGGCGTAAAACTCCATTCAATCAATCAATACATTAAAATGTATTTGTAAAATTATCCTTCAATTAATTGAATACAAAAGTTTTTTTTTTATTCAATGCTGTAGACAAAAACAAGATGTGTTTGTGAAACACGAATGCCCCCGTAACAGCATTTTTTTTTTCAAAGTTTGACCTTGACAGATGACCTTGACCTTGTCACATGACCTTGACTTTGGTACCAGCAGATGCGGATCATTGAGATCTATCATCATGCCAAATATTAGCTTTGTATCTTGAATAGGCTTGAAGATATTGGCAAGGTTAAGTTTTCGGGTTAAGTTTTATTATTATTTGACTCACTAAAAGAACTTGTCCACAGTGATAGGATGTATCATACATTCAAACAGTTTACTTGCTTCTTCTATTGAATCATATAGTCCGTTTGACTTCTATATGGACCAACATTTTGCCAAAAATCTCGGAAATGAAAAAATGAAACTTATTTTTTTCTTGTCATATCATATTTTCCAACTAATTACATGATGAGTTTTGTTTTTCAGAATTTTTCAATGCAAAATAATGAGTTTGTCACTCCGTCTACATGATAACTTTCATACCTACCAGTGTCTGTATTAAACGGAACAGTGAATTGTATAACCAACAAGATGTGTTTGTGAGACACGAATGCCCCCGTAACAGCATTTTCTTTTCAAAGTTTGACCTTGACAGATGACCTTGACCTTGTCACATGACCTTGACTTTGGTACCAGCAGATGCGGATCATTTAGATCTATCATCATGCCAAATATAAGCTTTGTATCTTGAAGGCTTGAAGATATTGGCAAGGTTAAGTTTGGTTAAGTTTTTGGACAGACGGACAGACAGACGGACATGAGTAAAACAATATGCCATGATCTCTCGATACGGGGGCATAAAAATAGTACTGATTTGCATAGGGGCCGAGTCAAAAGTGTAAGATTTTAAGTGAGTTGTTTTAGTATAAAATCGAGTATTTATATAAAATTAAGTTTATCATAGATTTTTACTACCTTTGGATATCAAATCTGTATATATTTTCTATTTGTTCAGAAACCTTTTAACCAGATAATTGATAATTGTTTTTATCTATTCTGAGATAAATCCCAAATTCACATGTTTAGACCAATCAAAAAGCATTATCTAACGAAGTCGATGGGAATTTCATGAGGCAAAACTGATAAGAAGGCGAGTAATAACTGTAAAAATCTCGTGATATTTAAGTTTAAGATGACATGACCGTCGATATGCTTATAAGCATGTCCAAATAAGGAATAATGACCATTTCATCTGTCAAACTTCTAGTATAAAGCCATGTGTTTCTACTATAAGTTTGCAATTTTTAATACCTAAACAGCCTCCGTCCCCCCTCGTGTTTAAGAGCGGAAAATGCAAAAATATTAACATTAACTAGATAGACAAAATCATAATTTTAAAATCATTTTATTTTCAAAAAATATTTTTTCAAATGGTATTAAGCTGAAATTGAGATTTTACCACAAACAAATTCTTCATTCAAACTGAATTTTATGTAATTTGTTAAAAGGTTGGTCCATATAGAAGTCAAACGGACTATACATATGTTGTAAGGTTACTCCTTGCCAAACCTGATTTACTCACTTAAAGAACTTGTCCACAGTGACAGGATGTATCATACATTCAAAAAGTTTACTAGCTTTTTCTTGTGAATCATACATGTGTTGTAAGGTGACTCCTTGCCAAACCTAATTTACTCACTTAAAGAACTTGTCTACAGTGACAGGATGTATCATACATTCAAACAGTTTATTAGCTTCTTCTTGTGAATCATACATATGTTGTAAAGTTACTCCTTGCCAGACCTTCTTCTTATTAGAGACCTTCTCCTGTGAAAATATTAAGTAAAGCTTGCTAAATCAATCATCTTATTCTGGGCCCGAAGTTATAAAACTTTTTCTCATTCTCAATTCAAAATTTTCTCAAATTTCAACTTGGGATTAAAGCCTCTTTCAGGGCCCAAGGTTATAAAAACTTTTCTCAATATTAATTCAAAGTTTTCTCAAATTTGGATGATTAAAGCAATAATTTTGTTTTAATACTCATTATAATGAATCAACATAAAAGATAATATATATAAGTTGTATAACAACTTAGTAATATTATCTTTTATTTACATGTATTTATTTAAATTTAGAATTTGAAAAAATTCTCAGTTGAGCCTGAGAAAAGTTTTATAACCTCAGGCCCAGATGACAATTTTCATGAAGATAAATTATTAAAGTCAAATTGGCTAAGGAAAAATTTCTCACAAATGGATATTTTTTATCTGGATTTTTTCCATTGAATCCTTCCTTGAAATTTCCGATTATTAACTTACTGAGGCGATTCTAACGTTGGTAAAATTATTTATAAATCAAAGTGCTGAAAGGTCTGTATTTCCTAATTGTGAGTCAGCATTTGATTTTGAAAATATAATTTTTGAAACTTTTCTGGTTTTAAAAGGAAAATCAGGTTGTATGGACTAAAATCAGAGAGGGGGACATTACTCTAACAAACAAGACCAAACATAAGGTGCCGCCTACACTAGGCTGTTGAGCGCTGGATGGTAGATGAAAATTTAAGTCGAAAAAAGGTTATGATTTGCACATAATGCATCTAGATTAATCCACCTTAATAGTATAGGTTGCTTTTTGATGGTGAACATATGTGTCAACTTTCAAGTGTATGTCTTCAGTAGAACCAGAGATATCTTAAAATGTCAAAATTTTTGCACAACGACAATGAAATCAACAACAACAACGACACCAAGGCTAAAGCAATACCTCAAATTTTCTCTGAAAACAGCTGAGCTAAACAAGATGTGTTTGTGAAACACGAATGCCCCCATAACAGCATTTTCTTTTCAAAGTTTGACCTTGACAGATGACCTTGACCCTGTCACATGACCTTGACTTTGGTACCAGCGGATGCGGATCATTGAGATCTATCATCATGCCAAATATTAGCTTTGTATCTTGAATAGGCTTGAAGATATTGGCAAGGTTAAGTTTTCGGGTTAAGTTTTCAGACAGACGGACGGACAGACAGACAGACGGACATGAGTAAAACAATATACCCCCGATCTCTCGATACGGGGGCATAAAAATTGCATTTGTGATTGTGAATACATGCCATGGTTTTAATCAAATACCTCAAATTATAAGGTTTTCAAACAGCAAACTACACATACAAACACCCAGGCTAGAAATATCATTGTCACAATACCTTTTTTTGTGGACTGACAGGTTGGACTGGTAAAACCTTTTGTGTTTCTGAACTTCCAGACACACTTTTGACAGGGGAGTTAACTCGTAATCGTTTAGTCTGTGATTTATCTGGGGATCCTTCAATCTGTCTTTTGGGGCCATTTTTGGGAGTTTCTTGAATGTCAGTTGTTGGCAATGGAGGCAAAGGCTTCTTCTGTTTGGATTTGGTCTTCTTGGTCTCAGGAGATGTAACTGACTCTAAATGAGTTAACACAGAGTATAAAAAAATTCTATCCATGATTTATTATACAATTTTCTTAATTTGATGCCAGAGAATATAGAAAATCTTGTTATAAAATAATCAGGGCCCGAGGTTATAAAACTTTTCTCATTCTCAATTCAAAATTTTCTTAAATTTAATTTTGAGATTAAAGCCTTAACTGTATTAATACTCATCTTAATGTATTGTAAGGATGTTTCCATCCTCATACAGATGCCTACCAATGACGGGGACCCCCGTACGTCAAAATTTTCAGTCACACCCCCCTTTTCCCTAAACTTCGTATAACCAATTACAAAATGGACTTTCCCCATAATGATTAGCTTAAACTATCGACCACCAACGTTACTACTGAAGTCTAGTGTGTTACCACTGACAAACACCTGTATGATAGCTAGCCATGGCTAAACCCCACCTGTCAACACGAAGAACAGAGAAAACTAACGGCAAACTGACCTACCTTGAGACTGCATTCCTGTTCACTTCCACTCTTCCACTGCGATCTGAAGCACTCACCTCGATGAATAATGAACTGTAGACGTCTCTAGAGTCCTATTTGTGTGTGTTTAATACGGACTGTAGTGATATTCCGTATTCTAAAGTGCCTTTTTAAACATAAACAATCCCACGAACTTTCACTTTTAATTACGCATCAAGAAATGTAACTCTTGACTGACTGTTGTTGTTGTAGCAGTGGTCAACGGTCATCTCGGCCCTTCACTATATTTTCGTGATATATTGAAATGCTTGGAGCTGTTGGCTACTATTCATTTATTTGTTTTACAGTTATGCACTGTCATCTGACTGGTCATTTCGCATTCTAGCGGCTCTGAAACTACTGGAACTACTTTTGGTATTTTCATGGCCTGCTATTCAATACAAGGAATAATACGCTGAAATACTGTTTTGAATATTATTCTATGTCGAAATTAAGTAATATTAACACGTAGAGCCGTAATAAATTCTTTCTCGTAGGTGATATGAGAGGTTGTGTTACTTCTTGTCGAGTGACCTTGATGCAGAATGTCACAACTTTTCATGTCTACCTACGCCGTTTATTCAGAGCGTCTGCTTTTTGTCAGAACTTAACTCTGCCTTCTGCTTTCATCTGTTTATGTCTGCTTTTTATGAAAGCTGTATTTTTAGCTTAAGAGCTGTTTGATTTATTTAGCTATGTAAGCTTATGACGTGATCTACTGAGCGGGCAAATCACATTGTTTTTGTATTTACTGCATTCCGATTGGTCAATGTTGGTCACATGGCCATCTTAGAAAAGTTATATAAGGCGGCAGTTTTTGAATGTCGGCATCTTCCTCAGATCACCTGATCGAGTCAGACCACCAACATTCCAAAACTGCAAGAAAGCCAAACTTCTCAGGTAATGAGATGTTCCAGGTGTAGCCAAACATTTGTATAGTCATACAATTTCCATTTCTAAAGATTTAATTCTTTATTCCAAGTTAATTCAGAAACTTTTAATGTTTCTCAATCCAATCTTTTAAACCCACTGTAATCAATGCAGAGACCGACAGTAAGATTAAAGTCATAAGGATTGCCTTGTGATATGCCATTCTATTCAATCAATATTTTCTAGTAATGTAATTCAATTATTGAGGAAGATCCTGTCGCACTTGTCCTGTCCCTAGTATTCATGAAGTTGAATGAGAGCCATTGTATGAAAGGGAGAAAGTGCCCTCCCCCACCCACCGTGTTCAAACCTGAACGTTCCACATTTGTCGACATCGGCTATTTGTATATTTTGTACGTAACCATCCATGACGAAGTTAGGGTAGTAAACCCTGTAGTAAATGAGTATACCATGAAAACTTCGCCTTGTGTTGTTTCTTTTCCATTTTCCACTGCGTTACCGTTTTGCCTACCTGACTATAAGGAATCCCGACTAGTATCGTCGATCGTGACGAGTGCCCAGAGTAGCGTTAAATATTCCTTACAGTATTAATACAAAAGATAGTATAAATAATAGATATTATAAATAACAACTTATTAATATTTTATTTTATTTTCATGCATTTATTTGAATTCAAAATTTAAGAAAATTCTCAGTTGAGCCTGAGAATAATTTATAACCTCAGGCCCAGATATGATGGACAATTTTATAAAGATTAGAATTTTAGGAACCAATACATAGCAATATAAAATAAGGTGAGAAATTGCTGGATGTTCAAGTATGACAAGAGTAACGCAAGTGGGTGCCAACGCTTGGCTGTTAATTATTTCTTAGGCAAATGCATATATATGAACTTGGTACCTACAGAAAGGTCTTCTACCAAGCAATAATAATGTGAAATATACAGGCTCTATGACTTACCATTTAAAAGTTATGACCAAGGTTAAATTTTTAAAAGTAAGTTGACCTCGAAAAATGACCTTGACCTTAAGTGATGACCTTGAACTTGGTACCTTACGAAAGATCTTGTCCGAAGCAATGATCATGTGAAATATGAAGACTCTATGACTTACCATTCAAAAGTTATGACCAAGGTAAAAAATTTTAAAGAAATTTGTCCTTGAAAAATGACCTTGACTGATGACCTTGAACTTGGTACCTACAGCAATGATCTTGTGAAATATGAAGGCTCTATGACTTACCATTCAAAAGTTATGACCAAGGTAAAAAAAATTTAAAGCAATTTGTCCTTGAAAAATGACCTTGACTGATGACCTTGAACTTGGTACCTACAGAAAGGTCTTGTCCCAAGCAATGATCTTGTGAAATATGAAGGCTCTATGACTTACCATTCAAAAGTTATGACCAATATTAAATTTTTTAAAGAAATTTAACCTCAAAAAATGACCTTGACCTAAAGTGATAACCTTGAACTTGGTACCTACAGAAAGGTATTGTCCCAAGCAATGATCATGTGAAATATGAAGGCTCTATCACGGGGGGTGATGTCCAAAATGGAGTGCAGTGCACAAGAAGCTCAAGTGTTTGACCCTGAGTTTTGACCCCCCCCCCCCCCCCAAAAAAAAAGTAAATAAAATGAAAGTATCTTAATTTGACCCCCTTGAGAGAAATTACTATGGGTCAGAACATGGTTTTATACCTATGATTTTCACAAATTACTGTCTTAAAATTCTACAAATTATTTCCTTGTTTCATATCATTAAAAAAACAGTTAAAATGACCATTGCCAAATTCTACTGATTTACTTTTTCTGTCATTTTGACCCCTTTAAATTCAGATTTGACCCGCAGAATTGGGATGTTCAAACGTTCCTGGGCATCCAGCAGATGGGCAGCGTCCACTTCTTTGTCAAGTGTATAACTCTATCACCTTATGTCTGATTGACAAGAAAGTTGTCAGTTATGTTCGGAGTTCCTCTCAGGATTATGGAGTGCAGTGCACAAGAAGCTCAAGTGTTTGACCCTTAGTTTTGACACCCCCCCCCCCCCCCCAAAAAAAAAAATAAATACAAGAGGCCCAAGAGGGCCTGTATCGCTCCACTGGCTTTAAAATCTTTAGACTTTCATCAAATAGAGCTTACTTTAAATGAATAAATTAACAGTCCAAACTCTCCTAAGACCTATTTAATAATGATTAACTGGTTCTGGTCCATATTGCACCAAAATACTCAATCACAATGAACCTGCAACCCTTGACCCATCTTATTAAAACATAAGGTTCAGAAGGAGATGTGGTTCAAAGATTTCGGGCTCAAAATAGGCCCCACCTGCCATGCCAATATTTGTGGACCAAACAAAATTTCTTGAACAATTTAAGTAAATAGTCACCCAAGAAACATTCTAGTAAAGTTTCATTGAAATTGGCTGAGTGGTTCCAGAGGAGATATCGTTCAAAGATTTTGGCCTCAATATAAGCCCCGCCCTACCACACCCAAATTTATGGGCCAATCAGAATTTAGCAACTACTTATTGAAAAGAGACACTCGAGGAACATTCTGGTAAAGTTTCATTGAAATCAGCCAAGTGGTTCAGGAGAAAATGTCATTCAAAAATTTTGGGCTCAAAATAGGCCCCTCCCTGCCACACCCATATTTATGGTTCAATCAAATTTTCTTGAACAATTTAAGTAAAGGGTCACCCAAGGAGTATTCTGATAAAGTTTCATTGAAATCAGCCCAGTGGTTCAGGAGGAGATGTCGTTCAAAGATTTTGGGCTCAAGATAAGCCCCGCCCTGCCACGCCCATATTTATGGACCAATAAAAAATTCTTGAACAATTTAAGTAAAAGGTCACCCAGATAACATACTGTTAAAGGTTCATTGAAATCGGCGCAGTGGTTCAGGAGATGTCGTTCAAAGATTTCAGGCTCAAAATAAGCGGTTCGATCCCCGGTGGCAGCAAATATCCTTTCCGACGATTGTCTTTCACCAATGGGTAGATAATCGTAAACCTATGTGAAATAGCAGCTGGAGGCTAGGAAAGGATGTAATGGTAGTACTGGCGTGAGAAATACCAGGAATCCATTGTTAGGTGCTCCAGCCACCGCGATATAACTGAAATAATGTTGAAAGCGGCGTAAAACCCCATTCAATCAATCAATCAATCAAAATAAGCCCCGCCCTGCCACGCCCATATTTATGGTCCAATCAAATTTTCTTGAACAATTTAAGTAAAGGGTCACCCAAGGAGTATTCTGATAAAGTTTCATTGAAATCGACCCAGTGGTTCAGGAGGAGATGTCGTTCAAAGATTTCGGGCTCAAAATAAGCCCCCCCCCCTGCCACGCCCATATTTATGGACCAATAAAAAATTCTTGAACAATTTAAGTAAAGGGTCACCCAAGGAATATCCATGCCAAGTTTCATTAAAATCAGCACAATGGTTTGGAAGGAAAAGATTTTTAAAGATTTCAAAGTGAAAAAATGCCACGCCCTGCCACGCCCATATTTAGGGGCCAATCAGAATTCTTTGAACAATTTAAGAAGAGGGCCACCCAAGGATCATTTGTACCAAGTTTTGTTACAATCCCCCCATTGGTTTGGGAGGAGAAGATGTTTAAAGAAAAAATTTACGCACGGATGCACGGACGGACGCACGACGGACACTCCGCCATGACAATAGCTCGCTGGCCTTTGGCCAGTGGAGCTAAAAATGAAAGTATCTTAATTTGACCCCCTTGAGAGAAATTACTATGGGTCAGAACATGGTTTTATACCTAAGATTTTCACAAATTACTGTCTTAAAATTCTACAAATTATTTCCTTGTCTCATATCATTAAACTAGAAAGCCATGAATGGCTTGTGTCGCTCCACAGGCTTGAAATTCTTGTTAAGTTTTGACTAGATTTTAAGATATTTTGGGTTCTAGTGATGATGAAAATGATTTTCAAAGTTTCAACTATATAACATATACAGAAATGACCTCCGCCCATAAAGAACAAATTTTTCATCCAATCAAAATAATTTTTGGCTGCATGATAATGGGTCACCCAAAGATCATACCAAAAATGTTTGTTTGAAATCCATCAATTACATTCTGAGAAAATGATTTTCAAAGTTTCCACTATATAACATATTGAGAAATGACCTACGCCCATAAAATATATATTTTTCATCCGATCACAATAATTTTTGGTAGACTGATAAAGGGTCACTCAGGGAATATTTCAGTGAAATTTGGTTGATATCCATCAATTACATTCTGAGAAAATGATTTTCAAAGTTTCCACTATATAACATATAGAGAAATGACCTCCGCCCATAAAATACATATTTTTCATCTGATCACAATTATTTTTTGAAGACTGATAAAGGGTCACTCAAGGATCATTCAAGTAAAATTTAGTTGATATCCATCACCTAGATTCTGAGAAAACGATTTTGAAAGTTTTCACTATATAACATATAGAGAAATGACCTCCGCCCTTAAAATGCATATTTTCCATCTGATCACATTATTTTTTGTAGACTTATAAAGGGTCACCCAAGGATCATTCATGTAAAATTTGATTGGTATCCATCTATTAGAATCTGAGAAAACTCACTTTTTATCATATTTGGAAATTAGCCACGCCCATAAAATCCATGTTTTTCATTGGATCAAAATTTCTTGAACAACTTTGAAAGAGGGTCACCCAAGGATCATTCCTGTGAAGTTTGGTTGAAATTCATCCAGTAGTTTCTGAGGAGAAGATTTTTAAAGAAAAGTTTACGCCTGCACGCACGCATGGACGGACGCACGACGGACACAACGCCATGACAATAGCCCCAGTGGCTTTCAGCCAGTGGAGCTAAAAACAGTTAAAGTGACCATTGCCAAATTCTACTGATTTACCTTTTCTGTCATTTTGACCCCTTTAAATTCAGATTTGACCCGCAGAATTTCTTAGATGAGGAGTCAATGACTCTCCATTATCAAACACTAAAACCTTGGTCAAAACTTTTGAATGGTTGGTCATAGACAAGGGGGGTGCTGTCCATAATCGGAGCCACTGGCTCCGCTATCAAAATCGTGTGTGGAACTTCCGCTCCACATGCGTCTCCGATTAAGTAGATGTAAACATTTCATTTTTGGACTGAAAAATGGGATAGGTGTCGGAACTTCCTCATTTATATCGGATTTTATTCATTAATCATTAAAAAGTCCAATGCTATTCGACCAGTTATACATTTTGCCACGTTAACGTACTTATCTCATTATTATTGTAGGCAAGTATATTGGGGTAGAGTATTGTGGTTGTTTTGTTAAACTCGTGCATACTGAAAACAATAGTAAACGTTATTAATCTTGTTCAAAATATTGCATTTTGGAGGTAAAACCACATATTTTGATCTTCCTGGCTCAAGATTGCTCTGAGAAGAAATCATTTTTAACAAAAACCAACAAGCGTTTTTACAGTTCTTGAGTACGTTAACATGGCAAAATGTATGACTGGTCAAATAGCATTCGACTTATTAATGAATAAAATCCGATATAAATGAGGAAGTTCTGACACCTATCCCATTTTTTCAGTCCAAAAATGAAATATTAACATCTACATAATCGGAGACGCACATGGAGCGGAAGTTCCACACATGATTTTGAAAGCGGAGCAAGTGGCTCCGATTATGGACATCACCCCCCGTGTCTTTGACTAACCATTCAAAAGTTATGACGAAGGTTATTTTTTTTTAAAGAAATTTGACCTTGAAAAATGACCTTGACCTTGACAGATGACCTTGAACTTGGTACCTACAGAAAGGTCTTGTCCTGACCAATGATCATGTGAAATATGACGGCTCAATGACTTACCATTCAAAAGTTATGAGTCTTGTCAGGGCTTGTTTTAGTGTTTGATAATGGAGAGTCATTGACTCCTCATCTAAGAAATTCTGCGGGTCAAATCTGAATTTAAAGGGGTCAAAATGACAGAAAAAGTAAATCAGTAGAATTTGGCAATGGTCACTTTAACTATTTTTTAATGATATGAAACAAGGAAATAATTTGTAGAATTTTAAGACAGTAATTTGTGAAAATCTTAGGTATAAAACCATGTTCTGACCCATAGTAATTTCTCTCAAGGGGTCAAATTAAGATACTTTCATTTTATTTATTTATTTATTTTTTTTTTGGGGGGGGGGGTCAAAACTAAGGGTCAAACACTTGAGCTACTTGTGCACTGCACTCCATAATCCTGAGAGGAACTCCGAACATAACTGACAACTTTCTTGTCAATCAGACATAAGGTGACAGAGTTATACACTTGACAAAGAAGTGGACGCTGCCCATCTGCTGGATGCCCAGGAACGTTTGAACATCCCAATTTTTCGATGGGCATGTTATTACCAGATATCCATAATCTATCTAAAATCAATCGACCAATCAATTGATTGAATAGAGATTTACGCCGCTTTCAACATTTTTAGTAATATTGCGGTGGCTGGAATCTAGCAATGGATTCATTGTATTTCTCTCACCAGTACAACCATCACATCCTTTCCTAGCCTCGAGCTGCTATCTCACATAGGTCTATGATTATCAACCCATTGTTGAGAGACAAATAGAGACATGCAAATTCTTCTTTGTCTACAATGCTTTCCGTATGACAATGCAAATTTTAGAATTAGAAAAGAAATTATTTTCAAAACTGGACAGATTTGAAATACTTAGTCTTGCCTCTTACAACGGGCCTGAAGGACCTGCAGCATGGTAACATCTTCCAGTCCTCCAAAAATCCCCAGGTCTGGGCCCAATGACAATGTTAGTGTCGATCCCTATCCAGTGATCCATCAACTGCTTAATAAAAGAGCCCCCCCCCTCTCCCATTTTTTATTTATATGTGTTTAAGAGCCTCAGGCTGCTCAGCTTTTTAAAATACCTTTCCTGGCATTCGGTCCAGTAGGTGTGGAGTTATCCTTCATTCCAGTCAACTCAACTTTAACAGAATCACCTGCCACAAATGGACTGTTCCAGTTACTGTCAGACACAGACGTAGGTCGATGTTTGTTACCTCGAATAGTCTTTCTAAAACTTCCTCCTTTGAACGGTTTCTGAAGAGAAACACAAAGATTTCTTTAAATCCTCTACTTTGAGATTCTTATAACAAATTGTGATCGGTCAGGCAAAAGAGAACCATCTGGGCAATGTGAAAAGTGTCAACCATAGTTAGACTGCACAGGACAGGCAAGCAGTGTATGGTTGAGACTTGTATGCTTCCTTTTTGGGAAATTTTAACCCTTGTCATGCTGAACCCAGAATATTCCTGTTTTTGCAGGAGCTATAGACAATCATCAGGCTGCACATATGTGCAGTCTGATGTTAGTCTACACCACCTGTTTCTCACTTTCAAACCAGAATTGTCAATAAATTTAGTTTTTTTCAAATAAAAATTGTCCTACAGTTGGGACTTTCAGCGCTTTTTGCCCTTTGATTTTGATTGAAATTTTCAGCCAAAATTTATTCAGCATGACAAGGGTTAACAGAGTCAACCATAGCCAGACTACACTGGATGTGCAAGCAGTCTATAGTTGACACTTTTTTTCAATTTCATGGAAATGTAAAAAGCACCAACCATAACCAGACAGCGCAAGACAAACAGTCTGGGTATGGTTGGGACTTCTTCCTAACTGCATATTCTCACATCTGGAGTGATCATTCTAGCCTTTTTTATAATCATTTTTGAAATGCAATCTCAGCGAGACTCAATCTCATTTTCAAACGTTTAATCTAATTAGTTACCAGATGGTTCTTATTTGTGTGACAGCTCATAATTTTTCTATTATGTTTCAAAAATATTTGAAAAAAAGAGGGTTATTTGGGCCTTGTTGGCTCACCAGAGATAAGGGTATAATATTTATTACCCTCAGACTGGAAAGGAATACTATTACATATTTTGATAGGACTTACTTGTGAAGAGGGACTAACATCATTAGATTGACTCCTATTCTCTCCAACCAAAACAGACATTTCTTCCTTTTTTTGCTCTAAAAAAGCTTTTCTGTTTTTGCTTCTTCTCCAATACTTTTTACGTGGTGGCATTATCTACAAGACATGAAAATTTCAGATGTTTTGATAACAAGGGTTAAATGCAAGTCTAAAATCAGACCTTCTCTGTGAAACCCTTTGATGCGGGTACTCATTTGAATCGTCTCTATTGGACAACTCTAATGATTACCAACATCAAAGGTTTGGGTATAAAATTGTCAAAATATTTCAATCTACAAATCAAGCAAGTTTCTTTTCTGACACTACTTTTTATGTGGTTACCTTATCTATCTTGAGAATGAGAGTTACATGCAAGTCTAAATTGTTATTTCTCCATGAAATCCTATGATGTGGGTACTCATTAGTCTAAAACTTTTAAAGCAGACACTGCATAGCCAAAGATGGTGAACATGTAAGCCAAGTTTCAAGTGAATGCCTTCTATAGAACCAGAGATATCACATAATGTCAAACTTTTTGCACAATCACAATGACAACAACAACATCGACACCAAGGCTTTCAGTGTTTTCCCCAACCCAATAAGCCGTAGGGGCCCCACTACGCCTTCATGTAAATCAGTACAATGCCACTACACCTTCAAAAGTACCCCACAGCCTAATTTCTTCAAAATGGTAACCAAATAGAGGAATTTTAGGAATTTTGTGTCAAAAACTTACAAATAAAGCATTTCTATAATTGTACATGTAATAAGTGTATAAAAACATTATGGGAAAAGAAGAAAGTGCTCAAAATGAGCAATTTCTTCATTTCCCATAATGATTTTATTTACGATTATTTTTACAAACACGGTTTACCGATACTTATACAATATTTGCCACTACAGCTTCAAATTATTCTGCGGAAAACCCTGGCTTTAGCAATGCCTTGTGTTTTCCCCAAAAAACAGCCAAGCTAAAATAGTACCAATATGCCAAAGCTTCAGATAAAGGAGGTATTTCGAATTTCAAATGTAATTTTTCACTAGACCCTGCACAAACCCCTTTTTTTGAATACTCATTTGAATTGTCTCATCTAGAGTTACCCACAACATAGGGTTTCATTTAGAAATAAAGATTTCAGATTGGAGTAGCCCCCTCTTATCTGTACCTCTGTAACCATGTCCTAATTCGGCAGTATATAAAAATTGTCAAAAGCCATAAAAAAAAACATTCATTTAACAAATCATATTTCTTTCTACTGCTAACTGTCATCTAGAGATGGATTTGTGAATTTTGAAATGATTCAGATAGGCAGGTAGTCAAGCAAACAAAGCATTTATGATTCTTCAGAACCATCAGAAAAACATAAGAAATTTGTAAACATTTATACCCCCCATAAAAGCAAGTCAATTGCCTATTCTTTGTCAAACACAAAGGGTATAACTCACAATATAAGATGAGTAGAGTTGCGGTTCTTGTGCATTGCACTTCTCCTCAATGAGATCAATCCACCTGTGAAGTTTCGTGATTCTAGCTAGCACACTTTTTGAGATATGCTCTTGACAAAACAAGAGCACTGCCTATGCTCAGCTTTTGACTGCTGGATAGTGGAAAAAAAATCTTAGCCAAAAAAGGGGCATAATTTGCATAGAATGCATCTAGAGTTACTCCCCTTGATAGAATAGGTTGCTCTTTTGATGTTGAACACGAGTCCCAAGTTTCAAGTGAATGCCTTCAGTAGTACCAGAGTTAGACTAAGACTACCAGGACACAAAGGCTATTGCAACACCTCGGATTTTCTCCGATAACAGCCGAGCTAAAAATGGTCTACAGTTGGGTGGACAAGTGCAAAGCAACATACCCCCTCTTCTTTGTAGGGGGGGATTAATAAACTTTTTTACCCTTCTCATGCTGTTCATAGCATATTCCTGCTAGACACATATTTTTAGCAGACAGTATAGACTAAGATCAGCCTGCATAGACTAAGATCAGCCTGCACAGACATGCAGTCTGATCTTAGCCTACAGTCTCAGCTCAATAAATAAGGAAAACAACAGCCAATTTGGTTGAAATTTCCAAAGTTGGTAGAAAAAAAAAATAAATTCAGCAAGATGAATGTTAACCCTTGTCATGCTTAATCAAACCCTTTATCAAATAGTGCATCAAAATTAGATCATGCATGACTTTTCCAACAATTTGACATGTGTGCAACTGTGCAGGCTTATCTTTATGTGAAACTACTATAAAATCAGAAAATTCCAGATTCAGCATGACAAGAGTTAAAGGGCCAACTTATTTGTCAACTGTTTTTGGAGGACACGTTACCGCGGGGTAACCTGACCCCGGGGACACATTACCCAGGGGACAGGTTACCTTGGGACACCTGTATGCTATATCTTGTCAGTCGAAACATAGGAGCTGGTTTCTTATTTCGACCCGGCAGAAAAACAACAAAATCGGGCCTGTTAGGGTGACAAAATAAGTTGGCCCAAAATTTTAAGAAAATAGAAGAGCATACTCACCAAGTTACAATATGAATCATTGGTTGACAATGTTGACTTTCTTCTATCATCAGTGGTGCTTTACAATTGTTATATACACAATCACAAAAAACATTTATTGAACATTTGTCACTAAATAAAAAAGCTTTTAAAAAAGGTATAATCTCTAGTTTGTGAATGTACAGACACATTAATTCATTTTCTGAAAGAAACAACAACAATGGATTTATGGTATTTTTCACACCAGAATTAGCATCTCATCCTTTCCTAGCCTCAGGCTGCTACCCTACATAGGTCCACCATTATCAACTCATTTGTTTCAGACAAATAGTGGGAAAAGATGAGACTTTTTGAATGAAAGACAGCTGCGCTACAATTGGGCTATGATGGTAGCCATAAATGTATGCTAAGGACAAGACTGGGATACCCAGAACACACCTGTACACCCTCATATGCACTTTCCTACTGACATGCAATTTCATGGCGGAGGGAAAAAAAATCCCACAAGGGGCTTTATTTCAAAATCTTTATCTCTCCTGATAGATCAACTCATTATTTGAACAAGAAATACTTCAGGCTAAGGAGGGCCGAGAATCGGTCCCCTGGAATTGCCCTAAGGATACCAGCAGAAATGTTAATTTGCTTTAAGTGAAATTTAAGTAAATGATGATTTTAGAAAACAGGTCTTTGAAAATGTAAATCTCACTATTGATTTAATACAGAACTTGACCCAATATTCTAAATTGAAGAAAGTAGGTCAAAGGTCAGGGTCAAGGGTCCTACAGGATGCCAGAAAAAAAATTACCATCCACAAACAAATATTAGTGGCATAATGTAATTCTTGACCTGATGATTCAATATTTAAGAAAGTAGGTCAAGGTCAAGGTTGGGATAAAGGGTTCAACAGGATGCCAGAATCAAAGACAATCATTTACCAACCTTTAACATAGACTAAACAGAGACCTGGCCCTAATAATTCAATATTTAAAAGGGAAGGTCAAAGGTCATAGTCATGTCAAGGCTTAATCATGATCCTAGAATCAATGATTGATTTATTGGAGTTTTACACCGCTTTCAACATTTTTCAGTAATATCTCAGAGGCTGGAGCACCTAACAATGGTTTCCTGGTATTTCTCTCACCAGTACAACCACGTCCTTTCCTAGCCTCCAGCTGCTATCTCAAATAGGTCTATGATTATCAACCCATTGGGTGAGAGGATTCTAGAACCAAAGCCAATCATCTACCAACCATTATAATTGACTCAACACTGTCCTCAACACAGTCCTAGACCGTATACTTTAACATTTAAGAAAGTAGGTCAAAGGTCAAGGGTTCAATATGATGCTAAAATCAAAGACAATCATCTACCAGCCTTCAATATTCAAGAAAGTAGGTTAAAGGTCAGGGTCAGAGTCAAGGGATCATCATGTTGCCAGAATCAAAGACAATCATCTACTAACCTTTATTATTGATTTAATGTAACAGTCTGCCACAAAATCATTCATAGCCTATGCCTAGATTTAGACAGTTAGCTTTTTTTAATTTCTCCCTTTTGGCCCCTTTTGCTGACATCAAGTACGCAAGTTCATTGCACAACAAGAATTTTACAAAGAAATTTGAAAGAGCATATACTAAGGATCATTTCAGTGAAGTTTGGTTAAATTTTGAAGTAGTTTCAGAGAAAAAGTTTTTAAAAAGATTCAGAAGGCCCATTTTTTCAGGTAGGACATAACACCTGTGATACATATATCTACCCAAATAGAATTTAATTTAGAAATCTGAAAGAGCATGTCCCAAGAATAATTCCTGTGAAATAAGGTTGAATTCTGATGGGTAGTTCCATTGAAGAAGATTTATTCACAGTTTCACCATAAGGGACCATTTTTTGATGACGCGGCAGCCCTTGGCACCCATGATGTAAGAGCTTGTCCCAAAGATCATTCTGGTGAAGTTAGGTTCAATTCTGTAGAAAAGTTTGAGAAGATTTTTTTTAAATGTTCCCCATTGGGGGCTCATTTTCTGGTGACATGAAAAACTTTATTGTCAATGTTATCAAGTCAATGATAATTTAACAAACAAATCTGAAAGAGCAAGTACTGAGGATCAATCACAATACACGGTAAACATCGGGTGATCAAAAAACTCCATCTGAGCCTATTGTACCAAGATGAGATCAATCAGGGCTTTTGTGGACAAGCGTATAGCAGAGCCAATCTATTATCATAAACAATCTGATATAACTTTGTCATGTCTTTTTTACTGAGAATAGAGTGCAAGAGTGATGCTTCAATACTTTCACTGATCCTGAAATATTCCTATAATTAGCAGATGATAACTGTCTATTAAACAATTGGTTGACCAACCGAATAAATCATAAACAATCTCATGTCTTTATTACTGATAATAGAGTGCAAGAGTGATGCTTCAATACTTTCACTGATTCTGAAATATTCCTATAATTAGCAGATGACAACTGTCAATTAAACAATTGGTTGACCAACCGAATAAATCATTTGCACAGATCATACTGCACTGTCCTGTTTAGGGTTACAAAACAGTGCAAACTGATAACAAAATATACCCTGCTTTGCACATTGGCTTGTGTGAAAGAAGGGGTAAAACTGCAAACAGTCTGAAACTGAAATGTTTAATTTACTTAAACGCCTAATTTTACGCAAAGCATATTCACTGGCGTTGTACAATATTGACAATATAAAGTTACTAAATTACATATAAGATAGTTATTTCTAAAACCATCTATAAAAATCTGTGAAAAAGTGGGTTTTGAGTCCTTTTTTGAAGCTGTCTATAGAATTGCAGTCTTTCAAGTCTTGTGGCAACCTATTCCATAACAATGGCCCGACTGTTTTAAAACCTCGATCGCCAAATGTTTTTTATCTGTTGAACGGTATGTTGTAGTAGCCATTTGTTGAACCAGATGATCTTAGTCTACGTTTAGTAGTTTGCTTGGTAAAGAGTTCAGTTAGATACAAGGGAGCAGCATCTTTGGAACAATTAAACATCACTGTTAAAATCTTGAACTCTATCCTCGCTTTTATCGGAAGCCAATGTAGCTCGTACAATGCTTCTGTAGAACTATCGTATTTTTTCCTACTCAGAACAAGTTTGGCACAAATGTTTTGTATTCTCTGCATCTTTCGAATAACACTTTTGTTTACACCATAGAGAATACCATTACAGTAGTCAAGATGTGAAATGACAAGAGAAAGAACAAGGGTTTCTGTAGCTTCCTTGGATAAGTATTTTCTGATATTTTTTATCCTCAGATAATTAAACATTGCAGTTTGACATTTTTTATTAACATGCTCATTGAAGGTCAAATGTTCGTCCAGGAAAGCACCTAGGTATCTTATGCACTTCACGACTTTGACTGTATCACCGGCGATATTGATCTGTTTTACTGTGCACTTAGAAAGCTGTTGCCTGCTACCAAAAAGGATAAATTCAGTCTTTGAAGTGTTCATTTTCAATTTATTTTCTTTCATCCAAGAGTCGATTGTCAGTGCACAACGTTCTAATTCTCTAATTGCAATCGTCTCATTGTTGCAAGATGGTATAAATGGTTTTGCAGCAATATGGTCATCTGCAAAGCCATAAACTGATATAGTATCAGGAATTACATCAAACAGAGTTCCGGCATATGTGAGATATAACCAAGGACCCAAGCTTCTTCCCTGGGGAACACTACATTGTAGGGGACGAGGACTGGAGAAAGCTGATTCTACATTGACGCTGCAACTACGGGGGCCTAAATATGTATTAATCCATTTAATGGCAGTACCGCACAGTCCATATTGGGAGTTCAATACTTTAATCAGAATGTCATGGTCAACTGTATCAAAAGCAGCGCTCAGATCAAGGGCTATAAGGGCATTTACTTGTTTATTTTCCATGTTATCGAGAATGTCGCTAGTTAGTTTGAGTAGTGCTGTTTCGCAAGAATGAAAACGTCTGTACGCAGACTGGTTTTTTGTTAAAAGTTTATACTTATCGACATGTTCGTTTAATCGAAGAAGTGCCGATTTCTCGATAAGCTTTGAAAGAAATGGTAGGTTACTCACAGGACGATAGTTTGAGAGAGCAAGTTCAAGACTGGTCTTCTTGAGCAAGGGTCTCACCACAGCGTGTTTCCATTTGGAAGGAAATATTCCCTGGCTAAGTGATGAATTCACTAACTTAGTGATAATAGGTAAAAGTGTATCAAGGTGTATTTTGAGTAATTTTGTTGGCAATTTGTCGAGTTTACATGATTTTGTTTGAAGTTCATTAACGAGTTTTTTAACTTCATCTTGGGTTAGAACTTTGAACGAATCAAAACAGGGGACCTCCTTGTTTTCCGGTGTGTAACTGATATATTGTTCTAGTGACTTGCGGATCTTTTCAATTTTACTGATGAAGAATTGGGCAAAACCCTCCGCTAAGGAAGAATCAGTTTCTCCAGGTGGGAACGGATTTTCTTTTTTTTGTTCCAGTTAGTTCGGCTACTAATTTATAGAGTTTTTTGGAGTCGCCCTTTGAATTGAGTACTTTTTCACTGAGGACAGATTGTTTCTCTTTGCGGATCGCATAGTGATAAACAGTCAGCAGCTTTTTGTCAACATGAAGACATAGCAATTGTTCTCTGTCATATACTGCATTTTGTTTCATACATTTTGTAGATGGGTGTCATAAACACTGTATCTACAGCATCAATAAGCTGCAGATACATCATCTATGTAGCCCACTAATATTTTAATTTTTGTATCATGTCAATGTTCACATATTTTGCAGATGTTTCAATATATGAGGCAGCATTCCAGCATTCTTCCGTAACCAAAACTTTGACAGTCTAGACACAGCCATCTGGCATATAGACTACAGGGTTTTAGGGATGTAGGTTTTGAGAGTCTCATAAATGAGTAGCCAGGGGCCCGTTATACTAAACTTCTTACGATAAAATAATCATAAGTCAAGTTTACAAATTATACCTGGTGTTTTACATTCATTGGTAGAATCTGCCTTGCAATATCTCATTGGAATCGTCTTTAGAAGACGATTCTGATGAGATATTGCATGGAAGAATTCCATATTTAGTTACTTTTGTAGAAGCAACTTTAATTTTCGACTTACGAAAAAAATGATCATAAGATGTTTAGTAAAACAGGCCCCAGGACTCACCAAACTACCTTGCCAGAGGTTTTAAAACATTTTTTAATTCTCAAGTGGGAATTATCTATCATTTAGAATTTAATATATGTATGAAAATATGATATTAAAAAATCGTTATTTATAACATCTTAAATATTTTTTTGTAAAGTTCAAACATTTATAATAGCAATAAAACAGAATTTATAGGTTTAATCCAATGTTGAAATTCGATTAAATTTTGAGTTGATCAACAGAAAAGTTTTATATTCCTGGGCCCTGCTGTAAGTTCCTATAACCTTCTGAGGAGTTAGTTCAGTAAAGATTAAACAGTCTACAATTCATTCCCGAGGTTGATCCCCAAAAGTACATTTTATACCATATAAAGCTTATTACAGAGAATTTTTCAATATTTACAGGCAAATGTGAAAATAACCAACAAGAGACCTAAGAAGGCCTGTATCACTTCATTAAATATCTCCAGATTTGAAAAAGAGATGTTCACAATAGAAATCAAATAACTGAAGATGCTGATAGTCTCTCCTAAAAGTTCTTGAAAATGCAAAAATTCAAATATTCCTACACATATAAACTTAAACTTCTTGCCAAATGGTTTCAGAGAAAATTTTAGAGACTTGAATGAGAAAATAAGCAGTACAATATCATACTCATATTTTGATCTCAAACAATATTTCTTGAACAATTTGAAAAGAAGGTCATCCAAAAATATTCATTCCAAGTTTCTTTGCAAAATATCAATTAGTTTTAGAGAAGAAGATTTTGAAAGATTTAAAAGTGAAAATAAGCACAAATTTGGGGGGTCATACAAAATTTCTACAGTAAAGGGTCACCCAAGGAAGGGTATGGGAGTAAAGTATTTTTAAAGATTTATAAGTGAAAACAAACACCCTGTCACCCACGTAATAAGGTTTCAATTAAAAGCTCTTAGTTTATACTAATTTATTTTAGTTCGATTGTGACGAAAGCTTAAGCTTATAGAATTGCTCTCGAAGGCTCAATCCGGATGTTTTCACGTCCCTGAGAGAGAGGCAGTGGTTTAAACCCACTGCTACCCAATTTTACAGCTGGGTGAACTAGGGCTGGCTATTAAGTGTTATGCCCATAAACACACCCCGGCGACAGTGGGGCTCGAACCACGGACCTCCAGGTCATGGGTCGAGTGCATTTACCACTAGGCCACCGAGGCAGTCAAAAAGCTCTTGGATGATTTAAGCAAAGAGACACCCAAGGAACATTCATGCAAAGTTTCATAGAAATTTGCTCAAGAGATAAGGAGAAGAAGATTTAAAGAGTGAAAATAAGTCCAGCCCTGCTGCAATCATAGTTGGGGGTCAAGCACAATTTCTGGAAATTTTAAGTACAGAGCCATACAAAGAACTTTCAAAATATTTTTTGATGAAATTCACCCAATGGTGTGGGAGGAGATTTTTAAAGATTTTAAAATGAAAACAAAAGCACTGCCCAGGGGTGCAATACTCAGCTTCTGGGCGCAAGGTTATAAAACTTTTCTCAGGCTCAGGCTCAATTTTCTCAAATTTTAAATTAAAATGAATGTATGAAAATAAAAGATAATACTAATAAGTTGTTATTTATAACAACTTATTAATATCAACTTTTATGTTAATACATTAAAATTAGCAATAAAATAGAACTATGGCTTTAATCTCAAATTGAAAATTGGTTAGTTTTTTTTATTGAGCCTGAGAAAAGTTTTATAACCTCGGTCCCAGGTGCTGGATACACACATAGTAATTCAGTTTAATTGGGAGAGCAAAACATTTTAAAACTCTGCTGGTTTAAAAATGAAAATCAGGTGGAAAAGACTAACACCAAACTATACATACGTGCAGGCGGATTTTAGTCTATTCCTCCTGCTAGAATTTGAATATTCTGGATTCACATGTTCAGCATGACCAGGGTATTGATAAAATGGTATCATACCAGAAGTTTACTTGTTTTCTTCTCTTCTCCATTTACAGCTGGTGTACTTGAAGCTTTCTTGATAGAACCTCTGGATGGATCTTCTCTGTCTAGTGTGGGAGTGTCACCCTGAAAGCAAAAATCTGTTAACACTTTCCTGTTTCTCCTATATTTAAAGAGGTTTTTGTTTTAAACCTATTTATTTAACATCGATTGGGACACAAGTTCTTACAACTTAGATTAATCCCTCTCAATTCTGCTTCCTGGAAAATTCACCAGTACTCTCGCCGAATGTGTGGGCCAATGATTGATTGATTGAATGGAGTTTAAAGCCGCTTTCAACATTATTTCAGTTATATTGCGGCGGCCGGTGCATCTAACTATGGTTTCCTGGTATTTCTTTCACCTGTACTATCATTACATCCTTTCGTAGCCTCTGACTGCTATCTCACATAGGTTTACGATTATCTACCCATTGGTGAGAGACAAACGTCTGAAAGGATATTTGCCGCCACCGGGGATCAAACCCAGGACTTCCAGATTGGAAGTCTTGTGCTTAACCAACTGCGCTATGGTGGCGGCGTGGGCCAATGAAAGAACCAAGATTGATAGCTGCTCCCGGGAATCGAACTCAGGACCTTTGGGTCAAGAGGCCGACACTCTACCTCTAGACCACGGACACCACACATGTTAGAGATGACAATATAAAACAGATGAAATTTGTTTATTTGAATTGAATCGGGTTTCATGTTGCTTTCAACAATCTTTCAGTTATATCTCAGTGACTTGAGCACCTAAAAATGAATTTCTGGTATTTTTCACACTAGTATTATCATAACATCCTTTCCTAGCATCAAGCTCCTATTCCAACATAAGG
The DNA here is from genome assembly GCA_948146395.1 of Fragum whitleyi. Taxonomy (NCBI): domain Eukaryota; kingdom Metazoa; phylum Mollusca; class Bivalvia; order Cardiida; family Cardiidae; genus Fragum; species Fragum whitleyi. The sequence goes on from OX411544.1 coordinate 17,771,561, forward strand.
GTATGAGTATCAAACCATTGGTGGAAGAAATATAGTCAGAAAGGAAGAGTGCTGCAATCGGTTGATTGATTGATTGAATGGAGTTTTACGCCACTTTCAACATTTTTTCAGTTATATCGCGGCGGCTGGAGCACCTAACAATGGTTTTCTGGTATTTCTCTCACCAGTACAACCATCAGATCCTTCCCTAGCCTCCAGCAGCTATCTCACATAGGTCTACGATTATCAACCCATTGGTGAGAGACAAAAAGTCGGCGGAAAGAATTTGTGCCGCCGTCGGGGATCGAACCGTGCTGCAATCGGGAATCAAAACCAGGACATTTTGAATGATGATCTGATTGTTACCAACTGTGCAATAATAGCGAAATACATCCATTTATGTGAGGCTATCCAGACAAGCTCAATTTTTACACTTGATCTCGAAGTTATGCAAAAAGTTCTTTCAAAAAGCAGCACATTTACTCTTGACAGAAAATAAATTATTCCACAGTAATTGTCAAGTTTGGACACACTTACTCAATAATGCACATAACATATTTCTCCTAATAAATGCTCCCAGGAGCTATACATAACATGGTCAGGGAGCTTTTATTTAGTAAGCATTTTTTTTATTTTAAAAATCATTAAAATTGATGTCTTTTAGGTCCATTTCCCTTTAATTTGAGGTGAATTTCCTCTAACCAATCATATAAATGATTGTTTAGAGGAAATTCATCTCAAATTAGAGAATAGGTCTCTAAAAAGTTCCTAAAATTTAGGCATTTTAAGTGGGTTTTCTTAGTAAAAAGTATAGTGGTGCTACTATTAGGGAGGGCACTAAGGGGAAATACGGTACACCAACTTCACAGCGGGGAATCACTTTTGACTTAACACAAATTGTAGGATATTTTTTAATAATTTTGTTAATTCTTGACTGATTTTAAAAAGTTTAAAGAAGATGGCAGAAAATGTCAGAAAATTGCTGGACGTGGTGGATTTTTCCAAAATCAAAGGATTAAAAGTTATTGACGATTAAGTAAAAACTTATGTAGTCGTCAATAACTTTTTAATCATCTGATTTGGAAAAGATCTGCAATATTCAGCAAATTCCTGACAATATTTCACCTTCTTTGCTTCAGACTGAATTCAAATTGGTCACGTATAGACAAAATTATTGAAGATTTTTCAAATGTTTGTGTCACTTTTCCCCACTGTGAACTTGTCATGATGACAAATTACGTCTCACTCACCACAAATAACTTTCAAAAAGATCAAAACAAAAATTTTGGGTTTGTTTTCCTTTTATTCTTATTTGTCTTTAAGTACAAACAGAACATAGAAAGTTAACACTTCAATATAGTAAATATTAAGAGTGTTGTTGTTTTTTTACATCGTTACCCAAGTTTCTTTACCTTATAACCTGTGACTTTCCTTAAAATTCTCAATTAAAGACAAAAAAATTGATCAATTTGATAGATGAAAATATATAAGAAAACATACCTTTTTAGACTTGAAGACGGCAAAGGCAGAAACTTTCTTCATCCCTTTCTTATCCAGTCTGGTATTTTACATTGATCTTCAAAACATAAGGAGAAAAGCATCGTTATTTGAGGCCGAGAGGGCCAGTATCTATCCACTGGCACTTAATGCCTAACAAATTTATGAAAATTCATTTTTAAATTCCATTTAAAGTATTAAGCTTAGCCATGATTTTTTTGTAAGGAGATAATCATCTTAAGGCAAGGTTGATTAAGGCAAGAAATGAAACAAGAGGACCATGATGGTCCTTAATCGCTCACCTTCGTTTCTTTGTCATAATTGACAATTATCAAATTTTCCAGTAAAAGTCATAATTAATGATTTGTTAAAGTGTAAACAAGAAAATTGTGATAAAGGCCCCTTTTCCCATAATATGGCATTGATCCTTCCCATTTTCAATAGGGTTCATCCTTGAGACCTGACAAATATTAAGGCTGAGTTTCATGAAGATTGGACCATATTTGTGGTCTCTAGAGTGTTAACATGAAATTGTCATTAAGGCCCCTTTTCCTGTGATAGGGTATGGATCATTCCCATTTTAGATATTTAGGATTCATCCTTGTGACTTAACAAACATTATGACCAAAATTCATGATGATTGGACCATATTTGTGGCCTCTATAGAGTTAACAAGAAAATTGTCTTTTCCCGTGATATGGCATAGTACCTTCCCATTTTCAATAGGGTTCATCCCTGTAAACCTGACAAACATTCTGACCTAGTTTCATGTCAATTGAACCATATTTGTGGCCTCTAGAGTATAAACAAGAAAATTGTCTTTAAGCCCCTTTTCCCATGATATGTCATGGATCCTTCCCATTTTCAATAGGGTTAATCCTTGTAGCCTGGCTGACATTCTGACAAAGTTTCATGATGATTAAACCATATTTGTGGCCTCTAGAGTGTAAACACTTAAATTGTTGATGTCTGACGGACGACGGACATCCAATGATCACAAAAGCTCACCTTGAGCAAGATGTGCTCAGGTGAGCTAAAAATCTAACAATCTGTCACAAATGTTCCTTTTTTCCATGAAACATTATAACATTTCAAAGAGGTTTAATGTGTGCATAATCACATGGTAAGTAATATTTTATAAAAGTTTCCAAAAATCTGTCAATAAGTCTACAAGCTGTGGGACCAGGGGCCTGTTTTACTAAACATCTTTCAATCATTTTTTGCACAAGTCAAAATTGAAGTTGCTGCAACAGAAGTAACTAAATATGGTATTCTGCCCTGCATCAAGCAAGACAGAACCTAACAATAAAAGAAAACACCGGATACAATTTAGATTTTAACTTACGATTAATTTTTTAGTAAGATGCTTAGTAAAACAAGTCCTAGGAATGTTGCATCAGGAAGGCATATTTTTCGAAGACTCAGCAACATCATTACCAAGAAAGAAATCAGAGAGAGGTTTATCCAAAGAGCAATACTAGCATCACACCTTTGTATCCATAAATTGATTTCAAAGAAGAAGATAATATTTTTTTCATAGGGCATCTTTTTAACCCTTTGCTGTTTAATCCCTGCTTTGAACGTGTCTGTGATTTTATGATTAAGAAAACATTGTGAAAAAAGAAAAAATTGCTTCTGACAAGCAGTTTCTCCTTTTTCCACACTAATTTCTACCCTACTGAATGGTCATTTTTCAAATTAAATCCACTTTAAATTTTCGTTTGCAAAACCTTTGAATTTGGACAGGTCCAAAATTTAGTAAAACAGGAAGGGTTAAGCTGACTCTACAGCCCCCATGTTTTTCCTCAATTCTAATTTTAGGGAGAAATCTAAGATAGCAACTAAAGTATGTCTACAGGTTCATTCCTGATCGGCCAGTCAGAGAATATAAGCTGATAAGAAATTATCTTTCTCTAGTTGAATTTTGCTTATTTTTTCAAAATACTTCAGATCAGTGGGACAGGAGCCAGTCTAAAGCATGTCCTGAGAAACAATCCTGTGAAATGGTTGAGTTCTGCCAAGTGGTTTCAGAGAAGAATTTTTTTTATATTTTGCAATAGGGGGCCCATTGTTTTGTGACTCGACAGCACAATGAGCCCAAATTATTAGCCTGATCAGGATTCAAAGAAGGAATCTGAAAGAGCATATCCTTAGCATCATTCCCGTGAAGTTTGGTTGAATTTTGACCAGTGGTTTCAGAGAAGAAGATTTTCTGTTTGCTGTTGTCGTAGTTGATGCACTCGCCTACCCAACACAATCCCATAGATCTTCAATCTGTGACATGTCCACAAAAAGAGCCATCCTGACGTGGAGTCACTTGACATTAACCAGGTTGAGTACGATCATCTGTGGATCCTGTTATTTTGAAACATTGCCACAACCTTGCAATCGTCACCTGATGCACTCCAAATCTTTGATACACTTCAGTTTGTGATAGGCTTATTCCACTGAGAAGCATTCAAAATTCCTCAATTGTGTTTTTATACCGTTTCAACAAAACTTCAGTGTACTTGAAAATACATTCACAACATTTTCCTTACCTTACTTTTGAAAACCATGTACAGTCTAAGTTGCAACAATACCTTTGTCATTTCAACTTTTCAGACTAAAATGTGCAATAAAAACAGGGATACTTCTGGCTAAGAATATCATGTACATAAATATTTCATTTGGCCAAATCTAATGAGAAATTAAGATTTTTTAGCAAGAAATTTTATGAAAATTTTCACTAAATTATATTTTTCTTTGAGATTTTTCTCTCATTAAGCAAGTTTCAATGAGATCTCGGACAGAAAAATGAGAGAATTTCTCAATATCTCACCCCAAAATTATCCCTGTAACAAGTGTTTCTATCTTTTTGGTGGCAATGAACACTGATGAAAACTGTAGCATCACTTTTGTTTCTATGTAGTTAAATATTTATGATTTCAGAGTTTATCCTAATGAGTTACACAGTACGCAGACACCCCGTTATTGGACAATTGGGACTGCCGATCGTTTATTTATTTCCCAATCGGAAAATCTTACCAATTGTAAACCATGCCGCCCACGAAAACCCATGTTTTTTTAACAAATCTATTTGCACAGAGCATTGAAGCTAAAACATAAAGAGAACATGAATTGTCATACTCACCGGAATTATATTCTTAAAAATTGCCTTTGTTAAATGTATAATTCGTTTAAATAGTTTAATAATTCATATTTTTTTATGGGGCTTCTGTTACGAGAAATGTGTTAATCCAAAACGGGTACCCATCCAAAACTGTTGTTTGTAACCGACAAAAAATATTTTAGAGAAAGCTTACTTTTATTTACTCTTGAATTGATGGGCTACCTATCCGATTTGTCTAATTAACTTTTAAGATATTTCGAAAGTATTTATAGTAAGTATGGATCGCAAAATAGTAGGAAATGGTAGTTTTATGCGATTTGTCAATCCGTACCCATGTTATTTCGTACCCATTTGTGATAGCATAACCATACTTTAGTCTGTGGGAGTCATCAAACACTCTGCAAAAGGGCGGCATATATGTAGCTAGCATGTACCCAAACGTCTTAAGAGGCTGATCTTAATAGAATTAGGCAATTTGAAATTCAAAGAAAAGTACACAAGTTTAGAATATATATATCCTATGTCATACATAACAGTTACTCAGATGCCTGAGGCTTTTCTCTGTACAAAATATTAAAAATGATATGGTAATTCATAGCAGCACAACTAAAATTCATGAATAGAAATTATTTTTCATCACTTACAACTCAAACTAGACAGCCAAAATAATCTGTGGTGGTATTTAACTTTTACCCTGCAATGAACCATCGCTCTTTTGTCACGTAAAAGATATTCGACCAAATGTTGCACATTGAAAATTTTGTTCCACTTTTTGTCGTATAAGGCAAACTGTCCATTCGACGTTATTTCATTCAACAAAATGTTGAAGTTGTATCGAGGAAGTGTCATTTGGAGAAATGTCGTGCACCGGCATAGTCAAAGGCTTTGGACATCTTTAAAAAGGAATTATTTGTATTTAATACCCTTTGTGCCCACTTGTATGAAACTTTAAATGCCTTTTCACATGAAGATAGACCAAACCTATTTCATATTTTTGCAGGAGTCTGTGGTTTGTGGTTTGAAGATTAGAAAACTTTGAAAATGTGACTTCAAAGCATTAGCTAAATTCTAAACTTTTGAACATTTCTTTAAATTTCAAATTTTTAGAGATATTGAACAGAATATGTTCTAGCTTTTCCTATTGATGTTATCTACCTTGATTTTACTAAGGCTTTTGTTAGGGTTTCACATGTGATCTATTATACAAGTTAAGGAAATTTGGAATAAGTGATACATCATTGACATGGATACAGGACATCTCTATAGCTGTATGACTACCTTGTAGAAACCGTAAAAGGCTTTTTGTCTTAAAGACAATAGCATGTACATGTTGGTTTATCTCTGTCTTCATGGTCTGAGGTGCTTAATGGTCATAGGACGTGTGCTTTTCTTTAATGCTTTTTGGTGGTTTATCAAGAAAGAAAGGTAGATTATCACTTGATAATCTCACTGTTAAAGCAGTGAAATAATCAAAACTTTATACCCTGCTTTTGTGCATTTCATCCTATCTGATGTCATCTATGCAGGGCGAAATAAGTGACGTCACAATGAATGTTGCATAGCAATTACATGCAAAATGATGCGCTTTATGAAAATATGTCCCAGAAATTTCACATTTTGTGTCATTTTTGCATAAAAGAAATAGACTAATTGTTTGTTTTCGAGTAAGATCAATTAATATTTCATTTCGTGAACAACAAAAGCTGAATTTTCACTTGTGGCCAAATATCTGAAAATTTAGCTCTTGTTGTTCACTCAATGAAATATAAATCAAACTTGCACTGAAACAAAGGATTATCCTTTATCAAACCCCCCCACCTACGAAGTAGAGGTTATACCTCCCACCTATGAAGTAGAGTCCATCCGTCCGTCCGTCCGTCCGTAGACCTTTTCGTTTCCGGACTCTAACTCAAGAACCAAGTGACCTACAATCATGAAACTTTATACAAATGTTGCTTATGAGTTATGACCCAAGGAAGTGCCCTATTGTTTTGGGGTCATATAGGTCAAAGGTCAAGGGTCAAGGTCAGCCTTTGTTCATTTTTCTTTTCCGGACTCTAACTCGAGAACCAAGTGACCTACAATCATGAAACTTGATACAATTGTTCTTTATGACCCAAGGAAGTGCCCTATCGTTTTCGGGTCATATGGGTCAAAGGTCAAGAACACAGTCAGCCTTTGTTCAATTTTTGTTTCTGGACTTTAACTGGAGAACCAAGTGACCTACATTCATGAAACTTTATGCAAATCTTGCTTAGGACCCAGGAAGTGCCCTATTGTATTTAGATCATTTAGGTCAAAGGTCAATTTTCGTTTCTGGACTCTAACTCAAGAATCAAGAGACCTAGAATCATGAAACTTTATGCAAATGTTGCTTATGACCCAAGGAAGTGCCCTATTGTTTTTGGGTCACATGGATTAAAGGTCAAGGTCACAGTCAATTTTTGTTCAATATTTGTTTCTGGACTCTATCTCTAAAACCAAGCAACCTTGAATCATGAAACTTTATGCAAATATTGCAATGATGTGCCCTATTATTTTGGGTCTCATAGGGCAAAGGCCAAGGTCACAGTCAATCTTTTTTTTTTCAATTTTTATTTTTGAACTATAACTCAAGAACCAAGCAATCTAGAATCATGAAACTTCATGCAAATGCTGCATTTGACTGCAATATTTGTTACAAACATATCCTGCTCAAATAGCACTTGCATTCTGACAATGTGCTTGTGGGGGGTATAAGTCCACTCTGCGACAGTTCTAGTTTCCCATAGGATTATCAAAAAATCACTTTCAATTAAAATAATGTTTCTAATTTGATAAACAAAACATGCACTAAGTGACCATTCTATTTAATGACCACTTTTTGGTGGTCCCACAAGTCGTCACTTAACACAATTTTTACTGTATGTTCTTTTTGGGGGCAATGGTGCAATTGAGCAGCCTTGGCATATCACTGACCAAGTGACTTCGAATCATGAAACTTTACAGAATTGTTGCCCTTGACTCAAAAGAAGTACCCTATTGCTTTTGAATCAAAAAGGTAGAGGTCACTATTGAACTTTGTCTGAAAACTATTTCCAGAACTGGAAAGGGCTACTGGGGGATATAAATTGGCTTTGCAATAGATCAAGTTATGGACACTGGTGATTTAAAGTTAGAGATTATTAATAATTTTAGGTAAAAATGTTATATGTGATTTATTAATGTACAATAAGAATTATCACTAAAAATTAAAGAATCAAATTTACTCCCTAGTTTATAAAAAAATTGAGGGTCAAATCAGGGCTGCATTCAGGATTACAAAATGACACAAACTGTTTGCAAATCATACTCCGTTTTGCATGCAAGTGCACATGCAAAGCAAGATATGATTTGCAAATAGTTTGCACCATTTTGTCATACTGATCAGAGGACAGAATATTTGCATGTAGTAAACTCACAATGCTCTTGGGGCTGTAGAAAATGCATTGTTATATATCCAAATAATTGGTAATGAGGACTTGTTGTGACAATGAAACCAAGTTTGTTCTAACTGATATCCTTAAAAGTGGGGTCTGCAGTATTTATTCTGAATTATTAACCCTTGTCATGCTGAATTTAAAACCATGGAAATATATATTTAAATCAAAGTGCTGAAAGGTCTGTATTTCCTATTTGTGAGTCAGCATTTGATTTTGAAAATATAATTTTTGAAACTTTTCTGGTTTAAAAAGGAAAATCAGGTTGTATGGACTATGATCAGACTGTACATATGTGTAGGCTGATGTTTGTCCATACCTCCTACCAAAGCAGGAATATTCCAGGATCAGCATGACAAGGATTAATATATTTTTTAATTTGTTTGGTGTAATAAGAAAAAAACGGGTGGCATAAACTAAGATCAGACTGATCTTTGTCTATACCTCCTGCAAAAGCAGGAATATTCATATTTCAGCATGGCAAGGATTAAGGAACTAAATTGTGGTTAGAAGGATTTAAATCTTGACTTCTTTTCTGTTCCAGGTTGTTCCAGTGAATTCTGACTTGTGATTTGAAACCAGCAAGTTCATCAAGAAATGGAGAAGAGAGGCTGGAAATGGACAGATGCACATTTCTACCGTCTCCCATCACAGACAAATATTTACGGCTGTACAAAAATTCTTGATCCTGTTAATGGAACGAATAAACTCTTAGTTGCCTCCCTTGTTGGAAACTTCTTCTTGATTGACTATCAGAGGATATTTGACAAGCTGACTCCATCTACGAAAGAAATACAGTTTACTTATATCCCGGGTAAGAATTTTCAACAGGCCATCCATTATCTTGCTTCTTCGACTATGAGATTAATAAAAGGAATTAAGATGATTCAAATGAGTACCAACAACATAGGGTTTCATTGAAAATTAAAAAATTTAGACTGGCTTTACCCCTCTTATTCTGTACCTCTAAATACAGACTTGTACACACCTCTGTGTTGTTTGAGTTGAACTAAATATTTATGAGTCAATGCTTAACCCTTGTCATGCTGATCCCGGAATATTACTGCTTTGGCAGGAGATATGGACAAAGATCAGTCTGCACATATGTGCAGTCTGATCTTAGTCAATACCCCCTGTTTCTCTAATTTTGACCAGAAAAAAAATCAAAATTGTATTTTCAAAATCAAATGCTGACTCTCAATTAGGAAAAACAGAGCTTTCAGCTCTTTGATTTAATATAATTTTACATAGGTTTTTTATTTAGCACGACAAGTGTTAACGATAGCTAGTGCCTATAGGTTTGTATTTTCTAACAATATTTTTGCACTGACACAGAAAAAGCTGATACTCATTTAAAATCCCTACATCCATGAATCAGGGGCATATTTTTTTACCAGTGTCCATCTGTCTTTCTGATCAACTATCTGTCTGTCTGTCTGTCTGCAAAAACTAAATGTTTTCCCATAACTTCAATACTATTCAAGTTACAATGCTCTTATTAAATCGGAGATTTATACCGGTTTCCAGAAATCCAGCCTGTTTGACCCACTACATTTTTACCTTTATCTTCTGAGCAATGTGTTCAAACCAAATAATGTGTTTTCAAACACCGAAGAAACGGCCTTTCAGTCACAATCTACAAACTTTGTTTTTATCTTATTTACTTTTCGACAAATAGAGAAGATGCTAATACAAAATTTGATGTAATTTTCGCTTTTAGTAATTACCAGTTAGTATTTTCAGTCTTATAACAAGATTTTCTGTTGAGTAAAGGAGTTGAAACGTACAATAGGTTAACTGTAAAATAAATTTGTAGCACTTACAATATTACTACTCTGATTTTTTTCTCGAACGGTCATTTACCAGTTGTAGGGCTGACAACCAATCAAATTCTGTTATGATTATCACTCGGTCAAAACCCACGCGTAAATTCACACCACGTGGTAGATGATGCAATGGACATCGTCTGCTCGAAATGTGTCAATTAAGTTGTTTGTCATTGGTCAATAGTCGTCTGCACTCAAACAGGGAGCGTGGGAAGTTTACTTTTTGTTCGCATGGTGGGTACTGTTGACTATGCGTTAACAAATAGAAATAATTTTGTAATTTTGAAATATTTGATTTCAATGAGCACTCTGATCACGCTCCAATCCTATTTACAATAAATTCAAATTTGAGTATGAAGAAAAATTATTCAACAACAAATAAACCGACAAAAACATACGATAAACTGATATAGGATAGCAGTAAGAGCGATCTATTTTTAGAATAACTCATGAATAATCATAGAGTGCTGCTAGATTTAATCGATTGGTCAGAAACCAAAGATATAAATAGCATAGTTGCCGATTTCACGTGTTTCTTGAGGGAAAATGCATTTATAGTATTTGGGAAAACCCAATGCTTGAAAAACAAACATGTTTGTAATCAAAATTGTAAATAGTTTAATGAAAAATGTTTTGTTGCTAAACAGGCTTTTAAACTCTAGAGAGAGGAATAATATTAACAGACAAGCTTTTAGCTTGGCGTGTGCTCATTATAACAACGTAAAAAAATCTGCTAAGAAATAATTTAGACTAGCAGAGGGCTATCGAATCAGCAAACTTTCAAAATCGGACCCACGAGGTTGGATGAGCTGGCGATGTCCTCGAAAAGATGAAGTGTTAAGACAAAAAACTCACAAATTGGGCAAATATTTTACCAACTTTTATTGTCCAAATTTGAGCCCTTTTGATTGGCGAACTATTGCACTATCCCAGCCTCTCAATGATATCCGATTTACAGTGCTGACAGCACTTTGATTTACCATAGCAGTCCCCCTCATCAACCCGCATCATTCTATGTCAAAATCAAGGTCATCTGACTAGGTCAAGGTCAATTATCAAAAACAAACTTTTAACCCTTTCCTGGTTTACAAAATTTTGGACCTGTCCAAATTCAAAGGTTTTGCAGACGAAAATTTAAAGTGGATTTAATTTGAAAAATAACTAATCAGTAGGGTAGAAAATAGTGTGGAAAAAGAAGAAATTGCTTGTCAGAAGCAATTTCTTCTTTTTAGCTCCACTGGCCGAAGGCCACTGGGGCTATTGTCATGGCGTTGTGTCCGTCGTGCGTCCGTCCGTGCGTCTGTGCGTCCGTGCGTCCGGTCGTAAACTTTTTCTTTAAAAATCTTCTCCTCAGAAACTATTGGATGAATTTCAACCAAACTTCACAGGAATGATCCTTGGGTGACCCTCTTTCAAAGTTGTTCAAGAAATTTTGATCCAATGAAAAACATGGATTTAATGGGCGTGGCTAATTTCCAAATATGGTAAAAAGTGAGTTTTCTCAGATTCTTATCAATGGATAACAATGAAATTTTGCATGAATGATCCTTGGGTGACCCTTTATTGGTCTACAAAAAATTATTATGATCGGATGGAAAATATGTATTTTATGGGCGGAGGTCAATTCTCTATATGTCATATAGAGAAAATTTGAAAATTCATTTCTCAGAATGTAAATGATTGATATCAACTAAATTTCACTGGAATGATCCTTGAGTGACCCTTTATCAGTCTACCAAAAATTATGTGATCAGATGAAAAATGTGCATTTTATGGGCGGAGGTCATTTCTCTATATGTCATATTGTGGAAACTTTGAAAATCATTTTCTCAGAATCTAATTGACAGATATCATCCAAATTTCACTTGAGTGATCCTTGAGTGACCCTTTATCAGTCCACCAAAAATTATTGTGATTGGATGATAAATATGTATTTTATGTGCGGAGGTCATTTCTCTATATGTCATATAGTGGAAACTTTGAAAATCATTTTCTCAGAATCTAATTGACAGATATCATCCAAATTTCACTTGAGTGATCCTTGAGTGGCCCTTTATCAGTCTACTAAAAAATATTGTGATTGGATGAAAAATATTTATTTTATGGGCGGAGGTCATTTTTCAAAAAGTGAAACAGTAGAAACTTTGAAAATCATTTTCTCAGATTGAAACTGATGGATATCAAACATTTTTGGTATGATCTTTTGGTGACCCATTAACATGCTTATTCTACTTAAGCCAAAAATTATTTTGATTGTATGAAAAATATGTCTTTTATGGGCGGAGGTCATTTCTCTATTGATGTTAAATAGTTGAAACTTTGAAAATCATTTTCAACATCAGTAGAACTCAAAATATTTAAAGATCTAGTCAAAACTTTGATTTGCTTTAATTTACAAGAATATCAAGCCTGTGGAGCGATTCAAGCCATTCATGGCTTTCTAGTTTCACAATGGTTTCTCAATCATAAAATCACAGGCACGTAAAAAGTAGGGATTAAACAGCAAAGGGTTAAACCAATTTGCATGTTTTGTTGTCTTCAGGTGAAGTAGAGATAGTTTCTGTAGATGCCTCACACAGATGTTGTCATGGTAAAGGGCTAACTATAGGAATTACATTTTTTAAGGTAAGTAGAGATAGGTCCAAACAAATATGGTCATGTAAAGCACTCATGTATTAAATTCTTTTATGAAGGTGAGTGGGGAAATGACACACAAATACTATCATGATTTAGGACTAACTATAGATATAATCTAATCTAAGGTGAGTAGAGACAGTTTCATTGCATGTATCACTTACTGTAAAAGTAACCCTGGGCTATCAGAATCGTCACATTTCCATTAGAAAGGGGTGGGCTTTAATAGAGGCTATGCTGCGTATCTATGGCTCATTGTTAAAACAGTTGTAACTGCCCATAGACATATAAACAAAAGAATTTAATCTCATCAAAAAATCTGGTTTCCAAGGTAATGGTAAGGCCGAAAATTGGCCTTAAATTGTAGAAAATCTTAGAGAAAATTTTTCGCTTCCTTAACTACTAGGGGAATCAAGCTGAAACTTTGTAGGGATGTTCCTTAATTTCATCAAAACCCTGGTTTCCATGGTAACATAAAGGCTGAAAATTGGCCGAAAATTGCTGAATATCTTAGAAAAAATTCGTTTCCTCCTAAATAACTAGGCGAATCAAGCTGAAACTTTGGAGGGATGATCCTTGGGTAAAGCTCAACCAAATTTGTAAAAAGAATTTAATTTCATCAAAAACACTAGTTTCCATGGTAACCGAAAGGCTAAAAATTGGCCCAAATTGCCGAAAACCTTAAAAAAATTCTTCTTCTCCTAAAGTATGAGGCCAATCAAGCTGAAACTTTGGAGGGATAATTTTTGGGTAAAGCTTTTCAAAAGAATTTAATTTCATTTAAAAAAAATGGTGTCAAAGGTAATGGAAAGTCTGAAAATTGGAAGAAAATTGCCAAAAATCATAGAAAAAATTAATCTTCTCCTAAACCACTGGGCCAATCAAGGTGAAACTTTGCAGGAATGATCCTTGGGTGAAGCTTTAGCAAAATTGTTTATCTGCCTACCATGCTGTATTTTCATTTTCTAGAAACGGTACTTTTAATTTTGCAATTTAAAACTTGTTATTAATGTACAATGAAATGAGCAAGCCAAAAAGGCTTTTTTTAATGAACACCAAACGTCTTATATATGATGTTTAGACATGCAATGTCTGCATGTTCCTAAATGGGCTGTAAGACGATAAAAAAGGAGTTGAAAAGTTTTATGATTTAGGATATTTTTTGCAAGTTTTTTTGATGGTTTGTTTTCATTGCACTTGAGGGATTTGGTTCTTTGGAAAACCTTAGTAATATCAATATTAATAGATACTTGACCAAAGCAGCCCATCCAAGGAAATTATAAAAATAAAATTGTTGGAAAGTAATTTTATTTTTCTTCCAGTTTTGAGAAAAATTGGATTGGCATTCCCCACAACCTGAAAATAAAAAAAAATGGCCTTAATGAGATTTTGTTTTTGTATTTTAGATGGAAGAGAATGAAAACAAGCAGTTCTTACATATTTATTGTGCAATCCAGAGAGGAGAGGAGTTTAATTTGGAAAATGTTGCTCGTAAGGTTCTAATTTTTTTTTTGTCTTATATCTTGAAGCCTCATTTTAGATTAAAAAAAAGGAATTGAAAATGGCTGCAAAATATCAGCAATTGAATATGACTATACGAGTGAAAATGTTTCTTCCCATTACTTGACAACTATACATTATGAATAGGTGTACATAAGTATAAAAAAAGAGATATGGTTTGAAACTTCATAGTAAATTTGAACCCTTGTTATGCTGAATAAAAACCTTGGTAAAATTGCATTAAAATCAAAGTGTCAAAAGCACTGGATACCCTAATGTTGAGTCATTATTAGTTTTGAAAATAAAATGAACCTGTGCGTGAGATTTCCATCAATTTCAAATATGCGCAAAGCAAAGACTCTGACCAGCCTGTACATCCGCACAGTCTGACCAGAATTTTCACTATGTGCTTAGTAGACAGATAAGGTCTCAAAGTATCTATAGACCATTTGGTAACATCATTTTTAGAGTTTGTTACTGTCCATGCCTCTCAATGTTTGAGCCTCATGTACATTTCAAATTGTTGGAAATGTCACGCACAGGTTCAAATCTCTTCAACTTTTCTGGATTTCAAAAGAAAATCAAGTGGTTATTACTTAGATCAGACTGGGCATATGTGCAGGCTGATCTTTGACTATATCCTCCTACCAAACTAGGAGTATTGCAGGATTCAGTATACACAGATCTTGGCGGCAGTCTAACTAAAAACATACTCTTTTTCATAATATGCCTAAGTGAAACTTGTAATAACCATTCCCCAGTGGTTTGTCAGGCATGAGAGATTTAGATTATCCTGTACATATTATGTACTGTCTGATTTTAGCCCTCACTGCCTGTTTTCTACTCAACTTTCTGAACAAAGACTTCAGCCAATGTGATTGAAATATACCCCCAAAAATAGCAATATGTTTTAAACATGTGCGTGACTTTTCCAACAATTTCAAATGAGTGCAAAGCAAAGAATCTGGCCAGTCTGTGCATCCGCACAGTCTGACCAGTGTCTTTACTGTGCAATTGTAGATAGATTTGATCTCAAAGTGCCTTTAGATAGTCATGAAATCTTGTAAATTTACTGTGTGATTGTCCAGACGGCTAAATGTTTTCGCTTCATTAACAGGTGAAATTGTTGGAAATGTCATGCAAAGGCTCAATTTAGTTTTAATAGGATAAGGGTTAAATGACCACTCTAGGGACCATCTTACACAAAAATAACATAATATTCAAGTATTTAATTTTAGTTGTGTCCATCAATATTTGTGCATTTTGATTGGCTGAAAAAATGTTTTTATTTTCCAATGAAAACAATTTTGAGTATGCAGCTGTTTTGTAAGCTTCAGCAACAAGTAGTCCTGTAAAAATCTGTTTCTTAACTGACAAATCATTACAGTTTTGCTTCATGATATTGAATTATAAGATTTGAAGATTATATTTGTTGTTTATATAGAGGTATGAAACTAAAAACCTAATCACACTCATTAGCTCGACTATTCGAAGAATAGGGGGGCTATTCCAGTCACCCGAGCGTCAGCGTCGGCGTAATGCTTTGGTTAAGTTTTTACGTGCAAGTGTTTAAAATCTCTGTTTCTATTAAAGCTATTGCTTTGAAACTTTGCACATGCTTCTGTGACCATGATATCAGCATCTAGACAAAGATTCATTACTCTGATATTGAATTTAGTGGAATTTTAACCCTTTTCGGACTTAGAAATCTTGGTAAAGTTTTTACGTGCAAATGTTGTTTATCTGTAATATTTCTGTTTCAATCAAAGCTATTTCTGTTTCAATCAAAGCAATTGCTTTGCAACTTTACACCTGCTTCTGTGACCATAATATCAGCCTCTTGACAAAGATTAAATTCTCTGATTTTGAATTAAGTGGAATTTTAAACCCTTTTCGGACTTAGAAATCTTTGTTAAGTTTCTACGTGCAAACGTTGTATTTCTGTTATATCTCTATTTCTACTAAAGCTATTGCTTTGAAACTTTGCACATGCTTCTGTGACCATAATATCAGCTTCTTGACAAATAATCAATACTCTGATTTTGAATTTAGTGGAATTTTAATCCTTTTTGGACTTAGAAATCTTGGTTAAGTTTTTACGTGCAAATGTTGTATATCAGTTATAGCTCTATTTCTACCTAGGCTTTTGCTTGGAAACTCTACACATGCTTCTGTTACTATGATATTAGCCTCATGACAAACATTTATTACTCTGATATTGAATTTAGTGGAATTTTCACCTTTTTCAGACTCAGAAATTCTTGGTTAAGTTTTTACATGCAAATGTTGTACATCAGTTATATCTCTAATTGTATTAAAGCTATTGCTTTCAAACTTTGCATTTGCTTCAATGATCATAACAACAGCCTCTTTATAAAGATTCAACTCTCTGGTATAGAATTTAGTGGATTTTTAACCCTTTTTGGACTTAGAAATTTTTGGTTAAGTTTTTACGTGCAAATGTTGTATTTCTGTAATATCTCTATTTCTACTATAGCTGTTGCTTTGAAACTTTATGCATGCTTCTCTGACCATAATATTAGCCTGCAGAAAAAGATTCATTACTCTGATATTTAATTTTAGTGGAATTTTAACCCTTTTTGGCCTTAAAAATCTTGGTTATGTTTTTATGTGCAACTGTTTTATGTTAGTTGTATCTCTGTTCCTACTAAAGCTATTGCTTTGAAACTCTGCACATGCTTCTGTGACCATATTATCAGCCTCTAGACAAAGATTCTTTTCTCTTGACTTTCATTTTATCGAATTTCCAATGTCGATATTGATTTGCTGTTACTATCCAGCACTAGGAATAGTCGAGCTTTGCTGTCCTCCGACAGCTCTTGTTTATGAATTCTCTTTGCTGATACATACGGTGTGATTAGATTTTAAGTTTCATTCCTCAATGAAATTAACAAATACTCTCTTCATATCTGAAGTCTTTTTCCGCAAGTTCTTACAAGCATTTATGAACATGCACTTATTTTTCTCTCACTCCTTAATAAGTTGTTCACTGTTTATTACAGAGGGTTGTCAGAGTATAGAGTTACAGTTTATTCCCTACTATCTAACACATACAGAGTAAGTTGTTTCTTTTACTGGACTAAAACATCCATAACCATGAATGTTTACTGTAAATTGGATAAATTTTAAACTAATTCATTTTCTTAACCAAGGGGATGATAACTAGGTAAATTTTGCATGCAAGTTGATAGGTTAGTGAGAGTGATATATGTGTTCTATATCTCAGTACCGTACATATATAATACATACAAGGCTGGGGGAATTGATAATTGTGGAAGCTTTGCCGAGATATTTTTTCATACAATACTCTAAGTATGTATTATATTTATCTTATAACCTCTATTTGCATTTTTTTCGTCAATGTTTCTAATGCAAGTAAGAAATGCAAGTTTCTTAAAATAACCGCACAATGTCATTGTTCCAGGGTCCAAAGAATTCAGAAAAAGGCACTTGTCCTGCAGGGCAAGTCACTTGAAAAAGTTACTCGACCTACTTTGAATGTCACTCGCCCTGCGATTGGCAAATGATCTTGTAAAAAACATACTTATATCTGAATATGTCATTTAAGAGTGCAGAAGAAACAAAAATATTGTGGAATTTTCATGTTCAATTCGATGATCGAGTCTTATACGACTAAAGAAGTAGTAGATATAAACAAAACTCGTGAAAAACCTTTGAATTCTCGATAATTTCCATGTTTTTGGGATCGATAAACATTTACGATGTTCGGGTACTGGTTATATTATGCCAATACCAGAATTTTATTTTTAGAAATCAAAGTAACATGACTGTTTATAGATATCTATCTATATATACTGCCTAACTCCCCTTTCAGGTATTACTGGCAGGTGCACAGGTACTATCTACAGTTCGAGTTGTTGCGAACTTCTATCACCGTTTACTTTGTTTGGAGCCCCTTCTCAGTCTTTTATCCGTATTTACCCAGACACTAGGCATTGTTATTTAGTGCCATAAATCCTTCACTCTTCTGGGCCGACAACTGACTTAGAATTTCCACTCGTCCTCTATGATTTTTTACTCTTAAATACGAGCGCATTCTTTGGACCCTGTTCTAAAAATATCCATGTGATATCATAAAAAGTATCATAAGGGATGTTATCATACTGATATTTTTATAGTTAAAAGATAAATGTACATCTCTCTGAGGGGTGTATACAATCTGGATTGAGTTTTCAATAACAACTCTATAAGCTTAAGCTTTAACTGCAATCGAAGTAAATGAATAAGTATAAACTAATATCATAGATGTACCTAAATTAAACTTTATTTTTGATTTTATGAAATCATTCATTTGCAGTAATCACAAAAATAAAACAAGCATGTATGAATTTGACATACAATAATTGTTCTATTTTCTATTTCAGAATGATAAGTACCGGGATAGTGGAGTCTGTATTTTTATTGACTGGTAGTGACAACAAAGTACATCTATATAAAGAGGTAATAATAGCTACTAAAACATCATCTGACACAAAGTTATGTATATGTGTGACCCTTCACGCAAAAAGGGGCTATCTCAGTAGTGTGTAAAGTGTCAACCCTATTCAGACTGCGTGGATTGCGCAGATCAAAACTTTTCACTCTATGCTTATTTTCTGAATCAAGAATGATCAATATACCTTTCTATGAAAGATTTATTGAAATGGGACCCCTGGTTGATCAATGCTGGGCTCAATCTTTTTTTTTTCAAATATTTATTTTACATAGTTCCCAGATGGTCCCTTTTTGTGTGATGGGTCACATATATTTAAAGTGACCATCATGCATTCAGAGAATCTGCAATAATTGAAAAATATCTTCCCCTGTGTGAAAACAATTCCCTTAGTGGACTTTTTCAATTTAAGCACAGATCCAGTTATTGGTTTATAATCGATAATCAGTTGGTTTGGGCTTGCCACAATAACTATTGCTTAAGAAACCTCATAATAAATTTATCGGTTATAAATGTGTTAATTGCAGCTATTTAATGTTTTGAAAGAATAATTTCACTTATTTAGACGTGGGTAACTTCTTATTTTGAGGTAACGTCCTTTTACTTGAGAAAAGCAAATTGTTTTAAACGAAGCCTGAGAATGGACCTAAACTTAACCATCAGTGGTCACTGACCACAGATGGTTGAGTGCAGGTCTATTCAAGATATGCTAAAGGATACAACAGATACCAATTGTTTTTATTTGGAGGCGGACGTATATTGGCGTCATCTTCTCCGTCTGTCCGTCCGTACGTCCATCCGTCCGTACGTACGTCCACTTTTCTTGTCAACGCAAGTCCTCCTTAGTTTCTGGCTGGATCTTCTTGAAACTTGGTCAATGTTATCACCTCAATTGGTAGATGTGCATGAAGGAAGGATTTTATGGTTCGTTGATTTTTGCCTGAGTTATACCCCTTAAAAACTTCGTCTCTTGGTCCACTTCTCTTGTCAACGCAACTCCTCCTAAGTTTCTGACTGGATCTTCTTGAAATTTGGTCAATGTTGTCACCTCAATTGGTAGATGTGCATGATGGAAGGATTTTATGGTTTGTTGATTTTTGCCGGAGTTATGTCCCTTGAAAACTTAGTCCCTGGGGCTTATTGCCTCAGTTATGCCCCCTTAAAATTTAGTCTCTGAGGCTTATTGAAATTGCAGCCTTGTGAATGCAACTCTTCCTAAGTTTCTGGCTGGATCTAAATGAAACTTGGTGGATGTTATAACCAAAATTGGTAGATGAGCATGAAGTAAGCATTTTATGGTTCATTAATTTTACCCTATATTATGCCCCCTTAAAACTTAGTATCTAGGGCTTATTGAAATTGCAGCCTTTTGAACGCAACTCCTCCTTACTTTTTGTCTTTATTTAAATGAAACTTGGTCAATGTCATCACCATAATTTGTAGATGTACATGGATCAAGGATTTTATGGCTCATTTATTTCCCTGAATTATGCCCCCTTAAAACTTAGTATCTGGGGCTCATTGAAATTGCAGCCTTGTGAAGGCAACTCCACCTAACTTTTTGTCTTGATTTAAATGAAACTTGGTCATTTTGAATTTGGTTCTGTCAAAATAAGTAGTGTCTACAATTATTTTCGTGAAACAGCAGCAAAGTGGTGGCGTATTTTGTGATGATGGCACTCTTGTTCATTATGTATATCAAAAAGCAAAGAAAAGAAGTTTTGAAACTACCTTGTTATGCCATATGATTTCTAAGAAACTGATTGTAGTATCGATAATAAGTTGATTGTGCTCTTTCGACTAAAAACAGATAATCCATTATGATTTGAAACCAATTGCCAACCACTAGGGATTAGATGTACCAACTATAAAATTATCAGTTTATGTCAAGGTCATTTTCAAGGTCAAATATCTTAAAAAAGTATTTAAACTTTTACAGTGGCCATGACTTTAGAGTAGTCAATGTAAAACTTTGAAACCTTTGGTCATTGCTTTAGAATGGTAAGTGATTGAGTTGCAATATTTCACATGTGTTTAACTTGTAACAAGACCTTTCCGTTGATTTCAATGTCACTGTTCAAGGTCAAGATCATATTTCAAGGTGTAATTTGTGTAATATATCAATGTAACATAAATGTATACCAAAGATCTTTAAGAAAAAATATGTAAGCTGTGGGAGCTTTCATGTTTAACAAACACATCTTGTTTTTCTTCAGATGAACTACCAACACAGCTTTAAAGAATATGACTGTGATAATTATTTTCCAGAATTTAAAGATTTATCTAATGTGTAAGTACATAACTGTTCCAATGGTAGTTCCAAGATTTTTTTTTAAATGGGGATTAAACATACAATTTGAAGGTAAATTTTCCTATGATTACTAACCCTTCCATTGGTTGATTTTCCCTAGTAAAATATGCTTTAAAGTGTTCAGAGTGGGGGGTTCAAAGCAAACCCCTCTGGATACACCTCTGTATTTGCTAGAAAGATTGTCAAGACTTCTTCATTCTAATTGAAATTTGAAATACATGTAGGTCCATATAAAATTGATGGTTCAGTGCCAAACAGTTGTAATTGCCTATAAATATATAGGCAGTAAAAACTATTTTACACCGAGCCATCAAACATGGCATGATAACATTCTAAAACCCTTATTTCTCATACAAACCATTGACAAGATAATTCCTATTAGTAATCAACACATATGGTTTGAAACATAATTATAACATGATGGTGTTAAATGCATGTATGAAATAAGAAGAAATTACTTAGAACTTTATTCGCAATAAAATTCATATATCATATGTTTTATCAGTGTACACAGATAGATCTGCCCATTTATGGCATTTACATCATCTTTAGTGGGAAGGTTGATACTTTTGAAGTAATATAACCCACATGCTTAATGACGCGCTTTGTTTTTTGTAAAATTTTCGACAGAGCCTTGACAATTATCAATACCCCCAACCTCGTAAGATATTTTTTTCATACAAAACAAGAAGTATGTATTATATTCATCCAACAATGTCAAGATCATTAACTAAGGTTAAAATAATAGGAAAAAAACTTAGTTGTAGGGACATAAGTAGACCCACTTTATGTTATATTTTAGAGTTTTATGGTTGGATATTTATTATTACAACAAAAACAACAGAAGGATTACAGTTTGTGGTCACCAGAATGGTTGTGTAACAGTGTCTATTGTTGACGTATCTACATTAGGTATCTTATTTATAATTAGTTATAGCAACAAGATAAGTTTGTTGAACACCAATACCCAAGCAACTGCTATGATTAAAATGGTGGTTTATTACACCATTCTTTAATGCTTTGCAGTAGTTTATCAAGAAATAACAGTAGATTATCAATTGATAAACCTACTGCCTAACCAGTGAAATTATCACTAATAATTTGTTCATTTCACCCTATCTGACAATTTCCTAGTGGAGCCCAATCAGTGATGTCATCTTTAACTTAGCATAGCAATCACCTGTAAAATGAGAGGCTTTAGAACAATTTCATTAAATTTTTAAAGTTTTCTGAGTAAGGTTGATATTTCATTTTATTAGATTTAACTTTTGTTGTTCACCGAATGAAATATCAATCGGTCTGACATTCAAACAAATGATAATCCTCTATTTATTGAAAGCAGTAGCAAAAAGTTAACTTAACCTGATAGAAAGTTGCTCGATTGTTTGGAACTACTGCTTTAACCACATTTCAACACTTTGTCTCTGACACATTTAACATTGAAAATCAACCCAAAATAACCACTTGAAGTTGGTACCCACAGAAATGTCTTGTCACTAGAAAAGGAAAGTAAGTTTCTTGCTTGTTTTAAAACTGCTGCTTTGGTCACAGTTCAGCACTTGGTCTCTTTTCACAAACTTGAACTAGAAATTTGGCTGTGAATGATGACCCAGAAGAAATGAGTATTTATAGAAAGATCTTGTCGCAAGAAATAATCATAAGAAACATGACTGCATCCCTAATTGCTTACAAGATTTGACAAATGTTTAAATATCATGTTGAAATTCATTAAAGTGAAATTTTGACATTGATTACAAGTGAAAGGTCTTTTTACAAGCAAAATACATGTAAAATATGGAGACTGTATTGCTTATATTTCCTTAAATTGAAAAAGAAAAAACCCAACTGGAAATACAAAAAATTCTGATCTTGGCCCCTGTTGAGATCATTGGATCCATGTTTGTTATTTCAGAGATAATCACACAACACAGTGTAGACCATGACAGCCCCATCACATATGTGAAGATATTTTCCATGTACAACAAAGTCAAAAGACCGTCTTTCTTACCAGATAATCAGGGTGAGTTGTTGTTGTACATCTTGTCTAAGTGAATATTAAACTTCCTGCCGACGTCAAAGTGCAGTTAGTAGCACATTGGACTGTCAATCTAGAGGTCCCGGGTTCGATCCCCGATGGCAGCACCAATTCTTTCCGAGTTATATGTCTCTCACCAATGGGTTGATGATCGTAGACCTATGTGAGATAGCAGCTGGAGGCTAGGAAAGGATGTGGTGGTTGTACTGGTGAGAGAAATACCAGGAAACCATTGTTAGGTGCTCTAGTCGCCGCGATAAAACTGAAAAATGTTGAACTCCATTCAATCAATCAATTAAATTTCCACAAGCTATTCAAGACATATTGACTGTTGTGCACAAACCTTTGCCATTGTATGCTAAGATCACCGGGCATTTTTAGTGATTTTTATGTTTAACATATATATATATATATATATATATATATATATATATATATATATATATATATATATATAAAAATAAAACAAAAAACGACACTAGAAATCAATTTTAATAACGTGCCAACCGGTTTCGCTGCTGCTCATCAGGGCGACGTTAATAATTTAATGAAACGACGTTACCAACGTAACAACGTCACAACGTCACAACGTCAACGTCAAAACAAACATTTTCATATAACATTCAGTTTAGGACAAAATATATTTATAAAGTATTTTTCTTTTGTTAATCTAGTGGAAACATCATTAATTTTAAATTTATAAAACGGGAATATTGAGAATTGAAATTGAATTGAATTGAAAATTCTCAATATTCCCGTTTTATAAATTTAAAATTAATGATGTTTCCACTAGATTAACAAAAGAAAAATACTTTATAAATATATTTTGTCCTAAACTGAATGTTATATGAAAATGTTTGTTTTGACGTTGACGTTGTGACGTTGTGACGTTGTTACGTTGGTAACGTCGTTTCATTAAATTATTAACGTCGCCCTGATGAGCAGCAGCGAAACCGGTTGGCACGTTATTAAAATTGATTTCTAGTGTCGTTTTTTGTTTTATTTATATAATTCTTGTTCTGGTTTACTTGAATTTTTTATTTATATATATATATATATATATATATACTCAAAGGCAATGAAAAACGCACCACCCTAAAAATTTGCACAAACTGTCCTTAATTATAAAATGTTCAATCAACTACATTTTCAACCCATAAAGAAACATGTAGACATGTAGACATCACATGTCTTAACCCTTGTCATGCTGAATAAATTTTGCTAGAATTTTTCATCGAAATCAAAGGGCAAACAGCACTGAAATTACCAACTGAAGGTCAATTTTTGTTTGAATAACTAAATCTATTAACAATTTTGGTTTGAAAGTTAGAAACAGGTGGTGTAAACTAACATCAGACTGCACATATGTGCAGGCTGATGTTTGTCTATAGCTCCTGCCAGAGCAGGAATATTCCGGGTTCAGCATGACAGAGGTTTACATGAACCATAAGACGTCGCTGTTTGTTTGATGGTCATTAAAAAGGCCCTTTGGCTTTCTCATTTAATTGCACTTTTGAAACAAGTTTTAAATTGCATAATGGAAAGTACGTTATTTAGAAAATGAAAATACAGCATTAGATTTCACATTTTGTTAAGTAAAGAGCAGTAAAGGGATCTCCATTTACGTATGGAATGAGATCAACAAAGAACAGAAAATCAAAGAAACGTAAATAACAATTTCGTACTCATGTTTTCGAATGATTTGAACTCCAAACAACACGTTTAGGTCCATCAGGAACGCCAAGGGTACGGTGTAGACCTAGAAATGAATGAGTGTTAACCTATGCACCAATCAACTATCTAGACTATGGTAACTGTTCCACAAAGTGATAACCAGCATTTTGTACTGAGTTAGAGTCTATGTTATAGGGTTTGCAAACCTACTTTCCAGGTTAGGTTAATGATTTTTAACGGTTTTCTTAAGTCAAGTCATAGGTTCAAAAACCTTTGACCGTTTCTGAGTTTACTCTACCATTATTGTGTAGTAAATGGTCCATTACAAATTTGTTTAGATTGATGTTATTTGTGTCTGAAGTTTTGGTACATTAAATAAATATTTGAGAAAAAATTCAGGTTGTGCATTTTCATTGCTGGTTAGTAGAAATATATATGTAAAACATAAAAACCACAAAAAAGACCATCTTTCTTACCAGATAACCAGGGTAAGCTGTAGTACATCTTGTCTTAGTGACTCATTAACCTTTCTGTTGTTGTTCATGAAATTTCCATGTTGTACCCAAAGTTTTGGCAACATTGAAAACTAGTTAAAATGACTGTGCATTTTTAGCGTTTTTATGTTTTACATCTATTTATAAAACATATACATGTAAAACATAAAAAAAAACCGCTAAAATGCCTTGTGACTAAGATCAGCTTGCTCAGGTGTGCAGTTTGACCTAAGCACATACATGTACTGAACTATTGTGGAAATAATTCATGCCATACAGGCTAACCCTTGTCATGCTTAATGAAGATCTTGGCTGTATAGCTGAAATTTTGAAAGTAATGGAAGCTCTAATTGTCAGTTAATAATTACTTTGATTTCACAATTGTCAATTTTTTCTGGTTATGGGTGCAAAGTCAGGAGGAATATGCTATTAGGCAGTACTGTGTGAATCACAGGGTTGTGATTCAAACACTTAGCCCGACTCTGTATAAAAATTTGATGAAATATTGTTGTTATATACCTGTCTAAGAAAATTGCTGATCATCAAATATTGGATTAAGCTAATTAAGACTAACGAAAATTCTATTCTGTCTAATACGTATAAGATGTTGATCGATGATTTAGAAAATGGACATGATTATAACACATCAAATTGGGCTTATCAAGTAAGAAGCATACTGGATGAATCTGGTTTGCATTTCATTTGGCAAAACCAATTTGTTATTGAAGTCAACTATGAATTAATAAAACAGAGATTGTTAGATATATATTACCAAGAATGGTACGCAAATATCAATTATTCAAATCGTCTACAAACCTATTCATTATTCAAACACGATTTTAATTTTGAACATTACTTAGATTTTATAAACGATAAAAGATTTAGATGTTCCCTAACAAAATTTAGATTGTCTTCACATAATTTAGATATTGAAGAAGGAAGATACCAGAATATTGCAAGAACTAATCGGATCTGCAGATATTGTAACTCAAATAGCATAGAAAACGAATACCATTTCCTACTGATTTGCCCGAAATATGATGCAATTAGAAAGAAATATCTTAAACGGTATTACTACGTTTGGCCAACTTTACAGAAATTTACAAATTTACTAACAAACAAATCAAAAACTGTTATTCTAAACCTATCTAAATACCTATACTTTGCTTTTCTCCAAAGAAAATGATATCTATTTTGTTCACGTAATTGATATGTTCTTCTGTTAACCATGTCGAACCCTCTATTTTGTTTGATTCAATTTGTTTTGCTGTAAACATTGTAATGTTTAATGCAATAAACTATTTGTATTGTATTGTATTGTCTAAAGACAGGGCGTTTTATGGGATCACCAAGTTTTTTGTTTTTGTTTTTTTTTAAGCTTTATTTTCCACGTCCATAGGTATGTGAGGGTCTTGGGCATCCCTCTACATACCTTACAATTGCTATGTTAGTATGGAGATGTTAGTAACATAATTAAACATGAAAAGGACAGTTATCAAAATAAAGTTTCATGTCTAATTTCATACTTATTATATTGGATATTTTGTTTTATTAAATTTTTGGTAGTATTTTATTGTTTGCAATACTAATTGTCGAGCTGACGACTAAAGTATTCTGATTACAGCTATAATATGCGGGAATCACAATAGTTCAGTGGCCTACTGACATTGTGATTAAAAACTTTGTTCGTTTATAGTATGTTTGTAATAAAAAAATTGACAAATATGTTTTTGACAATTTGGTTTTACATAATATATCGATTTTTTTCTTTTGAGTAGCAAAGATTGAGGATTAAGTTAATCTTATATCATAAAAAATGATCTTTTATCTTTGTTAAAAATTTTGTTCTAACATCTAACATAAAGTATACCATTTGTATTTATCAATGCATTATCAATTACAGTGGTTTAAAGCTTTTTTTGTGCGAGTGTGCATGAGTGCTTATGTATATATTCATGTGTGTTTGTGTGTGATGGGATCACCAAGTCATCCAGGGTCCAGTGGACAGGCAGCATCCACTTCTTTGTCATCTACCGGTAATGTCCAATTAACTTGTAACCTGGCAGTTATGCTTCTCATATGATTACGGACTACGGAGTTATTTACCTTTGGGTTTTTTTTCATACTTGGACATTCAGCAATATTACAAGTGTATATTGAGACAATTAGTCACCTTATTGATTTTATGAAATTTTAGGAAAATATACATGTATTAGTTGCACCAGACTCATTTATGTAACTGTATTAAATGATGGCTCAATGTGAAACAGTTGTACCTGCAATTACAATTATTTCACACTGAGCCATCACTTATCTCTCAAAATAGTTTTCATCATACACCCAACCATCCTACAATATTTGACAATGTTAATGTACTTTTTCATCAGTAGAGATGTCTAACGAAGGTGACAGTGATTGCCCACAATTAAATGTGTTGGTTCTGAGTGCTTTATTACCAGCTACAGTGTACAGGTAACAAGGAATTTAACCTACAGTCCTTGACTTGGCTCCAAAATTACATTAAATTTTGCTGATATGTCGAGGGGTCAGTGCAACACTTTTGTAAGTGCCTATAAATTCATAGGCTTTTACAATAGTGTTGCACTGACCCTCGATGTGGAGTGATCATGTTGCACATAAGAACTGTAAATAAAATTTTTATTTATGAATAAAAAAATCTAATTTAATATTTTATTCATATGGCTATAGCTTCTGGTAGATATAAAGCTATCATCCTTTCAATGAATCAAATGATTATTTAGAGCTTTTAGGATCATCATAAGTCCTTCGTGCGTTGTCCGTCGTCAACAATCTTAAAAACTTCTTCTTCTCCAGGACGACTCGGCCTATTTCAATGGATCTTTAACAGAATGTTCCTTAGATGCCCCTCTTTAAAAATTATTTGCGAAATTTTGATTAACTAACAAATATTGGCATGACAGGGCGAGGCAAATCTTTGGATGACATCTCCTTCTGAACCACTTGGCCTATTTCAATGAAATTTTACCAAAATGTTTCTTAGTGGTCCCTCTTCAAATATTGTTTGTAAAATTTTTACTGACCCATAAATATAGAGGTGGCAGGGCTTGGCTTATTTTGAGCCTGAAATCTTTAAACATCTTCTCCTCAGTAACCAATGGGTGAACAGGGTCTATTTTGGAATAACATCTCCTTTTCAACAACTAGGCAAATGAAAATGAGACTTTGTCAGAATGTTACTTGGTTGAGATCAATTTGGCCAATAAAAGTCAGTGTGAGGTTTAGGGCCATTCTGGCCCTCTTATTTAACAATTCCATCAATGAAATGATACCCATGTGGCTTGAAATATATTCAATGGATTTATCATACCCCCATGGTGTTACTTATACAATGAACATGTTTGTTTCGTCAATTTTCAGAAATGTATTACACAATGGACTGAAGGATGCCATGTATTTACCAGACAGTAATAAGTTTGATGCTGTACTGACTGGAACTATTCTAGATATAGATTTTGATGGAGAAAATGAAATACTGATTGGAACATATGGACAGGTAATGGTAACACACTCTTTTCAGCTTTGTTTCTTGTTAAAAGCTTTGAGAGAACTATGATGTATTCTTTAAAGTGTGGTTGTCAAAGTTTGAATATAAGAATGTTGATGCAAAAACCTATGGAGGTCTAAATCAATAGTTATTTCTATCTGTTTCGAAAGGAAGCTTTGTTAAATTAGTTTTGTTTAAGCTCTGCATGTTTGTTGAATAAAAGAGCAGCCTTTGGTCAAAATTAGTTTAAGCCTTGCTGATGCAGTGAGTTTTTTGCCAGAATATGTCTTTGCTGTGTCAGTGAATCTAGAATTTGATTAAACTGAGTTTTCTTCTGAATATGTTCATACATATTATTGCATAAAATGTACGAGTTTTGGCCCTTATAGACATGCATTTACTAACAAAGCCCGGGTGTGAATCGGAGAAAACTTGGGTAAATCAGTATATTTACATGCCATTAATGCCCAGCTTTTTTTTACTCAAATATACTTGATTTGGGCTCAGACACTTTAATCAATTTCAATGATTCTTATATTTTTTCTGCAATATTAGTTTGTCCCAAAAGAATATTGTATGCATTCTTTTTAAAATACTGCATTTAGGTTAGATCTAGAAGACTGTAAATATTGATTAGTAAAATGCTTTAAAATTATTCATGTCAAACATTATTATAGAGCATACCTTAAATCATTACTCTAAATCCAATGTTTAATTGCGTAACATCATAAATTTATCAAGCAACATTGGTATAAACAAAATGGACGTTGTAATGCATGAAGCAATTGTTAGAGCATATTTGTAGGTTTGTAACTAATTTCATATCATTTCTATGAAATTAATACGCAATTTCTGTTTGAATTTATACTAAATTGCTAAATACTCTCCTCTATCTTTTAATGCAATAATAGTGTCAGTTCATATTTTTGAGGGCGTAAACAATTGCAGAGACCCTCAAAATGGTTTAACGTCCTCGTGCTTTGCACTTGTGTATTAAACCATTTTTCGGGTCTCTGAAAATCTTAACACCCTCATAATCATGAATTAACCCTATTTTCATGTATTATTTTAGGAGGTTCTAGCATACAAGCTTCACAGTGAAGTCATTAACACACAGATACCAAAATATACAGACAGTAAGACAAATACACCTTCAAAACAAAGACACAAATCTGGAGATAGCGACACCTCACTGACACTACAACATGACAATCCTTCTAGACGGGTGAAATCCGAGGAAAATCTTTCATCATCATTTAACTCAGACATCGATTACATTCCTTTATCATCGTCAAAAGACACTGTTATTCCATTGCATAGTGTATCGAATCCTGTACTCGCTCAAACTTCACCCATGAAAGAGACTCTGAGAGAAGACAGTTTTGAGTTGCTATGGCAACGAGCATTTCCTCTCCCCGTTGTTGGCATCAACCATCTAGATATAATGGGTGATGGTATGGAGGACCTAGTCATTGTTACTTTAAAAGGAATTCATATTCTACAGGTAATGTGTTTCTATGGCAATGAAAAAATCTAGGAATTAAGATGGCTAAAAATAGAGAAAAAGGGATTCCTAGAGGTCCCCCACCCCCAAGCACTTATTAAGTTTTGAGCTGACAGGGCGATTTTCAGGTTCTAGCTATGTGGTTTAACCCTTGTCATGCTGAATAAATTTTGGTTATAAATTTCATCAAAATCAAAGGGCAAAAAGCACTGAAAGTCCCAACTGTAGATCAATTTCTATTTAAAACTCTAAATCTATTGACAATTCTGGTTTGAAAGTGAGAAACAGGTGATGTAGACTAACATCAGACTGCACATATGTGCAGGCTGATGTTTGTCTATAGCTCCTGCCAAAGCAGGATTATTCCGGGTTCAGCATGACAAGGATTAAGATCAAATCCAATGAGTTACAATCCATGTTCATTGGAGGGATTTAAGTACATACAGGTTTACAATTTTGGCTTAGCTATTTTCTAGAAAACCCAAGGTATTGCTATGGGCAACATTTGTGCCATCTTCATGCTAAATTGCTTACATTTACATTTTGGATATCTTTAGCTACTTTGCTGTTTAATCCCTGCTTTTTATGTGCCTGTGATTTTATGATTGAGAAAACATTGTGAAAAAAGAAGAAATTGCTTCTGACAAGCAATTTCTTCTGTTTTCATACTATTTTCTACCCTACAGAATGGTTATTTTTTCAAATTTAAATTCACTTTAAATTTTCGTCTGCAAAACCTTTGAATTTGGATAGGTCCAAAATTTTGTAAAACAGGAAAGTGTTAAGGCAATCACTAAAAACTTGAATTTAATGTTCATTATCAAAAGAGAAAGGTGTACTATAAAGGTGGAAAACAGTAAGTTTTTATACCTTTTGAGGTCAATGTCATTTGAACTTGAAATTCTATCAATAAATGATATACGTTAAACATAATTTAACAACTGGTAATTTGTCCCAAAATATCATTATCTATACATAAAGAAGGAAACTTTAGGACAAAATTCTCCGATATCTTTAAATGACAGAATTTCAAGTTTGTTTGAATTTTGGTTTTAAGAATTATTGTAGGTCTCAAGTATCTTATATTGTGAATATTTTATTATAGGAAGAGTAACTTGAATGTCTTTGAAATTGTTTGAAAATATTAAGATAAATTTGATATTCATTTTCATTTTTTACAGCCTGACCTGAATGAAGTGGCCAATGTAGTGATAGAGAGATTAAAGATATTATCTAAGGAGACAGAGGGTGAAACAACAGAGGAAGTCTTGTCAGAAACAGTGCAACAGTTAGCAATTACTACAGAATGATATGGTGGACACTAACTTTTTTCAATGGGGTTGCTTGATTTGTTTGTTTGAATGGGGTTTTAACGTCGCTTTCAACAATATTTCAGCTATATTACGGCAGCTGGAGCACCTAACAATGAAGTCCTGGTATTTCTCACACTAGTACTACCATAACATCCTTTCCTAGCCTCTAGCTTCTATCTCAAACAGGTCTACTATTATCGACCCATTGGTGGAAGACAATAGTCGGAAAGAGTGCCGTGTCAGGGATGAAGCCCAGGACCTCTAGAATGACAGACTGACGCGCTACAAACTGCACTATGACAGCGGCGACATTATCAATGGCGTCATGGAGGAATCCCTACTTGTTACCATGATGTTCTCTCCCAACAATCACAGATCCCTTTCTTGTCAAATGTCAACAAAATACGAGAAAACTTACATTGGTTGACTGATATCAAGGAGCCAGTGCGGTTCTATTTTAAGTGCCTTTAAATATAAATGCACTTAAAATAGCATTGTGCTTGACCTCATAAATATTCTTATTTATATTGTGACCTAAGTTTGGGGATTGAAATAACCCCGTTGAATATTTTTGATATTACAAGGATCTTATAACACTAGTGGAATAACTCTGCAAATGAGCTCAGTGCAAATAGCTACACTTTTTGTAACTGCAAAAATGACGTCATAATGAATATAATGTGACGTCAGTTTTAAACGGTGTTATAAGTTTCGCAGAAAATTGAAATGTTGACTTTCAAGAATTTTGATGATTTTTCATGAAAAAATTTGGGTCATATTATAAATAAAATATAAAATTTGTGCTCATAAGAAACATAATTTATTAAACTAGTCATCTAAAACAGATAAAAACTAGTCATATCTTTTTTTTAATTTCATGAAGGTATAAAACTAAAAGCTAATTCACACAGTATGTATATGCAAAGTTGATTGATACATACTTGAGATTTGGGTTTTAGTTTCATACCCCCATGAATTTGAAAAAATAAAATAATCTCTTCATATCTTATGATTTATATCATGAAGCAAGAATGAGACAGATTTCATGTGGGACTAATGTGTGCACAACCTTCAATCTGTGGACTCAAAATTGTTTCCAATGAGGAATGAATTTTGATGGACACAACTCAAATTAAATTATTTGGTATATGTCATACTGTTTCATTATGTGATAGGTCTTCTTCACTAACACAGCTAATAAAAGATAGATTGAAATGTTGTTGTTGTTTTTGTGATGTCGAGATATAGTTTAGTTGCTATTACCATCAGCAGCATTTTGGTAAATCAAATGTATTTACATCATTTCAACTTTATTTGAGAACTCATTTCAGAACAATGTGTCTACAAGCGACTGATCACCCCCTTCAATTCGCAGTCAAGTCAATGGTCCCTTTGTCATAGCGCAGTAGGTAGCACGTCGGACTGTCAATCTAGAGTTCGCTGGTTTGATCCCCGACAGTGGCACTCATTCTTTCCGACTATTTGTCTCTCACCAATAGGTTGATAATCGTAGACCTATGTGAGATAGCTAGGAGGCTGGAGGCTAGGACAGAATCTGATGGTTGTACTGGTGAGTGGAATACCAGGAATCCATTGTTAGGTGCTCCAGCCGCTGCGATATAACTGAAATAATGTTGAAAGCGGCGTTAAACTCCATTCAATCAATCTCTTTCACACAATGATTGCAGTAATGACAAAGTGTTAGCATTGGTATTTGTAGCCGAAGTGAAGAAAACTTCCGTGACATTTTTAGAATTTAATTTAAATAAAAACTACATTTTTTTTTGTAGAAATGTTTTGAATGTTTTTTCTTTATACAGTCCCTAAATATTCCCCCTTTATAACCCAACCTGTTGTAAGTGGCCAGCCAATTCAACTCCATCCAAGAAAACAGATTTTGACCAGCTATTTGGGGTTTTAGAACAAAGTATTCGAATAACAATATTACAAAAAATATAAGTTTAAAGTTCTTTGAATGCCTAGAAAGCAAAACGAGAAATAAAACACTACATCCCCCCCTTCTCCATCTTTTCTCAGGCTTGTTCTTTTGGCGTAGTTGCCTGATCTTAAAAGTTTTTTCAATAGAGCCAGATATCATCCTCATAGAGCATATGTTGAAATTTATTTTTGTCGCTCATTTAGTTAACTAGTACTTCCAATTCAAAATCTGGCAATTTCCAACAGATGCTGCAAAAATAATGGCATCATTGCTATGCATCATTTGATCTTTAGTATGGGGCAAAGAGCTAATGTCATTATTGTGGGTGTTTGTACATATCATTGATCTTCTCCTAAAACCTTGTAACTACAGCTTGTCAAAGCTGTAGTTACGGGGTTTTGGAATAAGGACGATATACACGATTTTGACTGTACAGTTATTACAATAATTACTCTTAGATCAAAGACAATGCCATTACCGTTTCATTACAGATCATTAGCTGCACAAATAATATTGTCTTGTCTTTAATGCGCTTAGTTACCTCAGTTTTTCTTTGTTTAGACCC
The DNA here is from genome assembly GCA_948146395.1 of Fragum whitleyi. Classification (NCBI taxonomy): domain Eukaryota; kingdom Metazoa; phylum Mollusca; class Bivalvia; order Cardiida; family Cardiidae; genus Fragum; species Fragum whitleyi. Next base: position 17,805,402 of record OX411544.1, read on the forward strand.
ACTTTAATGAAAATCAGATGTTGCAATACTTTTTTCTTTGTGTATATATTGTGTAAGACTCTTGAAGGATGTGTTCTACAAATCAGCCCTGTGTTCAGGATATAAAAGCGTTTCGAGATGGCTTTTCGATGATGCCCTGCTTTGCAAGTGCACATACAGGGCAGGTCTGTATCTACATGTATGTCAAAGAGAGGACCATATCTTATCACTCACCTGATTCTTCTCAATACTGAGGACATCATGCAAATAAGAGATCTTTGTAAAACATCTATGCCCCCTATACAAGCAGGTCAAAAGCCTATTCTTTGTCAATCAACAAAGGGCACTAACTCACAAAATATGATGAGTAGAGTTATGGTTCTTGTGCACTGCACTTCGCCTAAATAAGATCTATCTTCCTGTGAAGTTTCATGATTCTAGCTTGCATACTTTGTGAGATACACTCTGGACAAAAAAGGTCTTTGGGCTGACTGACCAACCTACAGACCGAACAAGTGCAAAGCAATATATCCCAACTTCTTCGCAGGGGGGGGGGGGGAATAAAAAGACAGGCATATTATCTTATAGTATATCTTTGTACCCAACATCTCTGATCAAGGTTTGCAGCCGTTTGCAGAGTTTATTTAAAGATTTTCTTCTTTTTTTTTTTAAACTTTAAAAGTGGTGTGCCCAAACTCATGAACTTTAACAGTGTTATCTGAGGTTTCTTAATGATTGCATTTGGAAACCTCAGTTAAAATGGTGAAAGAACACGAGTTCCTTAACAGTGCAGAACTACTTCAGGTCCACTTCTTTAATAAGCAACATTTTGGGCCTCTAGCTGATACACTATGGGCCTACTTATTTCTGACCAGAGCAGGACCCTTTGTTGTTGTTTTCAGCCGGAAACCAGGCCTGCGTTCAGAATGATGAAAGGGTTCAAGTTATACCCTGCTTTGCACATGCACTTGCATGCAAAGCAGAATTTTATTTGAAAACAGTTGGCAACATATTCTCATCCTTAACGCAGGGCTGGTTTCCCGCTGAAAAAAAAAAAAAACAAGAGCAACGCTGGCCATGGCATTATATGCCCGAAGCTCAGAAATATATGGGTGATGTTTTGAACTTTTTATTGATCCTTAGGATGTATTTTCTAGCAAACACTATAGAATATTGTATTTATTATGATGGTAGTGTTAGTTTTGTTTTGTTTTCCTTTTCATCTTCGGGAAAACACCCTAGCATCGTAGTCCTTGTATTTTTAAAGTTATAGACTGACACGAATTTGCAAACTGAATCAAACAAAGGGCAATAACTCAAAAATTATAAATGGTAGAGTTAGGGTTATTGTGCTCTGCTCATTCTAGCTATGTGATCTATACACCTGTGAAGTTTTAAGACCATAGGCCTTATAGTTTCAAAGCTATGGACCAGACAAGAATTTGCTTACTGAATCAAACAAAGGGCAATAACTCAAAAATTATAAATGGTAGAGTTGTGGTTCTTGCGCTCTGTACATCCTGTCTATGAGATCTATAAACCTGTGAAATTTCAAGACTATAGGCCTTATTGTTACAAAGTTATGGACCAGACACGAATTAACTGAATCAAACAAAGGGCAATAACTCAAAAATTACAGATGGTAGAGTTGTGGTTCTTGCGCTCTGCACACCCTAGCTATGAGATCTATTCACCAGTGAAGTTTCAAGACCATAGGCCTTGTAGTTACAAAGTTATGGACCGGACACAAATTTGCTAACTCAATCAAACAAAGGGCAATAACTCAAAAATTACAAATGGTAGAGTTGAGGTTCTTGCGCTCTGCACACCCTAGCTATGAGATCTATACACCTGTGTAGTTTCAAGACCATAGGCCTTATAGTTTGAAAGTTATGGACCAGATATGAATTTGCTAATGGACAGACAGACAGGCAGACAGAAGATGCCAACGAAATTGGGCCTGAAATAAAGTGGCCCTATGTCAAGATTGAAGTTGCTGTGATTAACAGCTGCTGGGAAATTGTTACAAAAAATTCACATTGCACCATGTTATGTCGTACAATAAACTAGATCTGTTGAAATGCACTTATAACCACACGCACCTACAGTGCTTTGTCCCAGTTCTTTTAACCGAAAAACTCCTCTTTTGATCATGGGCAACAAATGTATAGTTTCATGATTCTAGGTCACTTCATTCTTTAGTTTAAGGTAGCGGACCTGTAATAGTTCCGTAACATTTCGGACCACATATTCTTTCACAATGTTAACCGTGGTTTCCTAATACAATTCACTAGGAAATCTCTGTTAACACTGTTAAAGTTCATTACCTCCAAGACGTTGCAAAACTATTATGGTTCCACAACCTTAATTGTATGCATGACAGACAGGTCGAGATGAAATCATTACACACTCTACTTTGTTGACGGGAGGCATAATTTGGTTGTCAAAATGGAAAGTACACATACAATAGAACTAAATTTGGTTTGCAATGTGTAAGGGGGTGGGGGTATAATAAATTATAACAGACCCAATATTCATTGTGTAAAAGATCATTTACTTCATATTTATAAAATATTCACAAAACATTGATAGAGAATAAGAAATAAAGAGAAGAGGGGATAGCAACAGCATGATAACTTTATTAAGGTAGTGGACCCATAATGGTTCCCCATTTTTTAGGAACTCATGATCTTTCACAATGTTAACCAAGGTTTCCTAATGAAATCATTAGGAAACCTCGGTTAACACTGTTAAAGTTCATGACTTCCAAAACGTTGCGGAACTATTACAGTCAACTACCTTAAGAATAAAGATGAGAGGGTATAGCAACAGCATAAAATGTTTCTTTCTAAAAAAAACCCCATATGTTTAGGTAATGATTTGAATTGTCTCAATGAGACTTTTTCCAATGAGTACCACAAAGACAGGGTTTGGAAACCAAGAATACCCCACTTATCTGTAGCTTTGGAGAATTGGTGTGAGCCATTTGTAATTGCAATTACACTAATGCCCCCGTCATTTTCTGAAATTTTCAACATAGAAAAATGATCTTGATCTTGACAAATGACCTTGAATGAAATACCAACAGGAAAGCCCTGTCACAAGCAATAGCCATGTAAAATATGAAAGCTCTATCCCTTACCAATCAAAAAGTTATGGCCAATGTTAAAGTTTTTAGGGGACGAACAGACAGACTGAAAGATAAACAGCCAGGCCAATAACAAAATGTTCCCGATCTAAGGATGTTGGGGCATAACAAATTCAGGGGAAAATATCAAAGAAATTACTGAACAATAAATTTCATTCAATTCTGTCTAGTCTACTATACTTGAGAAATTATTGTGGAAAATAAAAGATTTTGTTGTTTGGTAATAGTTGATGTATGGTTAATGAACTGTTGAACTCACAACCATGAACAACTACTGATACTTAACAGAAGAGATATGCATTTAGTGTTGATCATTCTGCTCTTTTAGTTTATACTAATTTTAGTTCAATTCTGACAAAAGCTGAAGCTTATAGAGGCGCTCTCAAGCACTCAATCCCGATGTTTTCATGTCCCTGAGAGACAGGCAGTGGTTTAAACCCACTGTTACCCAATAATGGCAATTCTACAGCTGGGTGAACTGGGGCTCGTTTTTAATTGTTTTGCCGATAAACACACCCTGGCCACTGTGTGGCTCTAACCACGGACCTCTAGGTTATCATTTTACCACTAAGCCACCGAAGCAGTCATTCAGCTCAGATGAATTCATTAGAAACTAATTTTACCACCCTAAAAATCTGTGTTGAAAAAGAAATCATATCAGCCTGTGAGTGATAATTTCAACAATTTAAAATATGTGCCAAGCTTAGACTCAGATCAGCCTGTGCAGCCGCACAGTCTGATCAGAGTCTTCACTTTGCACTTTGTAGATAGCTTTTGAATCAAAGTTTCTTTAGACAGTTAGACTATATTTTTAGTCTTGAGGCAGTTTGTGCCTGTCAAGGGCTCTCAAATGAATGCCTTTCCATCATGCACATGCAAAATTGTTGGAAATGTCACACACATGCTCAATTAACTTATGAAACTATAAGATATCATGAAGTGTCCAATTATCAAAAATAAATTCACATAAAAAGGTCTTGAAATCAAACTTGTTTTGTTTGTTTGTGCTATGGATAATTCACAACAAAGAAAACCGTTACATAACAAAGTATGGAAGAAAATTGATTGGCATAGAACAAGACCACCCCTCCTTTAATATTCACAGCTCAGGAGTTTTCTAATATAGACAAGAGAACTTCCAACAGTATCACTATCATGTATGACAAGAATCAGATCAGTCTGCACCTCTGCATTGTCCAAGTTTTCGTTTTGAGCTTTTGTGGCTAGCAACTGAGGTTTTAATTGAGCCTGTGCGTGAGATTTCTAACATCTTCCAAAATATGCGCAAACCAAAGACTCTGACCAGCCTGTGCATTCGCACAGTCTGACCAGAGTCTTCACTTTGCATTTAGTAGCTAGATAAGGTCTTAAAGTATCTGTAGACCATCATATTGCTTTGTATTTACCCTATGTGGCTGTCTATGTTGCTGAATGTTTGCACCTTACGCACATTTCCAATTGTTAGAAATGTCAAGAACAGGCTCAATTTTCTACAATCAGAATGATTTAAACCCTTCCTTGTGGAACCCTGAATTTTAAATCCCTGTCATTACACTTGGGAGAAAATATAGTGGAACAAGAGTAACAGGCATTTCTACTCTTTCCACCATATTTTCTACTAAACTGAAGGCTCAGTGTGAAACAATTGTATCTGCTAATAATTGTATAGACAGTTACAACTATTTGGCATTGAGCTATCAATAAAGGGTGATTTCTGTTTGAAAAGCATGGATTTTAAATTGCAGGCTGCAACTTCTTTGTATTAGCTCTTTTCTAAAATCCCTAACAGTAAAAGGTTGAATACTCTAAAGACCTTGTTGTATAAAAGATAAACCATTAGTTAAATTTCAACCTGAACTTAATTTCGGCTGATCAGGATTGTTGTTTTTAAAATTGTTCCAACAAACCTGATTGGTTGAAAATAACTTCCAGTCTATATTTAACCAATGATTATCTTTTATACAACTGGGGATTTGTTTACAAACAGACTGCTTAAGTCAGCACTTTGTGAAACACTTGACAGTCAACTGTTGGACAGTGGATATACCCTGAATGTCAAGGTGGCTCTATAGACGACGACACCATGGCTATAACAATACCAGGATTTTCTCAGACAATAGACAAACTAAAAAAGACAAAAGGCCCTTCACAAGGAAGATTATGAATAATTTCATTGGAAATGAAATAATGAAAATTACTGCAACATTCTTGTCATATCATGGAACATTATTTATACAATAAATATAACATATCTGTAATCTATAATACAGGACTGAGCAATCAATAATACTACTATCAGTCTTATGCTGTACATAAAACTTAACAAACGCAGCAAAACGCTGCATTAAAAACCACAACTGTCACATAATGATTGTAATAACAAAGACATGCTAACATTCAGGCCAAGTGATCATATAAATGAATTCTTTTCTTCAAGAAGTCTGTTAAATTAATTGGAAAAGAAATGTTTTTCTTATAAATAATATTGTCGTTTATGACTATCTATTGTCTATCTATATCAAAGAAAATCTAAATTTGTTTTGTGCTATCAGGTATTTGACAGGCAGACAGAGTAAATGAAAATCATATACAGTATATTGAAAGCTCCGTGTGAAGCAGTTGTAACTGCCTAAAAACATAAAGGCAGTTAAAACTGTTTCACGCTGAGCCATCCATATTCTGTCACTTGTTTGTCAACACTGAGCTCACCAGTATTGATAGATGGATTCAGACCTTTTCATGCTGCATTGATAGGAAGCAAATTCAAAGATCAGCCTGCACATAATGATTATGAATAATGTGCAGTCTGATCAAAGCTTATACCATCTGGGTTTTTCGAAGTCAGTATAGGTTAAAAATTGAATTTTCAAAAGAAATACAGACTCTTACTTATTGCACACAGTGCTTTGGGTACTTTGAATTTAATGCAACTGTGCCAAAACAATTTACTCAGCATAACAAAGGTTCAATAGATTTGGAAATTTGAACTTCTTAATCACACTCTTAAATTAAATCAGCATCTAGACTTCTACAGAGTTATTTAGTATTCATTTGTTTTCTCACACTTGTAGCTTGATGTATGATGCCTTTGTTTTATAGCTTCTTTCTCTCATCAACTTTCTGGCATAAGACTTATTCAAGTATTTAAGTTTTTGTTTTCACTTCACACCATATATAAATGAAAGAAACATTTGAATAAACGATTCTCCAATTGTTTTCTCACAGATCTTTTAGAGAAAAAATAAATATATCTAAAATATTTCCCTTTACAAATTTATTCTTTATCAATATTCTGAGGTTCCTTTATAGAATTTAAATTCAGAATTTTGTTTTCTAGTAGATCTAACTATATAATAGTTTATGTTAATAGTTCCGTAACATCTGGGAAGTAATGAAATTTAACAGTGTTAACCAAGGTCCTTATGAAAATCATTAGGAAACCCTGGTTAACATTGTGAAAGAACATGCGGTCCAAAATGTTGCAGAACTATTACGGGTCCACTACCTTAAGATAGCCATCTGCTCAAAAGTTGGTGAGAAAGAGAAGATATTTAAGTCATGCTCAGCACATAGAAATACAAAAATATAGCTGCCTTCACTCTCCATAAACAAATCACTAAGTAGTGACAAGCACATGGAACATTTTCATTAAGTGTTTATCTTTGTTCACCTTCTCGCACCAGTTCTCTCTCATTGGAACAAGGAATGTAATGCAGTATTGCAAATCTATTTAAGCCTGTACGGGACATTTCCAATTATTTCACATATACTAAAATTGAAGCATCCAATAAAAATTTCCATTAACCCAAAGCTAAGCAACATTTTAGACCGGTCTAATTATAAAGAAGTTGCATCATTTTTATTTGATGACATTTTGATAAAAACCAGAATCCTGAGGAAAAATTAGTGGACAATGAACAAATTACTTGTAACAAGTAATTTCTTCTTTGTCCATAATGTTTTCTGAACTTTTTTCTTATTAGAGGCATTAAATAAAGCACCGCCTCAATGTGCCTACGCTCGGCAGTTGGGTCCAAGAAGGGGCATAATTTGAATAAAATGCATCTACAGTTATCTCCCTTGCTGGTATAGGTCCCTCCTTTGATAGTGAACATGTGTGCCAAGTTTCAAGTGAATGCCTTCAGTAGAACCAGTAATATTACAAAGTTATTGCAAGATGACGTCACTGCCGCCACCAAGGCTATAGCAATACATCGAGGTTTCTCCAAAAACAGCTGAGCTAAAAGCTAAAAAGTGGTATATTGTTTGAATGAGTTCTAACAGTCTGATCTATCTCTGTTTTTGTACATGTGAAATTGTAGAAAAAGTCTCAGACAGGCCAATATCTGGTAGTCTGGAGATCATGAACATTCCACCTCTACAATCTGGTAGACTGGAGATCATGAACATTCCACCTCTACAATCTGATAGACTGGAGATCATGAACATTCCATCTCTACAATCTGATAGACTGGAGATCATGAACATTCCACCTCTACAATCTGATAGACTGGAGATCATGAACATTCCACCTCTACTGCTGATGAACTGGCACCTGAAATAGACAAGTCCAGTGAATGTTTGACACAGCTTATAAACAGTTTTTCATATTTTGGCAGCTGGAGCACCTGACTATGGATTTCTAGCATTTCTTTTACCAGTTTTAAAACTATAATATCCTCCCTGAGCCTCACCTCAATCCACAAAGGTTGCGTGTTAAGTGTCAACTATAGTCAGACTGCGCAGATCGCCTGACTGACTATGGTCGAACTTAACACACATTGCTTATTTTCCAAATCTAGAATAATCTATCTATCTTCCTGTGAAAGAATTTTTGAAAAATAAAAGTATTTTTTTAAGCCAATCAGAATGCACAAAAAATGCACAAAAAATGATGGAATCGTCTAAAATTAAATTATTTATAAATGTAGTAGAAATGATTTGGACAAACTCAGATGGACATCCTAAAAGACAACGACAAAACAAGATGTGCTTGTGAAACACAAATTTCCCCTTTTTTTCACCTTGACAGATGGCCTTGACCTTGGTATCTGTAGATGGGCATTTTCAAGATCTATCATCATGCCAAATATGAGCATTGTATCTTGAATAGCGACAAAGTAATTGGCAATACTAAGTTTTTTTGTTAAGTTTTGCAGACAGACAGACATACAGACAGATGGACAACAGAAAAGCAATATGCCCCTGATCTTTAGATGCCAGGGCATAAAAAGATTACTTTCCAATTTGCATGGATAACAATATTGTGCCGTTACTTACTTTCTTTTTCTCTTCTTCTTAATTTTTTTCTTCTCCTATCAATACTTGCTACTTCTGACTTCAGGTTCATGTAGATTTTGCGTATTTCTTGTATCTTATCTATCAGGAAGGAAATTCTGGCATTTCCTTCTAAATACTTCCCTTCCTCTGTAATAGTGAGAATATAATGAGTTGTTAGCAATATCACTTATCTAATTTACAGGAAAACTCTGTATGAACAAGATCGAAACCTATACAGGGTTTTCCATGACCCCCTGTTATTTTGAATTTGGACCCCCCTTTTTTTTTTAAATGACCCTCAAAATTGTCAAAGAAACATTTTTTCTTCTAGTTTAAAGGGGGTCATAATGTGGCAAAATGACCCCCAGTTTTAAACATTGAGGGAAAACCCTGCCGATATATATTATAATTAATAGGGGTGTGGAATTCCGATACTCAACTTGTCAAACACGGGCTTTTCCACATGTGGGCATGAACATTTTTCCAGGTCACTTGTCCCTGGACAAGTAAATACAAGAGCAAATCTTGATACAGTGCAAAAAAAATCTAGGAGAAAAGTCATCCTTTTGTTTGTATGAAAGGGGAAAAAACATTGTCTTTAATGAAGAAAATGCTGGGTTACAGCATTTTCTTCATTAAAAAAACAATTTTTTTCTCAATATTCATCAATTCATTTTTTGAGGGCAAGTTCATTTTTATCCTGGACAAATAGGAAATCACCTTTAACATGTCCATGGACAAGTGGAGAAAAGTCACATTTCCACATCCCTGTAATTAATATGTATTTAAGATCCAAGTTGACTTGTCTTTAGTTTTACTAGAGATATCATAAATATTGATGTTTTCACATGCAGTTAAGGACAATGTCATTGTAAGACAACACTGTCACAAGCAATACACATGTGAAAGATGAAGACTCCACCCCTCACAAATCAAAAGTTATGGCCAATGATTAAGTTTTTTGAAGAGAAATGGATAAACACACAGGACTTAAGCAATATGCTCTCAATCTTATGATGTGGGGGTATAAATATTACACTTGTAATAATTGCATAGAATCATTGTTTTTGTTGATGTTATTTTTAATATTGACAATTATGCTCAGGTTATTTCATTTAGTGGCAAATACATGTATATGTCCTTAATTAAGGCAAGGAGTTCAAAATCCCACGAAGGATATATGTTTATGCAATAAATAATATTTTTGAAACAAAAACAAAAAAAGAATAAGCTTACCTAGATTAAAGTTATATTTGAGTGGTCTAGGTGATCTACTGGCATTTTGTGATGTTTTAGATGGATAGCTGTCTGAGTTATAATGGGGACTGCGACATTTAGACGATAAATTAGATGCTTCATCAGTGTCACTCTCAGCTGAAAAACAGACAAATATAGAGGATAATTACTTGTTTCAGTTTAAGACCAATTTATATTCAACTGAGTGAACAAAAGATATATTTTTTAACAAGTGGTGGAGCCACAAATGAATATAAAGAGCTTTTTTCACGAAATGAAATATCAATCCATCTTGCTAAAAAAAAAAACATTATTTTTTTTTAATTGCAAAAATGAGATAAAATCTTAAATTATACAGACAAATTTTCTTAAAGCGTCATATTGCACATGATTGTTATGCAACGTTCATGATGATGCCACTTTTTGGGCTTTGATAGTGTTAGATAGGATGAAATATACAAATGTTGGATCTAAGTTTTTAATAATTTCACTGGCTAGGTGGTGGGTTTATCAAATGATAATCTACCATTACTTCTTGGTGATCAACTGAAAAGCATTAAAGAAACACGAAATAATTTAATTGAAATTTTTCAATCCTAGCACATTTTTCTGCATGGAGAATGGCCCTTTCTATTTTCTCACATATCAATATTCTTTTTTTATTGACCTTTATCTGTAGATTATTTCTCATTTAGAGAATTTGACAAGATCCCCACAAGCTTGATGCATCATATTTTTCAACGAAGTTATTATAAATGCAATAAGTGGTAAAAGTTCAATGTAATCATAATGCAGGGGTGTGGAAATCAGAATTTTCTCCACTTGTCCATGAACATGTTATTGTCTATTTCCTACTTGTCAAGGATCAAAATTAACTTTTCTGCAAAGAAAAGGATTGATAATATAGAGAAAACATTGCTTTAATGAAGAAAATGCTGCAAGCCAGCATTTCATTCATTAAAGACAACTTTTTCTCCCCTTTGATACAAACATTAGGGGAATTTTTCTCCTAGATATTTTTAGTACTGTATCAAGCTTTTCTCTAGTATTTACTTTTCCACTGACACGTGGCCTAGAAAATGTATTTGCCTCAAAGTGGAAAAGCCCTTGTCAGACAAGTCAGGCATGGGAATTCCACACCCCTGCACAATGATCCATGTCACCTAATTTTTAGTGATTTCAGGGGGGAATGGTCATGTAACTGGATACTGATCTTATTCCTTTTTTTTCTAAGTTGAAAGAGGATGCAGACTGTGAGACCACAATGACAAGAAGCAGAGTGAAAGCCATCAAGTTTAGAAGAAAAAATATTGCTGGAAAAGGAGAAAGTGCTTGTTGTCAGCAAGTTTTCCCTTCAAAGAATAAAATCAAAGAGATGTAAATTAAATGGACTGAACAGGAAATTATAATGAATCTTACCAATTTGCCTTGCCCTATTGGCAGCAGCCTTTCCCCGACTAGCTCGTTTTCTACGTTTAGATGGAGTTCCCTCCTCAGATTCTCGTCGTCTCTTGTTGTTGTGAACCGGCACATCAACACTGCCCTCGGAGCCCCCAATGATCCCACTACTGCCCCCACTGCCATTAGATGAGGGGCTAGCATTGCCCCTGGGAGATTCATGACCTTCAGGCTGACTAGTGTCTTGTTTGTGTAGTTTATGTGTCACTTTGATTTGATCACTTTGGCTGTGTGGCTGGCTTGCTTCATCAGAATCATGTTCTGGTGTGGTGGGTGGAGTATTTTCATAAACATTTGTTTTCATGGATTTTGATTTATCCTCTCTCAGACTGAGGCCACTAGTACCTTGTTGTGTTTGTTGCAGATGGGATGTGACAGTCTCTACAAAGAATTCAAATCCCTGTGAATCAGGATGAGAGAATGTTGGGTTGTTTCTGACGGGCTCTGGACTAGCAGAACGAGACCTAATAGATTCCTCACACCTTAAATCAATGTCTATGGCAGATTCTTTAATAGCACTTTCACTGTCTGATAATTTATCAGAGTCTCTCAATTTTCGAACAGATTCTTTACCCCTTGCACTTAAAGCTCTGGTTTTCACAGTTTTTCTAACAACACTTACAGAATCTTCACTGTCAAGTTTCTTTTTAATTTTCTTTCTTACTTTTTTCTTAATGATCTGAGAATCACTGATATCCCCTTCCTTATCTTCTTCATCCTCCTCATTTCTCAACAACTCCCCGTTCTCCGGGGTGTCAATGTCTGTCTTTCTACCCAACACAATATCTGTCTTAACTGGAGATTCTTTATGCACAACAACCATGTCTGGAGTTTTTCTAACTTCTTCCTTCCCATCAGATTTATCCTTCTGGTCCCCATCAACAGATACACCTTCCTTCAAAGGACTGGGATCTACATGTCTTTCTGAAGCTACAACTGGAACCTTTCTTACTATTGGAGAGAAGCCCTGCTTCTTCTCAGCAAGAGTAACAAAAGGTTTCCTCTCAGACTGAACATTGGAGATTTTCTTCTCAATGAGATTTGGAGCATCTAGTATCTTTTTCTCAACATTAAACAATCTTGCCTTCTTTGTATCTTTAGGAGTGTCATCTTTGTTGATCATTTTCTTTTTCCTGCCTCTTCTCTCCACCTCTGAATCAGACTTGGCAGTATCCTTATCTTCCACAGTCAGATTGTGTTTTGCAGATTCGATTGTATCCTCTGCAGCACTTTTGTTATCAACAGAAGAGTCATCCTTTGTTACTTCAGCACTCTCTAGAGTAGTGGTTTGTTTCACCTGAGGAAGCACAACTACTGGCCGTTTCTTCTCAGCAATTTTGGGAACTTCCTTTTCCTCTCTTTCATCTTTTACTTCAATCTCTGATTTTGTTTCAGGGACTTCAAGTTCAGAAACAGGTGTTTTTTCCTCCACTTTTTTATCCATCTTCTTTGGAGAACTTTCAATGTCTTTGTCCTTCAGTGTTTTCCTTGGTTTTCGTTCAGTTTCTTTTCTCTTAGTTTCCTTACTTTCTTCACTCACATTAACAATAATTGGTTTTACAGTAGTAACTTTAACAGAACTAGAAGCAGTTAATTGTGCCTCAATTTTCTGTAGAATGGGTTCACTATTTTTCTCACTCTCAACTTTCAACAAAGGAGCAACAGGCTCCTCCTTAACAACCTTTTCCAGTACCTCCTCTATCTTCTCCTCCAAGTCCACCTTATCTTTACTGAGATCCGTCACTTTACTCAGTTTGGGCGGACTCCTGTCTAGATTTGGGTCTACATCCATGTCCTCCTCATCTTCCTCCTCGGGTTTCTTACTGACGATTGAAGGCATGCTGGATGACAAAGTGGGCGTGGCCTCCTTGTCTTCCTTCTCTGGTTTCTTATCTGCCTCGGATTCATTATCAGACTTGTCACTACTATCTACATCGGAGGCTGAAAAAGACATATAAGCCTGTGTGTAATATTTCAAACAGTTTGACGTCTGCATTAAGCAGCCTTGACCGTTTCGTGGTGTAATTAGAAGATTTCGCAACTATCTACGGATACTTTGAGATTTTATTTATCTACAAAAATCACAGAGAAGAATTTGGCCAGACTGTGCAGATACTCAGGCTGGCCAGAGTCTTTGCTTTATGCACATTTGATATTGATGGACATGTCACACACAGGCTCATGTATAGGATTAAAGGTCAGTTCTGCTAGATTTTAAGTATGTCTACAGATTTCAGGACACTAACAGGAAATTACTAATTTACCAAAACCACAAGTTTCAAGTCTTAACCCTTTGCTGTTTAATCCCTGCTTTTTACGTGTCTGTGATTTTATGATTGAGAAAACATTGTGAAAAAAGAAGAAATTGCTTCTGACAAGCAATTTCTTCTTTTTCCACACTATTTTCTACCCTACTAAATGGTTATTTTTCAAATTAAATCCTCTTTAAAATTTCATCTGCAAAACTTTCGAATTTGGACAGGTCCAAAATTTTGTAAAACAGGAAAGTGTTAAAATGACAGAGTTATGCTCCATACTCAGAAGTTATGTTGTCTGACCTCTCACCAGATGCAACGGGTGATCATATGATAATAAATTTAGTATTTTATGACCACTAATTCAATATCCTCTATTTACTGAAGAAATATGTTAACTTTTAAAGACAAGCTTACCATTTGTAGACTCTGTGATACTTGCAGCTTTTGGGGTTCTTCTCTTGGCTGAAAAGAAAACAGAAATGTAAGAAGCACAACAATTCACATTGATGTACCTAGGGAGTTTCTTTACCCCTAAAGGAACTTTTGAAGATTTGTAAGTAATAAGGGCTATTTATTTAAAATAGGCCGATTTATTACTGCCTAAAATTAAGGGGATTTGTTTACCTTGTCACCGACCGGTGCACCGGTTACTCATGAGAAATTAATCAGCATGAAACTTACAATAATAAAAAATATTTTGATAACTGCAATTAATGCAATTTTAACGATCTATGAGCATGATTTAGATGTTTTAGATGCAAACATTTCAATTTTCACAAGAATTTGCATATAACACAATTTATTTCATCTGTATAAAAATTTCTGCCATATAAAATTAACCAGATGACAAAGTTTAAAAATGGTCAAATTTAAGCAAAGTTACAGTGAATTAAAGCCAATAACAATGTAATAAATAGGGTAAATGTGAAATAGAAATAGAAGAAATTGCTCAATAAAACAATTTCACCATTTGCCTTGAATGCCTTCTGTCTTTCATCTTTCATTAAATTTGAGATTTTATTGGTAAATGTCCTTGTTTTTAATCAATCCACAAAATGGTAAACATACTTGGTAAACCCTCAGATATCTTGGACTCAATACTGTTTGATCTTGTAGGTCGACCTTTTGGTACTGGTGTAGTGGTTCCACTACTAGCAGCCTGAGCTGGGGTTTGTTGTTTGGAGGCTTTACTAGGTCTACCAACACCTTGGTTTGAACTAGAATCTGATTTCACACTCGATGGAGAGGCAGGTTGCTTGTCACTTAAAGCCTTCTTTTTTGGTCCCTGAAAGACAGAAGTTGCGGGTGTAAAGTTTCATAAAAAAAATAACCTATGAATTTCAAATATTACTAAAATTTATATTCAAATTATTTTCTATGAGAAATCCAGTATACCATAGATATATGAACTCATCTCTTTTCATTCACCTAAAATATTATATCCGTTTTCTTATCTGCTTAACACAATTCAAATTTAAATATAATTTGTCATCCATACTTCTTTTTTTCCATTGTTTCTAATTACTTATAAATCACTATCATCAATCAATCAATTTCATGATTCTTAAAGGAAAGGAGGAATATGTTCACAACCCAGAATATCTGGCGTTTCTAAAATCTTACTTATCATACAGACATTTTTTTTGTTTGTTTGTTTTTATTTTGTTTCCTTGTTTTATTTCAAATAATTTGTTTGGAGAATTTATCATAACAAGGCTTTGCCTAGTCATGATAATTTCCCTAGCCGAGATCAGATTACATTGATATTCTGAGACAACAACATGATATTCTTTTTAATTTAACAATTATTGTTTCAGTGCTTTAATTGTCCAAAACCTTTAAAATAATAGAAATTGAGGAGAAAGTGATTCTGGTTAAGATCATTACTATGCACTGGTTTCTATAAATAGACTGCCTGATATCCCTTTATGTTATCAGGTATGTGATATCAGGTCAATCCAGGTCTCTTCATTGCACCATAAATAAGGATGTTACCTTTGGTCCTGGTTTAGGAGAATTTTTGGGTGGTATTTTCTTGTTTGTGACGTCTGGTCGCTCCAACACCTTAACAATTCTGTCTAGTTTGATCCACTCATCATGACGATTATTCCAGCCTTGATAATGAACTAAATACTGTTTGGGACCGGGATCTGTTCCTACCTCAATAATCTGAAACATAATCAATATACTAGCATGATGTACAAGGCTTCATGACTTTGTAAACAATAAATGATTAAGTTTTTACTTGACATCAACAACAATGATGACAGTGCCAAAGGCTATAACAATATCTCAGTTTTTCTCTGAAAACAGCCAGGCTAAAAAGTATCTAACATTACTCTTAATAATATTGTTCATAAATCCATTTTTGTATAAACACAATAGAAACATCTCTTTAAGATGATTTGAATAAGTTTCCTCAACAATGTATTACTGAGAAATTTGCAACAATACAACAATCATCTAAAGTTATGTTTCTTATTTGAAAAACTTGTACTTAGATACCATTCTCTATAACGACCCCTTTTTGTTTTCACATATGAGTGGACGCTCAATACTTGCTTTACTGAATGCATACAAAACATTCTCCCATGCTTTTGACCACAACCAACAAAGAAGAGCCCTTACTGAGATTCAAACTTCAAACCTTCAAACTTGAGCAGCCTACAGCAAGTGAAACTAGACTTCAATCAAGTCTGCTTTCAACGCAGATTGTCTTAAAAATGATGAAAGACTTGCATGAATTCAAAATTAGGTACCATAATATATGAAACACCGTGAAGATGACATATTATTAAGATACATTAAGATAAGAAATTAAAAAAAGATTCTAGACTTGTGTTTCCTCTTGTTATCTATACCTCATGAGATATTACCTTTGCTTCATACTCTCTTGCATTTCTTCCTCGGCCATATTTGACCTTCATTTTGGTGCCAACCTGTAGATCGCTGTGATGTATTGATGATGTTGATGAAGATGGGTTGGGGGTCTCCGAATCACTCTCATCTCTGTAAAACAGAAATTAAGGTATTGGATCTGTAACTGTTCCTCAACATCTTGGAAAAAATCAACTTTAACAGTGTTAAATGAAGTTTCCTAAAGATTTCATATTCTCTGTCAAAATTGTGAAAGATCATTTTTTTCCAAAATGTTGCGGAAATTTTACAGTTCTACTACCATAATGATTGTAATCAGCTCTCCTTATATAGAATTTCTCTTGAATACACGCATGAAGTAAAGGCAACAGAATTCCTAGACAGTCACGCAATATATTTTGATCACTGTAAATCGGAAACTTTTGGCATCAGTCATCCATACCAGATGTTGGCAGAGGTAGTGATAAGTTCATATACTGAGTGACTTTAAATAAAAACGCGATACTTAAAAAACATCACTCAAATGCAGATATAATGAACAGACTGGGACTAAAATATACTTATATTGTTTACCTTAACAAGTTTCATTTTATCCAACATCAATGTCATTTTGAAACATTCTCTTGTAGTCCAAATATGGTGACAATTTTAAACATACCCACGAAAGTTGAAATTTATCCATATTCCTGTTTGGACACTCAAATTCCTATTTTCTTTTCAAATGAAACAAAACCCAAACAAATTTAAGAGTATAGTTGAATGAATCAAGCGGTCAAACAAATCATCAATAGTGCGTTTTAGCACCAAACCGTCATCTTTTTTACTAGAATTGACGTCACTAACATGCTTTTCCATTCCTTTCTTAGAACCAAAAATTGATGGACACAACTAAATTCAAATTATTCGACCCACAATGAGTGCTTAAGTACTTTTGTTTTATCTTTATTTTGCAAACAATTTTGTTCAGCTTGAGTATTAAGTATATATATCATTTTGTCAGTAGTTAGGTACTTACGAGTCATCCTGTTGATTTTTCTTCTTCATTTCTCTCCGTCTTGGCTTCTTGTCTGTCTTTTCATCTGTTTCCTTCTTTTTCTCTTCTTTTTCCTTTTCATCTTTCTTTTCTTCAACTTCTTTCTTTACCTCTCTTCTTTCTCTCTTTGGCTCTTTCACTTCTTCCTTCTTTATTTCTTCTTTTTTTGGTTCATCTTCTTCTTCATTCTTTTCATCTACTCTAGCTGAGCGCCGTCGACTTATCTGATAAGAAAATCATAACCTTTATGAATATTAAATATCATATTTCAAGACACTTAGAATTTTTATTCTATCAAAGGTAAGAACACCTACATCAAATTCTGAGTTTGGCCAAGATATTTTGCAAGCTTAGTTACCAAAATATAACCACCAGGGGCCCGTTTTACTGAACATCTTACGATCATTTCTTGCGTAAGTCAAAAATTAAAGTTGCTTCCACAGTAGTAACTAAGAAACGAATTCTGCCATGCATTACCTCATTGGAATCGTCTTCTAGAGACGATTCCAATGAGATTTTGCAAGGCAGAATCTAACAATGAATGAAACCACCAGGTACGATTTTTGATTTGGACTTACGATCATATTTATCGTAAGTAGTTTAGTAAAACGGGCCCCTGGATTCCAATCATGATATAAACTTTATGTCTGAACATATATGAATTAAGTCAATTTGTGCCACTTCCCACATGATATTTATAAGTTACTTTTGCACATCAAATCTTAAAAAAGGTTTTGATATATGGATTCCTTGATTGAAAGTGACAGTTCTTCAGTTTTAACATTTGTGGAAGCAAAAGGGTACAAAAATAGAGTAATTAGAATGTTTCTCTTGCATTATACTTTTTGATCGATTTTAGATGTGTTTGTGAAACACTTATGCCCCTCAAACAACAATTTCTGATAGCTGACCTAATCAGACAACATTCATTGCCTGTAAAGGTATGAAGGAGACAATATACAAAGTAAATCATTTTAACACAGAGTTATTTATCATCCACTCATTTACATGTTTTGATCTATTTTTTTTTGACTCCTCAATATGAAAGCTAGCACAAGCTCAGCATAATAAATTTTTACAGGCAGTACTTAACAAAACACTAACACATTTTCATTTGATGTTTTCAACTAGATTATTGAGAAATATCAGATTACAACTTGGTAATTTCACAGCTAACGAATGAAATTACAAACTAATTATAACCTGCTCTCCTTTATTTCACTCTATTTGACATGATTATCTAAGCCGTGTCAATTATACATATGATACCATACCAATGGCTATTACACATACAGAATGATATGGTTGGAGACATTTTGTAAACAAAATTCATCTAATTCTAGCATTTGAATAGAATGAAATATTATTTTTTGAGTGAAATCCTTAAGTTTTTCATTTCATGAACAATAATGGCTATATTTTCACTCATGGCTCTTCATGTTTGAAAAAATAGATTTCGTTTTTCATTCAATGAAAGATTAATCAATCTTTCACTTTAACAAAAATCACCTTTTATCACATAGCACCGAAGTGTTACCTTTTTCTGGAGATCTTTCAGTTCATCCTCTGTATCTTTTTTCCTAGGAGTCACAGGTGATGTTCCATCTTCTTTCTTTGTTTTTCCTTTCTTCTCTGTATCTTCCTTATTTTCTATCTTCTTATCCTTCTTTTCTTCCACAACCTTCTTCCCCTTTCTTCCAGTGTCTTCGTTCTTCTTTGTCTCTTTTTCTTCCTTCTTTATCTCCACTTTCTCCTCTTTTTTCTCTTCTTTCTTTTCTTCTTTTTTCTCCTCTTTCTTTTCTTCCTTCATGTCTTTCAGATCTAACTTGACTCTTGCAGATTTTGTTCTCTTTGGCGTCCCTCCTCCTGAACCTGTCATAGAATTAAACAGTTTATAACAGTATAACAAGCTATTAAATTCTTTCTCATTTTCCCCACTGAAATTTACGACTCACCTTAATTAAAAGAAGCATCAGACCAAAATGAATATACAACATCCTGTGTTACAAGTTTTTCCTTCCTTTTCCAATATATTTCTCATTTAAAATCCTTTGACAGTACAGACTTTAACTATTGAGAGAGGTCTTGCACAACAGTTTCAATATAATTTAATTCCATCATTACAGAATAAGTAAAGAACGAAAAGAATAATCCTTTTGATCTGTTTTTATAAATTTTATAAATTCTTTGTTTACTCTCATTATCAAATCATATCAAACGGTGCATAACATAAATAAATCTAAGACCAACCTTAATTGAGAAAAAGCGTACCTGCTAAAGATGGTATTTCAAATTTCCCTTTATGTATCATTCTTAAAAGATGGATTGGAAATGCCAGTTTGATTTGTGTGAATGTATAATAACTACAATAATTAACTTGCATGGATTTTTCAAATGTAAACCCATATTTGTCGTGAATATGTAACCTTGTAATGTTAGTCAAGAATGTTCTGTTTTGGCTAGAATGTAATGAATGCAACAGAGTCAAGAATGTTCTGTTTTCGCTAGATTCAAGATTTGAAATGAATATATAACTTTTGTAATATAACTGAGTCAAAAATGTTCTGTTTTTGCTAGACTTGTAATGAGTATGTAACTTTGTAATGTAACCGAGTCAAGAATGTTCTGTTTTTCGCTAGACTTACTCTGTTTTGAGATACTCTCAGCATCACTATCAAATTCTGACTTAGTGTCATCTCCTGTCTTCTCCCTGTCTGAGTCAGTCTGAAATACAACATAATTATCCCTTAACCCTCTTATTTAGATCTTATAAAACTTATTGCTTTTTTTAACCCTTGTCGTGCTGAAGCCCAAATATTCCTGCAAAAAGGTGGTATAGATAAAGATCAGTCTGCACATATGTGCAGTCTGATCTTAGTCTACATCATCTGTTTGTGCACTATCAAAGGAGAATCTAATTTACAAAATTGAAAATCAAAAAAACGAATGTCCAAACTATTGGATTTGAGTGCTTTCAGCACTTTGATTTCACTGCATTTTTGCTGAGGTTTTTATTCTGCATGAAAAGGGTTAACATTTCATAAAGTTTTTTCCAAAATAATCAAGAATATTTATGTTTCATTGCAGTTTTACGCAGCTTTCAACAATCTTTCAGTTATAATGCAACGGCTGGAGCACCTAACAATGGATTCCTGGTATTTCTCTTACTATTAGTACCACCACATCCTTTTCTAGCCTCCAGCTGCTATCCCACATAGGTCAACAAAAATTGACCCATGGCTGAGAGACAAATAGTCGGAAAGAAAAAGTGCCGCCTTCAGGGATCAATCCTGGGACCTCTACACTGACAGTCTGATATAATACCAACTGCCCTATGTCCGCAGCTCCTTGTCCGCAGGTAGAAAAAATCTATGTCGGACAAGCTATAGGAATTCCACACCCCTGCTGATTGCAAAGACTCATGTGAGCAGCAGGAATATGTCAACAGCATGAGAAGGGTTGATATAATCACTTCAAATCTTTTCCTTTCTTCTTTTGGAGCTTGACAATATCCATTTTTTTTAAATAAAGGCGGCAGAATCTTTCAACTTGATCCATCGTTTTGAAATAGGATATTGAATAAGCAGTCATGAAATATCTAGTTTCTTCAAGTAATCTAAAAACAGACCAAATCTTTGCTTTAAGCATTAAAATTTGTGCAAATTTGATAATCAGTTTATGAAGTGACTTTTTTTATTTTTGTGATTAGGGGCAATTCTTGCTATCCACACAGTCTAACTAAATACACCTTGCAAAATATATGAAGCTTTTGTAAATAACATCATCATTTTGATGAATTTTTCAAAAGAAATAATTTTTCTAGGGTGTTTACCTTGTCTGCATTTTTCTCCTTATCTCTGTAGTTCATAATACTGCGACCTGACCCATGTCTACTTCTACTTGGTCTATTTATTGTTCCCATTGAACTGCCGAGTTTTCTGTAGAAATCTTCAAATGCATGTAGGTACCTACAAGGAAACGTACCAGGTGAAAGAGTAGCCAGGCTGAGTGTAGGTGGTGTGTGTATTGCCTTGTCCAACAAGCTTGCTCACATAGCAACGTAATAGAGCACTTGCATTCAAGATAGTAGACCCGTAATTTGCAAAGTTTTTGACATAATTAACTTTAACAGTGTTAACCGAGGTTTCCTAATGATTTTCATTAGGAAACCTCAGTCAACAAAGTGAAAGAACATGTGGTCTGAAATGTCTAAACTATTACGGGTCCACTATCTTTAACAAAAAGTCTGTGGTTCATTTTCCAGCCCACTGGTCTGGTTCAATGTACCAGTCATCTCAATATAACTAAAATGCTGTAGGAGAAAGAGCCATACCTTTTTTAAAATCCAGTCAAGATCAATTAACACCTAGAATCTAGAATACCATCTACGCTCGTATATATGATGACAAACATAATATTATTGTAGTCAAGTTAACTTGCAACAGAATTAAAACCAACAATGAAATACAAGTGCTTATTAGACTTGATTCAATAATTTTGAGTTTGTGTTTCTTTTTTGAAATGCATTTTTTTTCTCTTGATTAATACAGAAAATTGGGTTGCATGGATTAAGATAAGACTGCACATACAGCAGGTTGATCTTTGTCTATACCTCCTTCCTAGGCAGAAATATTTTTGATTCAGCATGACAAGATTAAGAATCAAATGTTGTGCAAACACTATAATTCTTTCAATATTATGGATTGGCACATAACTTTTGTCAATGCCTAAGTAAAAGTGTTTGAGGAAGAATCAATACAATGAATCACTTACTTTTTGTATGCATTTTTAATCTGTGTAGAAGCAGTATTAGATGGAGGAAGCAACATTTTAGAATAGACAAGTCTCCACTTCATCTGATTGGTTACCTGTAACAAACATATGAACTCTACAATAAAAGGTGTCCTTAGATTCCTTTTGAGTAATATATATTGTCAATTTTCTGCTAGAACTTCATAAATACAGCTTGTATAAAGCTGTTTTTACAAGCTGTTAGCAGAAAATCTACAATATAAAAGTTTGCACTTGAGTATGAGGAATTTTTCTAACATTTCAGACTATCTTCCTTTAAAGAAAGTTTTAACAAGGTGGCACATACCTGGAGAGGATCATAACTGCCAAGTTTCAAGTAAATATGATCAATTGAATTGAGTTAAACACCGCTTTCAACAATTTTACAGTTATATCACGTCAACAGATGCACCTAACAAAGGATTCCTGGTATTTCTCTCACCAGTACTACCATCACATCTTTTACTAGCATCCAGCTGCTATCTCATATAGGTCTATGATTATCAACCCATCGCAGGGCTTACCCTGGGTCAAAATTTCTTTTAGCCAACGTTTTAGCCAATTTGAAAATACTTTAGCCAAATTGACTACATTGTAGCCATCTTATTCTGCCAAGTTGAAAAAAAAAGTTGCAGTATTCTCTTTTGTAATAATTTTTCATGAACCATTAACTTGCTGAATTACATTTGAATTAAAAACATTGTTTTCAATGATCATCTACTGTTACAAAATGTATAAAAAATTAAGAAGCTTTTGGCAGTTAAAAAGAATTTGTCAAAATGTGCTTTTATCACTTGGTAAAAAAACAAACAGACGGGAGTGTCATCTGTCTATTTTGACAACAACAACTAAAACAGTTTTGAATTTTCTCTTTTCAAAGTTCTAAATTGTTCAAAGTTAAAGGTTTCATTTTCAAAGCCATGATTTGATAGAATAATTTCAGTAGAATATTGAAATTTTAAGACTTTTATGCATTAAACTGGACATTACAGCCTTTAGAGAGCAACAATTAAAAGAAGTCATGGTCTAATGGCTTGGTAACCAACTATCTTTTAGCTGTCAACATGTCAATTAAATGTGTGAAGGAATATCTCTCATATCAATTTGTTAATTGTTCCACCAATGATCTTAACACTTTAGATATCCCCTTTTCTATAGATTCCCACCCTTAGCCAGCATTTTAGCCAATTGAATTTTTTGTAGCCAATTTTTTAAAATTTTAGCCAATGGCTAAATTGGCTAAGGGCAGTGTAAGCCCTGCATCGGTGAGAGAAAAATAGTCTGAAAGAATGAGTGCCGCCGTTTGACATCGAATTTCAGTATCTAAAAAACATTTGGTATTATAAGAAAATGTTATGTTTCTCATTAAGTTTTCAAAATTACAAACACCAGTTAAACAATGATCCCCTATTGATGTAGCAATCTATTGATGTAGAATTTAAGGGGTGTAGGACAAAAGCCCCCTGGGACAAAAGCCCCCTAGGACAAAAGCCCCCTGGACAAAAGCCCCTTGGGACAAAAGCCCCCTAGGATAAAAGCCCCCTAGGACAAAAGCCCCACAATATAATAAATACTGGTATATAAATTTCCATTTCTATAATTTTTACAGAACATTTGAATAAAATGGATTCGTTTTTTGTTGTTTGCTTTATTTGCCATTATTAAAGGTGAATTTCTATAATTCTTAGCAATAAAAAAACATTGCTTAAGTCCTCTTTCTAACAACTCAAAATCAGTTTTGTTTTAATATTATTATAAGAAAATTTCATAAGCTATTCAATCAAGCAAAGAAATGTACATTGATAAGGAATACCCTAAATATTTAATTCCTTTATTTTTCCTTTATTCACACATTTAACATTCATGACATCATTGAATTATAATCAATATTTTTATTGACTTATTTCACACCTTCGAGAGCACAAGTATAACTTTATATACATGTAGTTTACAAAATGGAAGGTGGTGACAAAATTGATTATGAAAACAGTATATCTTTGTCTTTTCACACCTGTTATGACCTTTTTATTATTATTTTTGATACAATTATTTTTTTTACAGCAATTCAATATTGAAATTTAAAACCAAATGGAGGATATTTTCCAAGTTATCTTTTCACGGATATTTAAACACAAAGGAATACTCCCCCCCCCCCTAAAAAAATGCTTATTTTCATTCCATTAAAATGACTAAAATATTCATTTCTTTAAAGAATTAACAAATTAATACTCACATATTCATATAAATATCATAACTTTTTAAGACTCTTTTCAAATATTCACAAAAACAACACATTTTTATAACCATGGGGCTTTTGTCCACTTTTCTGCTAAGGGCATGGGGCTTTTGTCCATGGGGCTTTTGTCCCAGGGGGCTTTTGTCCTAGGGGGCTTTTGTCCGTACCCCAATTTAAGTACTATAAGAAAGTTTGTGATATAGATTATATTTGTAGCGCAAGCATTCCGTTAAATCAGTTTCTATCAATTTGTCAATATGTTTTACAATTTATTTTCCAAGTTTAGGTAGTGGACCTGTAATAGTTCAGCAACATTTCAGAACTCATAACCTTTCACAATGTTGACAGAGGCTTCCTAAAGAAAATCATTAGGAAACATAGGTAAACATTGTTAAAGTTCATTACTCTTGAAACATAGTGGAACTAAGGGTCCACTACCTTAAAGTTTTTCACAATCTGTAATGACACTCACCCTATTATATCCACCTAGATTCTGGACAACTTTAAACAGCTTGAATAGATCCAGATCTTTAGAACCAATACAGGGACCTTTATTTATAGGAGTTCCTACAACACAAAATAGAACACTATGGTTACTCATTATCATATGCAGAGTATTATAAAACAGGATGTGTAGAAGTGTTCCTAAAGTCAATTTGAGGATTTTATAAAATGCTTATTGTTAATATGCCTGATCATCCAAAATATGAAATGTGGTTTACTTAATTATTTTTGAGTTTTACATATTTAGATATTTGTCCATTAGTTTTTTGTAGTGGATAATCCTTAATAATGATTTTGATGAAGTATTCTGATTAAAATCTAATTATGTTATATCCTATCCAAACCCTATGTTAGGGTATACATAGTCTAAGCATTGGCTTTGATTTAAGAGTAATGAAAATGTACACTTTGACTTTGAAAACCAAACCTAACTCTTAATCTTGAAATTAAATTTTAAGATTTTCAATACTAGATTTCATTAAAAAGTCTCTACAACATAGACATTTCCCTCCCAAAATAAATAATTACCAAAAAACTGGGAGTGCTGTATTAATTTCTAAGATAACGATTGTACAATTGATAATTAATTGATTTACTCTCCCAACTAAAAACAGATTCTTGATTGTGATTTGAAACTGATTGCCCAACACTAACGTATTACCTCTATCATCACAAAACTTGTACAGCTGGGCCACAAATCTGTCTTTCTCTTCACTTTGCTCTTCATCTTCTGATGACTATAAGATGGGAAAAAAAGTAAACAGCTAAAGTTAAACAAATATTCATTTTCTCAATAATACCGAAGACTATCATTTTTATAAATTAATAACCATTCTTAAATGTTCATCGGTGGATTATCGAGATATAACGGTAGATTGTCATTGGATGACTAGCAGCCTAACCAGTGAAATTATCAAAATCTTTTACCACATTTTCATTCATTTCACCATATCTGACGTTATCTAAGCAGAGCACAATAAGGTGTGATGTTATCATAAACCTTGCAAAGCAACCACATGCAAAATGCAAGGCTTTAAGAAAATTTGTCTTAAAATTTTCACAGTTATCTAAATTCTGCATTCAAGAAATAGAATAAATGTCTGTTTTTTGAGTTAGATTGATTAATATTTCATATTGTGAACAAGAAAAGCTATATTTTCACTTGTGGTGGTTCACTCATTGAATTATCAATTGATCTTATGTGACCCGTCAGACGAAAAGGGGCCATCTGGGAACTTCGTAAAATAAATATTTGAGACATAGATTGATTTTAGAACAGACGAATCAGAGGTTGCTTTTCAAAAATTATATCATCGGGAAGGAAGTTTATTCTAGACTCAGAAAATTAGTCAAATGTGAAGTTTCGACCCTAGTCTGTCTGCGCAATCCGCGCAGTCTGACTAGGGTCGACACTTTACGCACTACCAAGATGGTCCTTTTTTGAGTGTTGGGTCACAATTAACAAATCATACCTCCTCTCCATTATCGTCCTCATCCTCTGAACCAATCAGCTCCTCTCTCTTCCATTGTACCGGTAATTCACTGTTGTCTATATATAACAAGGCTTTCTCCATAGCTACAATATCAATGAAAAAAGCAATAATGAATACAAAATAGCTGTAATTTGGGGGAAGACACAAAAAATCAAAGATTAAAATTATTGGTGCAATTTCTTAGTGTACATGTACTTTTTTTCTTTATCCCATCATTGCTTAGAAATACTTAAAGAGATTGACTCTATGTAAATTTTAAATCATGATGAAACAAAGTACCATTCTTATCTTATCTTAGTCTGTTGTTTTTAATAGCTATTTGGACTGAATAGAAAATTCTACACAAATATGTACAAGTTAACCTACCTGGTTTCAACATTTTATCTTCATTCTTGATCACTGCTTCTCTGGTGAAGGCCACCAGCTCCTTCCTCCCAACGGCAAAACTGAAATGAATAAAAAACATGTATACATATCCAACCATGTTCCAGAATCTGTCATGTTCACTTAATGTATGTGAATAGTTAATAAACAAATTCATGTCAAAACACTGAATATTAAATTAGAAATTAGAAACCGTTTTCATAAATTTATTTTTGAATTTATTATCATATGGCATGGAGTTCTACTTGAACAATTCTGTTCCATTGTTAAAACTTTTTAATAAATGACAGCGAGGTTGAATAACTTGGTGAATAGGAGCAAAGCTGTTTGCCTTTTTTTATAGACCTTACAGTGTTATTGTATGTCATCATTAAAATTGGGTCACAAGGAATCAATAGTTAGGGTTACAGGGGTCCTTACTAAAGGTTTAGGAGTCACCGTGTTTTAGCTATCCTTAAGCTTTATGAAAACTTCATTGTTCCCTTGATTTATAATGTATTATATAGATTTGTACCTTTTTGATCAGCTTCAGATTAGAATTGAAGACTGTTTAAAACAGTTGGTTCCCAGAGGGTCCTAGGGACTCAAATCAGATAGTTTTAAGAGTCCTAGCAACTTATTTAGGGGTCCTAGACTCACAAAAGCTGTGTTCTTTAAAACCCTGCTTACATCAGTTTCGCACTTTTCCCCCCAGCTGAATTTTTGAGATTCTTGATTATGAACAATAAATTCTCTGAGAAATACCTAAGAATATGATCAGAACTAAACAACCAGGCTTTCTTTAAATCTATTCAATTGCTTGTCAAAAATAATCACGATGCTTTATTCAAAACTCACAATTTTCCATCCTTGAAAGATTTCACCAACAAACGATCTTTAGTTTTCAGTTCTGTGCTGTGTGCATCAGGCAGACAGACAAGTACAGGTATAAGGGAACTGGACTTTTTTCTATCTCCACTGTCATAAAACATTATCTTTCCCACCATATCTTGGTTACTTCCCTTGTATATTTTCCGTCGTGGACTTCCCTCCTCGTCTGTAGATTCGTCACTGTCATCTGCATCTCTATGGGACAATTATACAATAATTAAGGTAGTGTAACTGTAATAATTCCGCAAAGTTTCAGAAGCCATGAACCTTGACAGTGTTAATAAAAGTTTCCTACTGATTTAGTTACGGAACCTTGGTGAACATTGTGAAAGATCATGAGTTCCAAAATGCTGCTTTTAAGGGTCCACTACCTTAATTAACACTTTGTTCTGATTCAATGATTAACATATTTTGTCTAAAAATATCCACTTTTTCGGAGATTTTGCTTTTTACCATGGTGGCTAAATAAAAGAGGTTGCTTTATAGAGGTGGTCTTTTGAGCAATATTGACTTTACTTACATAATTCCAGTACTTGTTCTAATTCTTTTCCCTTTGGCAATGACAGGTGTTCCAAAGTGTTCTGGGTTGGATAAAGGGAGGTTATCCAAAGTCTGAAAATAACAATCATTCATTGAGAGCTTGGTAAGTGATAATTTGATGGCTCTTTGTGAAACAGTTGTAACTGCCTATATGTTTATAGGCAGTTACAACTGTATTGCACTGAGCCATGAAATTGTGCCCCGTTTTAATTTGACTTGTTTGTTGAAAGTATCCATTGAAATTGCCTTATTACAATTTCAGTTAGTACATATGACATACAGCCTGGTACACACAAAATTGATTTCTTTACATTTTAAAATTGAAAGTACCTGTCTTGTGCCCTAATTTGTGGGTCATTCATGTCAAAATTTAAATTGAACAAGAGTACCTCCTTTAGATGCAACACTCAGCTGTAGGTGCTGGATGACGCAAAAGAGTCAGACAAGGGGAATAACTCTTACAAAAATGCTTCCAGAGTTATTCTCCTTGATAATCTTGATAGCTGTTGTGATGGTGACCACACATGCCTAGTTTCATGAAGATATCTTCAAAAGCAACAGAGATTTGACCAAGGTTAAAGTTTGCAACACCAATATTTTTACCCAAAGCCCTTAACATGGTTTTAATAATGACAGAAAGTACATTACCTCACTTTCAGTAAAATGTTTATCCCCTTTTAGACAAAGTTGGGTCCTCCTCAAAGTTCTCTCATCAGCATCATCAAATACTAAAACAGACAGAAATTTATAATATCATACATGACACTGGAGTGAAATAACATTGTTGAATATATTTAAAAATACATTGGTGTTAAAACACTAGTGTAATAACTATAGTATCAAAATTAGTTCAGTGTGGTAAGCAAGACCATTTCATTACAGTGATAATCTCATCAAATTGTGGATAATGATATCATTTTTTAAACCGTGTTATAAATTTAGTGGAAAAATCTTATTTGGTAAATATCAAAATTTTTGAATATTTATGACCCAAGTTTGGATCATATTATAAAAAGAATATCAAATTTGTTCTCATAAAATACCGAATTGTTTAAACTTGCCATCTACAACAGATCGACCCAGTAAACCTATTTTTTTTATCTGTTCTCAAATGACTCATTTAATAAATTTGGTATTCCAGACCACTCATTCAATATCCTCCATATCTTTAACACCAGATATCTAGAGGTCCGAGGTGATTATTCCTCATTGGTACCAATTGTAAGTTCCTCGGATAGGTAAAACAATGACCAAGTTCTTGTCAAATCTTTGTAAGTTTAGCTTGGGATAAAGATGAAAGAAAAACCTACCAACAGTGTACATGCTTGAATCCATCATGTGTTTAATAACCCCCTCTACAACTTTCCCTGTATCTGGGTGCTTCACTTCAACTGTTGCACCCATCTGAAAAGGTCAATAGACATTTTTCGGATAACACAAAAAGAGAAATAAAGATATGTCAATTATTTTACTAAGGAGGTGAGCACATATCAGGGTTTGGCACTAATTTCTTTTTACCACCAGCCTGAAAGACCTGTAAGCCCATAGTATTACAGGTCCTCCCTGATAACAATAGGTCCTGCATGAAAACCATAATTAACTTTTAGCAATTTAAGGGATCATAAATTGCAGGGAAAACATTTTTGGAAAAGAAGAAATGGCTTTTGACGAGCATTTTCTTCTTTTCTAGTGTTTTTCCATTTGGTAATGCAAATTGTAGTACTGAAAGACAATAATTTTTCAAAACTGGACAGAATTTAAACACTAAGTACTGTCATTATTTATTGGCCTGAAGGATCTGTGGCATGATAGCATTTACCAGTCCTCCCTTAAATCCACAGGTCTCCGGTCTGAGGACTGGTGTTAGTGTCAATCCCTGCACATAAATATCTTTTTTTATACTGCACATCCAGCACAGGTTTTAACAATAAAATTATAAATAAAATGATTCTGTGACAGGACAAGAAGCATAATTACAATGATAATGCCCTTAAACAAGAGGACCCTGAGGGCCCTAAACCACTCACCTGATATTTCAAGTAAATTATCATTAAGACTCCTTTTCCTGTGATATGGCATGAACCTTCCAATTTTCAACAGAGTTCATTCTTGTGACCTGGCAAACATTTTGACCAAATTTCATGAAGATTGGGCTGTATTTACCATTTTCAAAAGAGTTTATCCTCATGACCTAACAAACATTCAGACCAAGTTTCATGATGATTGGACCATATTTGTGGCTTCTGGAGTGTAAACAAGAAAATTGTCAATAAGGCCCCTTTTCACGTGATTTGACATGGATCCTTCCCATTTTCAATAGAGTTCATCCTCATGACCTAACAAACATTCTGACCAAATTTCATGAAGATTTGACCATATTTGTGGCTTCTAGAGTATAAACAAGAAATTTGTCATAAAGGCCCCTTTTCCCATGATATGGCACTGATCCTTTCAATTTAAGCAATTTTTACAAGGGACCACCTATGGAATATTTTTGCCAAGTTTGGTTGATTTTGACTCATAAGTTAAGGAGGAGATGTCGTTTAAAGAAATTGTTGACAAAATTGTCATTAAGGCCCCTTTTCCCATGATATGACACCGATCCTTGCAATTTTCAATAGACTTCATCCTCATGACCTAACAAACATTCTGACCAAGTTTCATGAAGATTAGACCATATTTGTGGCTTCTAGAGTTTAAACAAGAAATTTGTCATAAAGGCCCCTTTTCCTGTGATATGGCACTGATCCTTTCCATTTGAGCAATTATAACAAGGGGCAATCCAAGGAATATTTCTGCCAAGTTTGGTTGATTTTGACTCAGTAGTTTAGGAGGAGATATCATTTAAAGAAAAAGTTGACGCCGTGACGGACAGATTGACGCAGGACATTGATTGATCAGTCATCACTATAGCTCCCTTGAGCACTTCATGCTCAGGTGAGCTAAAAATGCTAATTTTTAAGGTTTATGTTTGTCCTTGAATGACAAGGCTTTAAATTTTTACCTTGATAAAATTGCTTTCTACATTCCCCATATTAGTGAGAAAGCTGAAATACGGTTATTGGTTAAAGTTACAGGAAAATATTAGTTCACATTTTAAGTTT
Organism: Fragum whitleyi; assembly: GCA_948146395.1. NCBI lineage: Eukaryota > Metazoa > Mollusca > Bivalvia > Cardiida > Cardiidae > Fragum > Fragum whitleyi. The sequence continues at coordinate 17,836,593 of OX411544.1, forward strand.
TTGGATAGATTGACAAATTAATTGACATGTCTGAAACAAAATGCTACCCATTTATTTTTCAGGGCAAAACGGTTTCCCCTTGGCTAATTAGTCAAGTCAAATTCAGATCTACAGATAGGGGGAAATTTGGATCATAAGGTAAAATGGCTAGTTATCCTCACTCCTACACTATGGTAAATTTTATTCATTCATGAAACCCCTTTGGTTTTGATAACTTTGCAGTCATAGAAAATCTCTACTCATTTGGTACTTTTAGCCCATTTTCCATGTTGCATCATATTAATAGAGCCCCATCCCATTCTCAAAGAGATGTGATGATTCTAATAGAACCCCAGGGTTATATTAGAGCTTTATGTATTGACTGTCATGAACAACAGGAGGAGAATTAAAACATCATTCTTTAAAATTCAAAATACCTCTCTCCCCATCTGTTGCTAAGGACCTACCTTGAGCAGACCAGTAATATCATCATCTGTAACAAGCACATTGGATTGGGTATCTTTAACAAATATCTGAAATGATAATCATATAATGTTCACCTTACTCTGTTAATCCTCACATTTTTATAGACTGTTACTACTATAATGATTAAATTCAGATCAAATCTTGTTTTAATTGTGAATGTTACCACTGTCAGGATATATTAACGACTCTGTGCAAAAACAGTTGTAACTGCCTATATGTTTCACACTGAACCATCACTACCCTACTTCAGGTTACTGGAGGGAACAACAACTGTAAGAGATTAATGAAAGTGTGACAAAGTGAACAGAGTATTTCTTTACAAAAAACAAAGATTCTGTAAAAATCCAAATTTACATACCCTAACTTTAACACATTTATCAATCTTCTTCACCTTTGCTTCACAAAAAGCACCTCTATACTTGGCACTTACATCTGTACCAATTTGTAAGTATGGTGGCTCTGAACTGGATGCCTGAAAAAAAGTAGAAGTTTAAGTAAGAATTTAAACCATTAAATAAAGAAAAAATATCTGCGATGTGGGATCTAATATTTTGCAAATATTTAACATGCAGAAATCGAGCGACCAATTGCCGATCGAACAACCATTTCTGATCGGGCAATCTCATAGACCTGTTCAGTTTAGTCTTACCCCACCCACAAACTTCTGCTAACGTATTTTCTTTGTGATTTAAGGAAAATAATGGCCCTAAATCAAATCTGAAGTAAATATCAAACATTTCTAGCATTCAAATTCGCTTTTATTAAATCGATTACACAATAAGTCACCAATTCTTTTAAATTTTGGAAAACATGTCAAACAGAAACAACAAACTGTTTACAAAGCGTGATCTTTCCATTCTGAATAATCACGAAACTTACCATCTCTATAAGATGGACATCAATCGGTCGTTCAGTCGCTTCAAGTTCTGTCCTTAATTACGTATAATCTAGGCTCAAACACAGCTGAAATCCTAAATAAATGTCAAATGGGGTTCCAGCTTGCGGGTGAATCCATGAAATCGTCTACAGCTGAACAACAACTTGTCACTGGGATCCGTGAGTTTGATTGGCTGGAAGTCACGTGAACCGGAAAGTGCGCTTTGAATGCGCCTGCGCTGTGCCTGTGTTATGGCGGAAAACACATGAATACCATGTACGGTAACACAACACATTTCGTTCTTTATAGTTGTGTAAATACAATTTGGCAATCTATTCCGTCAATATGACCGGAAACACAATGTATAGGGAATCTAAGAATGAATGTTTTCTGTCTGATTCGACCCTGTAGCTTAACTTATTTCAAGTTTGCCCAAGTGTCATCGCGGAATCCGGGACTTATTTATGGAAACATCCGGGCAACAAAGTACACAATGCAGGTGGCGCTCGTATATAAGCAATAAGGCGCGCTTTTTTAAACTGTGTGACGATGATAACACGTGCGCTAGATTCGAATGAATAAATAAATTAAATATATCAGTATTCAGGTTTTATCTTATATAGAGTAATTGGCAAAAACTGTCTTCAATAGACCTAGATTTAAAAAGATACAAATCTACTATTTAATCATTTTATTTTGCCAGCATCTAGATACCCCACTGTATGTACTAAACTCTGTTTTAACCTAGAGTCTATATCAAGGGCGTAGCTCCCATTACACACATTACGCAAGTGCTAATAAAAATTAATCCTCTTTCGAAAAATGGTGTTAGTGAATGATCATTTCATCGAAACTACAGCTTATTTAAGCTGTAGAGCAACGTCGGGTATTATCGACAGCTTAACGGTCTGGGGAATACCATGCCGATGATACCCGATAAAATTACAAACGGAAGTTTACACTAGTTTATTTCGGGGATACCCTATAACGTGACGTCATTGGAGAGAGGTATCCGATACCATACTTCTGATAATAACTATCTCATCGCGCCGGTGTGTGGCGGGTGTTATCGACATGATTCGGCAGTTATCGACAGGTCGATAAGTTTATAACTTCAAGACAAAAGTTTCGTCTAAATTGGTTGTAAACAATTCACGAGAATGACACGACCGCTTATATACATACATTCCTCAGATTTCTCCCACTAATCTAAATCAAATCACAGCTATCTGGAGCATACTCCATCGCGAGACAACAGTTGATGACCGGGTCGCGCTCACATTCGGACATACGGGCGAACTGACTACCAGACAGATGGATGAATTGAATATGTAGAGCTTGCGTCCAAGGGACATTACCTTAAAGATGAAAATAAATTGCAATTCTCCGAGCGAATAAACTCAATAACCCCTTTCGGGCTTTAATATCGGCCGTTTTGGGGAGTGATCTTCGGTTTTATGACAGTCTAAAAAAGAACGCTCTACACAAAATCAATCTCAAAATCTATTAATTTTGGTCGGAACATGAATGCCACCAATCAAATTACCTAATTTCAATTTATCTGAAATAAATGATTACTTATCACGATTTCTTAATTTTCAGAGTGTAAATTAGGCTGATTTTCCATCCGCGAAATCGCATTTTTTAGAATAAGGAGTTTACCACGGACCCTAACTATACGTATATTGCGAGTCCCTGAGGAGACATAGCGCCTCGAAAATCGTTTGCATTCTTTATCGTAGAAAAGTTCGTAAAACGTAACTTCAAAATGTCATTGAATTGATTATATTTTTAATGCCTTAAATTTCGAAAGGCAAGGCTTACATTAAGTTTTAAGATCGAATTCCACGTAAGGTATGGTGTTCTCTTCCATGTCTCGAATAACTTACTTCAAATATTAAACAATATCCTAGCCAAAACATCCAAGCGATAAAGACACAAAACTGATCATAAACTTTCTTGTGTAACTCCTATTTAATATGACGTCACTCAGTCTCTTTAAATTTAGTTCCCGATGGACTTCAAAGAAGCCGCCATAAACTTGGCTTGTCCGGGTCGACCAAACCCGGCTTTGTGGGGAATAGTTACACAATGGCTTTACACGTGTGTCTTTGTCGGATAACTCAATAAAACAATTCATGGATTTAAACCTCTTTAACCAGGTAATTTATTTTGAATCCTTCTGTCCTCGTTCATCAAAAGCGAAACACTAAGTCTTGATTAATTGGAAACCTTGGAGCTTGGTTTATTTTCAAATGATCTTCAAATAATTTTAGTTTCCTAGTAACTAAGCAACGAAACAAACAAATAATTGCGCATCGGGTCTGAAAATGTGAAATTATTCACGATTTGATGACCTGTGGTTTTGATCGCGGTTGACTTTGTACTGGCAGATTTCCGAATTAAAGCATCTCTTCACATTTTTAACATGTCACAATAGTGAAACCTGATTACCCCTATCCCGACCTTCTTATTGGCATGTGATTATTGTAATACTCTCTCTGTGGTTTAATTGCACTTTTTACGGTAATTTCAAACCATTAAAAGATCGAATACGTCTATGCGAATGAAGATTAACTGACGAAAATCAGATCGTTTTGATTTATTTATAGGTATGTCGTTAAATGCCGATCACTTCATTTTTTGTCGCCAGATATCGACACCGCGCTAATTTGGATTATGGCGAACATATTACGCTCGGTTTAGGGTTGTGGAGCACTATACAATGCATATTTGATGTTTTAATCTATTTTTGGATAAATCCAGTGAAGTACGATTTCAAGCTGGTGTTGTACAAAAATAGTACCCTCCTTATCTATCAAATTAACGGAGCGCAAATTCAGAGAGAAAAATTTTAACTTTCATTTTATTTTCACGGAAGATATCTTTTGACGACTCTTTCAGCACTAAATGGAAGTTGAGATGATATTTTATGCCATATGTACTAAAACTGATCATATTTCGTAGAAATGGAGGTCAAATTTAAAACATGCCGATAACTACCGACGGTCGGTAATACCCGACGTTGCTCTAGTTAAGATGTTTTGATTATTCACCAACACTAAAATCATAAAAAGGGGAGGATGGAGGGCTTTAACTTTTGTCACAGTCCTCATATATCGCCCTTTTCTTATACTGTATTCTTTAGTTCTCGCCTTCTGAGTGCGTATAAATTTCAGAGTCCTAGATACGCCTATGTATATGCGCTAATAGTTTATGATATTTTGAAGAGACATAGTCTTCAAAGGGCTAGATCTATTTCACTTTTTGACTGAAAACAAATTCAATGTCATCAGTTAAGGTTGTTTTTCAAGATTAAATAAATGGACTTACTTTTGGAATGGCAAATGATATAGAATCTAGCCTTTACCATGACTCAATAATCAGTGGCGCCATCACCCTCTGAAATTCAAAGCAAATTGTTACACCAGTGAAGAGAGACGAACGCAACCAGAAGAGCCCCAAACAGCAAGCGGCTGACTATTGGCTCCAGTACAGTAAGCTACAGTAGTACATGACTTCACCTGTGACAAGATCTTTCAAGGTCTTTCACAGGTCGAAGTGCAGACAGTATCAAAGAACTTAGAAATAGGAAAAAGAAATTTTATTGTCTATTTCTTTGTGTGTTTTATTTTTCTTTGCAGGTTTGTAGTTTATTTTTGACCTCCCCATGACAACCAAAGTTGTAGAAGACTACCTGGCTGGAGCTATATCTGGTAAATCTACCTTTAATTGCTCATTAACAAGTGACAAATTTTAGCCTGAAAGAATAAGCAGATGACTTTGAAATGTAAAACGAGAGACAAGAGAAAATAATTTAATTGTAGGAGATCTAGTTGTTTCCATCAAGATTCATGTATTCTGTTTGGCTGAATAATTAGGTTTATTTTGACTTTGTGCCTATTTTGAAAGCTTCCACCCAAATTAGTAAAAGGGGGCTTCATAAGAATGTTGTTCACCATTCAAAACATTTTGCCTATTTTCATCCGTGATATAAAACAGTCTATTGTTTCTTCATAACTTCTATTGATTTTCAAGACTATTCAAGTTGAGAGCTACAGACATAGGGAGTATTTTGGATTTTAAATTAAATTATTTCAACAATACTTGCATAAACTTTCGAGACAATTTCAATGAGTACCCACAACATAGGGTTTTAATGAGAAATAACTGGAAATACCCTCTCTCATCTGTTTACTTCTGGTTATAGTGTACTTTTATACTCCTTGCACAAAGGGTCATATTATGTTATGGCCAGGTCGTCTGTCCATCTGTCTGTCTGTCTGTCCATCTGTCTGGTGGTTCATCCGTCTGGTGGTCCGTTAGCAATTATTTTTCTAAACTATCAATGGAATGGGCTGAAACTAAGACCTTTGAAATTCAAATCGTCCCCAGTCATTCCTGAGAAATATTGAATTATCTGCCCTTGTGAACTTGAATGTAATGAAAATCACTGTTTTTTTTGTGTGCGCAACTCCTCCTAAACTATCGATGAAAATGAGCTGAAACTTAGTACAATTACACCCTATGTTGTCTAGTTGTGCATAAGATTTTTAAATTCAAATCGCGCCAGTCGTTTCTGAGAAATCATGAATTTTCTGCACTTGAATTGATTGAAAATCACTTTATTTTGTGTGTGCAACTCCTCCTTCACTATCAAAGGAATTGAGCTGAAACTTGAAAAAAACTTCTCCCTATGATATCTAGTTTTGCCTAAGGCTTTTTAAATTCAAAATGCTCCTGTCATTCTTGAGTTTTCTTGAATTATCTGCCCTTGAATTGAATGAAAAACATTCACTTTTTACCTTCTCTTCTACATTTTGAATGGGAATGAACTGAAACTTGCCACAAAGACTCTATAGGTTGCTTTTTAGGCTTAGGACCCTAATTTTTTTTTTTTTTTTCATATGTAAAGTAGTTCCTGAATTATCTGCCCTTCACCTTACAATTGCTTAAAATTACAGATTTTTAGCTCACCTGAGCAGAAAGTGCTCAAGGTGAGCTATTGTGATTGTAGAATGTCCGTCGTCAGTCATGCGTCGTCCACAATTTCTTTTAACATCTTCTCCTCCTAAACCAGTGGGCCAATCTTGATGAAACTTGGCAGGGATGTTCCTTGGGCCAAGCTCTACCAAAGTGGTTCAAATAAATGAAATCCACCCTTAACTTTCCCTTTACCCTTAACAAAAAGGGTGAAAATATGAAAATCTTTAAAAATCTTCTTCTCTGAAACCAGAAGGCAGACAGCTTTCATATTTGGTATGTAGCATCATCTAGTGGCCCTCTACCAAGTCTGTTCATATCAAGACCCTAGGATCATATTTGGGCTCCACCCGGGCGCAACCCTTTTTACATAGAATCAAAGAGTGAAAATCTTTTAAAATCTTCTTTAATCAAAACCAGAGGGTAAACTGCTTTCATTTTTGGTATGTAGCATCATCTAGTAGGCCCCTACCAAGTTTGCTCATATCAAGACCCTTGGGTCATATATGGGCTTTGCACGGGTGCATCCCTTTCAGCTCATCTGAGCACGAAGGGTGAAAATAGGAAAACCTTCAAAAATCTTCTTCTCTGAATCCAGTAGGCAGACAGCTTTCATATTTAGTATGTAGCATCATCTAATGGACCTCTACCAAGTTTGTTCATATCAAGACCCTGGGTTCACATTTGGGCTCCACTGAGGTGCATCCCGTTTTACATAGAATCAAAGAGCAAAAAGGCATGTCTGTCTTGCTCTTGCCTGAAAACATTCCATGTTATTAATCTTAGGCAATTATCTTCTTTTTGACATCTGCCGATCTAATTAATGTGATGTCCCAGGGGTCAAAGAGACTCAGGTGAGCGATCTAGGACCATCTTGGACCTCTTGTTTTGTATGTTGAACTGAATCTTGCTACAATGTATCCTTGATATTTAGTTGAGCATAAGACTTCAAAAATTCAAAAACCTAAAGAAATTCACATTTCTTTAGTAAGCAGCTTGTCCTATGTGAAATAGCAGCCGGAGGCTAGGAAAGGGTGTAATGGTAGTACAGGTGAAAGAAATACCAGGAATCCATTGTAAGGTGCTCCGGCCGCCGCGATATAACTGCGAGATTGTTGAAAGCGGCGTTAAACCCATTCAAACAAACAAAGTAAGCAGCTTGTCTTACACTTTGAATTGGAATGAATAGTAACTTGCAAAATGACTGTTGGGGTATAGTTGTGCATAAAGCCATTTCAATTTACACTCAAAGGGTCATTCTATGTTATGGCCCCAGTCATCTGTCTGTCTGTTTGCAATTTTTCTAGCTATCATTCAAGCTCACGTTACTGACAAGCCAAGATTACTGACAAGCACCATGGGGCGTATATTCGCCGCTCTGCAAAGCTCTTGTTATATGGAATCAATGAGAGAAAAGGCATATTTTTCTTGCTCTTGGCTGAAAACCTTCCATGGTATTGATCTTATGTAGAAATTATCTCCTTGTTGACATCTGCCTATTAAATTAATTATGTGATGTCCCAGGGATCAAAGAGACTCAGGTGAGCGATCTAGGGCCATCATGGTCCTTTTGTTAATATATTTCTCATACCAATTGCCAAACTTTCTTGAAACTTCACATAAAGGTATGTTTACTTTATATTTTGATTCAATAAAGCTGTGTCATGCTAAAAGGGGCTTCATTAATGTTGTGTGTACTTTTTAAAACATTTTGCATATTTTCAACTGTGATATAAAAAAGTCTATTGTTTCTTCATAACTTCCATTGTTTATTCAAGCTTATTCAAGTTACAGTCAGAGCTACAGACATAGGGAGTATTTTGGATTTTAAATGAAATTATTTCAACATATACTCTTCAAAAAAAAGTTCTTTGATACCTATCAAAAATCGATTTTTTCTTAACCCTTGTCATGCTGAATAAAAAACCTAAGCAAAATTATATATAAAAGGAAGTGCTGAAAGCTCTGTATTTCCTACTTGTGACTCAGTATTTAATTATGAAATTATAATTTCTGAAACTTTTCTGGTTAAAAAGGAAAAACAGGTGGTATAGACAAAGATCAGACTGCACATATGTGCAGGCTGATGTTTATCTATAGCTCCTGCCAAGGCAGGAATATTCCGGGTTCAGCATGACAAGGGTTAATTATGACAAATTATTTGATGACCGTTGGCTGTTTTAGGAACAATAATTGTAACTCAAGAAATTCATGTAATTTGTGATGCATTAATTGATAGTGTTTATGCACATCGACGTCAAAGTCAAATTGCACAAAATCTTCCTTTCTCAAACTGCACGTGCACTTTCAGATTCATTTGATAATCCCAAAAGTCCTGCATTATGTACGTTCTAAATGAAATGCCATTCCTTTATTGCTTTTGGAATTAAAAGTCTATGCAGTGATTTGAAATGAAAAATGTTTAAATGTATGGAGGAACAACGTAATAATACTGTAGGTCGCCATAAGGCGAGGTTCATACAACAAGGCATTGTAAATGACTGTTGTTTCGGGACCAACCATCTCCAAAATCTGGCACCACTTTAACGAGTTTCACTACTTTATGTATAGAGCCAGAAAAGCCTGACACATAAAAATAATGTTGGCAAGCACAGCAAATTACGTAACAATATTTGGGTTTATTATCCCCCCTTCGCCCCCGCCGTTTTCGGCGAAGGGGATATAGTAATGCTCTCCGTCCGGAGCATATCTCCTAAAGTATAATAGCCATCAACTTGAAACTTTATGGGTGATAGATCTCATGGAGGAGAAGTGCAGTGCACAAGAACTACAACTCTTGCTTTCATAATTTTGGAGTTATTGCCCTTTGTTATTTTTAAGACTTAGATTTTGTCCGGAGCATATCTCCTAAAGCATAATAGCTATCAACTTGAAACATTATGGGTGGATAGATCTCATAGAGGAAAAGTGCAGTGCACAAGAACTTCAACCCTTGCTTGCATAATTTTGGAGTAATTGCCCTTTGTTATTTTTAAGACTTAGATTTTGCCCCGAGCATATCTCCTCAAGTATAATAGCTATCAACTTGAAACATTATGGGTGGATAGATCTCATGGAGGAGAAGTGCAGTGCACAAGAACTACAACTCTTGCTTGCATAATTTTGGAGTAATTGCCCTTTGTTATTTTTAAGACTTAGTTTTTGTCCGGAGCATATCTCCTAAAATATAATAGCTATCAACTTGAAACTTTAAGGGTGGATAGATCTCATGGAAGAGGAGTGCAGTGCACAAGAACTATAACTCTGGCTTGCATAATTTTGGAGTTATTGCCCTTTGTTATTTTTAAGACTTAGATTTTGTCCGGAGCATATCTACTAAAGTATAATAGCTATCAACTTGAAACTTTATGGGTTTATAGATCTTTGGAGGAGAAGTGCAGTGCACAAGAACTACAACTCTTGCTTGCATTATTTTGGAGTTATTGCCCTTTGTTATTTTTAAGACTTAGTTTTTGTCCGGAGCATATCTCCTAAAGTATTTTAGCTATCAACTTGAAACCTTATGGTTGGATAGATCTCATGGAAGAGGAGTGCAGTGCACAAGAACTATAACTCTGGCTGCATAATTTTGGAGTTATTGCCCTTTGTTATTTTAAAGACTTAGATTTTGTAGGGGCTTAATTTCTTAAAGTAGAACCCTTAATCTATTAGGCTTGAGTTTACTATCAAGCTTTCTCGGCGGGGGATGGCCATGTCCGACATGGCTCTTGTTTCTCTCTTACCACAACTTCGAAGGCAATCTTAATCTCTAGATGGGGTAAAATCTCCAGCCAGAAAGTGAGTAACCAATTCTGAGAGGCCAGGCTTGCTATAGCAAGACACTTTCTACGTAACTATCTTAATTGACGATACCATTGTAAACTATTGGCCGAAAATCAGTAGCTCAACTCCACCTTCCTCGATTTATATATCATTTGTATAAATATTATTTTTCTTAGTTAAAATATTTTCAAATGTCAAAGAACTTTTTTTAAGAGTATAAATCTTACGTTGTGGATACTCATTGGAGTCATCTTTTTTTTAGACAATTCGAATGAGTACCCACAACATAGGGTTTTTGTGAAAATTAAAGATTTAAGACAATACCCTCTCTTATCTGTACCTCTGGTTACAGTGTTCTTATTTTAGTTTCAGATATATCACAAATGTGTTTGCACTAAGTTGTTGACACAAAGGTAATAGAAATTGGTTTTATTGATAAAATGGGGTTTTATGTTGCTGGCGGCTGGAGCACTAACAGTGGATTCCTGGTATTTCTCTCACCAGTACAACCACCACATCCTTTCCTAGCCTCCAGCTGCTATCTTACATAGGTCTAGGATTATCAACCCACTGGTTGAGAGACAAATAGTTGGAAAGAAAGAGTGTCGCCGTCGGAGGTCGAACCCTGGACCTTTAGATTGACAGTCTGACGCACTACCAACTGCACTATTACGGCAGCAGCAATTCCTTAGGTTTTCCTCCAAAAATAGGTGAGCTAAAAATTAAAATACAGGCAATATGTAAAACCCACCCAAAAAAGAGGAGCCGAAAATGAAAATATAGGCAATATTTTTTGTAATCTGCAAAAAAATTCATTGTTAACTTCAGGTTCAGCAGGTGTATTATTTGGTCACCCGTTAGATACCATCAAATGTCAGCTACAGGTACAGCAGGCCGAGAACCGATACAAGAATATTCTGGATTGTTTTGTCAATGTTCGCAGGCAGGGGCTAGTATGTACTTTATCAAGAGGTGTGGAATTACAAATTTTCTCCACTTGTCCATGGATGAGTAAAAGTTGATTTCTCATTTGTCCTAGGTCAAAATGAAAATGTTCGAAAAAAATGGAATTGTAAATATTGAAAAAAAAAGTTTTTGACGAAAAAAATGCTGTAAACCAGTATTTTCTTCATTAAAGACAATGTTTTCTACCCTTTGATACAATCAATAGGACAACTTTTCTCGAAGATCTTTTTAGCTCCACTGGCTGAAAGCCACTGGGGCTATTGTCATGGCGTTGTGTCCGTCGTGCGTCCGTCCGTGCGGTCGTAAACTTTTTCTTTAAAAATCTTCTCCTCAGAAACTACTGGATGAATTTCAACCAAACTTCACAGGAATGATCCTTGGGTGACCCTCTTTCAAAGTTGTTCAAGAAATTTTGATCCAATGAAAAACATGGATTTAATGGGCGTGGCTTATTTCCAAATATGGTAAAAAGTGACTTTTCTCAGGTTCTAATTGATGGATACTAATAAAATTTTACATGAATGATCCTTGGGTGACCCTTTATCAATTTACAAAAAATTATTGTGATCGGTTGAAAAATATGTATTTTATGGGCGGAGGTCATTTCTCTATATGTTATATAGTGGAAACTTTGAAAATCATTTTCTCAGAATCTAAATGATGGATATCAACCAAATTTTACATTAATGATCATTGGGTGACCCTTTATCAGTCTACAAAAAATTATTGTGATCGGATGAAAATAATGTAATTTATGGGCGGAGGTCATTTCTCTATATGCTATATATTGGAAACTTTGAAAATCATTTTCTCAGAATTTAACTGATGGATATCAACCAAATTTTACATGAATGATCCTTGGGTGACACTTAATCAGTCCTCAAGAAATATTGCAATCAGATGAAAAATTTGTTTTTTTTATTGGCGGAGGTCATTTCTCTATATGTAATATAGTTGTAACTTTGAAAATCATTTTCTCAGAATGTAACTAATGGATATCAATCAAACTTCATTAGTATGATCCTTGGGTGATCCATTATCATGCAGCCAAAAATTATTGTCATTGGATGAAAAATATGTATTTTATGGGCGGAGGTCATTTCTCTTTATGTTATATGGTTGAAACTTTGAAAATCATTTCAACATCAGTAGAAAGAAAAATATTTAAAAATCTAGTCAAAACTTATGTTTGCTATTACAAGAATTTCAAGCCTGTGGAGCGACTCAAGCCATTCATGGCTTTCTAGTTTAGTACTGTTCCAAGAATTGCTCTGGTATTTCCTTTTCCACAGACAAGTTGCCTAGAAAAATGTACTTGCCCTCAAGTAGATAAGCTCATGTTAGACAAGTCAGACATTGGAATTCCACACCCTGCTCTATCTTAACCTGAATGTTTTACCTCAGGGTTTTAAGGGATGCTGGTTTTGCATATCTTAGACTCTTAAATAAGTAGCAGGGACTCTCAAAACTTTAAATTGGGAGTCCCTTGGCCTCTCTTGGGACCAGCTGAAGAAAAGAATTGAAGATTGTTTCAAATTGTTTCTGAAGTTGATCTCAAAAGGTGCATATCTATACAATACCTTGTGTAGTCTTATCATGACAATATTTGAATACAAAGATACTCTACATTTAAAGCAGGGACTCCCATTCCTTAAGAAAGGACCCCTATGAGTTTAGCTATTGAATCCCTGGGACCCTACTTTGTTGATGTCATGATAAACCCCTGGGATTTGTTACATCTATATCTCAAAACGAGAAGGAGTTCAACACCTACAGTGTCCTGAAATCATAAGGACCCCAAAGTATTGGGAGGGATCCCATAAGGGATTTGACCAAGGGCCAGTTTCATCAAAACATTCAAGACGTATTTTTGTTTTACCGATGACTTACCACAAATTTAGGACAAAAATCATGTATAACCAATCTATCAATAACTATGTAAAGTGATTGTTGTTGTTACTGTTTTGAAAGTCACCAGTTAGACGAAAATGTGTCTTAAATGTTTTAATGAAACTGGCCCCAGGACCCTTCTGTTTGCATAAAATTTTCATGTTCTTTCTATCAGAATCCATTTTTAGCTCCACTAGAAGAAGTATTGGCCTAGTATTCGTTATAAGTGTGTCCATCAATTAATTTTTACTTACCGGTATAACATCTTCTCCTCTGAAACAACTCGGAAGAATTCATCCAAATTTCACAGGAATGATGCTCAGGCCATGCTCATTTAGATTCCTTCCTTAAATCCTGATTGGGCTGATACAGACTCTACAGGCTGTAGAGTCACTAAAAAAGGGCCCAATTTGGTGAAATATGTAGAATCTTCTCTAAAACTCAACTAAACTTCAAAGAAATGATGCTTAGGACATGCTCTTTCAGGTTCCCTCATGTATTCCTGATTAGACTGATACTTTAGGGGCTACGGGCTGTCAAGTCACCAAAAAAGGAGCCTAATGGTGAAATATAAATCAAATAAATACCTTAGGTATTATGAACACCTTGGTGTTGTTCCTATTGGTGTTGGTGTTAGCGTAGGCATGACAGACTTTAACCTTGGTCATATCACTGTTGTTATTGAAGATATCTTCATGAAACTTTGCATATGTGTTCACCATCACAAGAGCTATCTAGATTATTAAAGGGGATAACTGTGGGAGCATTTTTGTAAGAGTTATGGCCCTTTTTCCACTTAGATTTTTTGCTTTATCCAGCACATGCAGCTGGCGTAATCTTTTATGCCTCCACATCCATCAAAAGAGGCATATTGTTTTACTTGTATCTGTCTGTGTATCCATCTGTGTGTATCCATCCGTCTGTGAAAACTTTATCTCATCCTGTGATTTTGAATTTAGCTTAAAAAGTGATTGAGGTTACAATGCGCATATTTGGCATGAATATGAAGGTTTCTCATTTCAATACACATCATTGAATGTCAATGAAAACTGGACACGAGTGTTAACCAGGATTTTCTAATTAAATTTTCATTTGTCCCCCTTTCTTGGGATGCTTGATGGATCTGACCCATTTCTGAAAAGAAACTATTCTTGCTATGGTACAATCATTCTGAGCTAAGACCATCAGATGAAAACTGGAGTCTAGAGTGTTAACAAGCATTTTCTTATTAAATTTCAATTGGCCCCTTTTCCTTCGAAGCTTGATGTTTGGCCTATTTCTGAAAGGAACTATTCTTGTTATGGTACAATCATTCTAAGCCAGTTTGAAGACCATCAGATGAAAACTGAACTATAGAGTGTTAACAAGAATTTTTTAATTACATTGGCATGATTATGAAGGTTTCTCACTTCAACGTACATCATTGAATGTCAAGGATATATATATACGTACTTAGTGTTTTGTATGAAAAAAATCTAACAAGGTTGGAGGCAATGATAATAGTGGAGGCTCTGCCAAGACAATTTTCAATTCCCACAATCAAGTAAGATATTTTTTTCATATGGTACCTTGAATACACTAAGTATGTATCATATTTATCTTATAATCTCAATTTACCTTGTTTTCATTGATGTTTCTAACAGAAATGATCGTTTCTAAAAATAACCACATTGTGTCATTGTTCTAAAGATATCCATGTGATATCATGAAAAATATCATATGGGATGTTGTCACACGGATATTTGTATAGTTATAAGATAAAAGGTTCATCCAACAAGGTCTTGAGTCAGACCACTTAAAAATTGCCATTTCGATGTCATTGTTGTTCAAAGAGCACATCTTGGATTAATGGGAAACGATACATTAAGAGAATGGAAGAAATTTAACTCTTTTTTTTTTTTCATGTCATAGTTCAAAGAGAATCCCTTAAAAAAAGTCATATCCTTGCATTCCAGTTGTAGTGATATTAATTCAAATTATAACAATATGGCGTAAAATGCATAAATTAAATATGAAGAAATTACAAAGAACTTTATTTGCATAAAATTCGTATGTTTTACTCAACATCATCTATTGTGGGAATGTCAATGCTTTTGACGTCATATAACCAACATGCTAAATGACACTCTGAAGTTCACCCAATGTCAATATTGTCACAAGTTTGTTCATTAATTTTACATTCAGAAAAGGTTATAAGACTATAATTACTCTTGGAAAAGGATAATTAAACTACTTTTTTGAATTGTTATCATATTATAATGGATAAAATCTCAATTTTGCTTTGATATGTCCATGAATAAAGTCTGATGGGTGAAGAGTTATTTGCAAAGCAAACTCCTTAGGCTCTGCCCTCGGATTTTACCTTTTGCATATAACTCCTCCTCCATCCGACTTTATTCATTGACACATCAATTTGATTGATGGGAAAATAAGATTATTTCATAAAAAAAAAGAATTTCAGGAAAAACAATGGAGCCATGAGCTGATTAATTGAAAAGCTTGTGTTCTCAATTATGCCCATCTTCTATTCCAGGCTCAAGGATTCTTCAGGGGTTTATCTTGGCCCCTATTTTCTTACGGTTTGGTAAACTCCTTATTCTTTGGTACCTATACTAACACCCTAAAACTGCTAGGAAGTAGTAACATTCCAGGATCAGAACCAAACTTTGTACATATCTGTATTGCTGGCAGTGTGGGTGGGGTTGTTCAGTTATCTGTGTCTGTACCAGTAGAGGTTATAAAGGTTGTACTTCAGTCACAGATTCCACACAAAACAAGTGGCAGAAAAGGTGGGTACTTTAAACACTAACCTGTCAAGTGTTTTGGATAAAAAAGTGGCAAACTGTTTTGCAAATTATACCCTGCTTTGCATGCAAGTGCACATGCAAAGCAGGGTATAATTTGCAAACAGTTTGCCATGTTTTGTTATCCTGATTGAAAAACTTATTAAATAGAGAATGATAGTTTGTTTTATTGTAAGATTGATTTATCTTTCATTAAATTAACAACAAAGGCTATATTTTTTTAGTGGTGAAGGTTTAGTTGTTCACAAAATGACAGGTTTACTTATCTAAGCTAAAAATTAATTGTATTAATTAAATAAACAATTATGTTATTTCTGTAATGCAGAAATGTCAAACAATTTTGCTCTACAAAAAGATATTGGGATCAGATGAAAAAAAAATGTTTTTATGGGCAGAGGTACTTTCTCTATATTTTATGATTTAAGTGAAAAAATTCTATTCCAGATACTCACCAATGGATATAAACAAATTTTAACTTGAGTGGTCTTTGGGTGACCCTTAATCAGATTACAAAAACATTATTTGATTAGATAAAAGCATTCAGACAGAGTTAATTTCTCTATATGTTACATAGTGTTAACTTTTAAAATCATTTTGTCAGCATCTAATGAATTCATATCCACCAAATTTCACTGGAATGATCCTTGGTTGGTCCATTATCATACCACACAAAGTTTTTGTGATTGGATGAAAAAGGTGTATTTAACAGTGGAGGGCAATTTTCTATATGTAGAGTTAGTTTTTGGAATGATGAAGAAATTATCATATGCATTATGTCAGATATAGTTTAAAGAGATTAGAACTTGATTTCAATGAGGCAATTGAAAATTGAAAAGATGCTGTCATGAAGGGCAAATCCTTTTGCTGATTATGGTTTTGGTTGTAAGATGAAGGTTCGAAATAAAGGAATTTTACTTGCTTTTTCTTCCAGCTATAAATGTTGATTACTACAAGGGACCAAGTCAAGGGGTGATGGACATAGTAAGGGCCAAGGGATTACAGGGGATGTATCGAGGACTAACCACACAGTTCTACAGAGATATCCCAGCATCAGCTTCCTATTTCTTAGTATTTGAATACGCATCTTTTTACGGCCACAAACATTTACCATCAATCAACAGTCAGTTTCTCAATTTTGTATGTGGAGGCTTGGCTGGTGTCTTGAGCTGGACTCTCATTATGCCATTTGACGTTGTTAAAAGCAGGGTTCAAGCCGATGTGAAAGGAAATGTGTATAAAGGATTCTGGGATTGTGCAATGAAGAGTATTCAGGAGGAGGGACTAAAAGTATTGTTTAGAGGATATAGTGCCATAGCTACTAGAGCTTTCTTAGTTAATTCTGTTACATTGTTAGTTTATGTTGAATTATTGAAAATGTTCAAAATAGATGAAAGCTAGCCAAGTTAATTTTTTTTCTATTACAGTATTTAGTGTCTATGTTGCAATAATCTAGAAATCCCAAAATCTAAACCTCCTAATACCCTCACACATGAAAGCTATGTTACAGTAAAGGAAAATATCATATTATGATGCTCTAACAAATATCAGGGGGAGGGGTCTTTTTGACCTCTTTAACTTTCCATGGATGCAATCTACATCATGTGAAATAATGGAAATTGGTTCCTGCATATTGTTATATTGAATCTTATATGGAATATGGATAAATGAAACAACATAAACAACTAAATGTCGGAAGACATTATTGTCTATGTTGATTCATGTATGAAGATTATAATAAACTATTCCAAGACTTTAATTTTAACTGCTAGTGGTATCTTTACTGACTACCCTCTGCCAAAATGACTTCTTGTAATGTGTCATCAATACTAAACACCTGCAAAAAGGACACTGTTGAAAGAAATTTTATGTTTAAGGATTTCTCCTTTGTAATGACCCCTTTCAAAAACAGACATTATTATGTCCCCTCGTCGAAAAATCAGAGGCATATTGTTTTAACACTGTTATTCTGTCTGTCTGTCTTTATGTCCACAAAACTTAACTACAAAACTTAACATTGCCAATTACTTCAAAGCTATTCAAGATATAATGCTCATATTTAGTATATTGATAGATGATAGATCTGGATAATGAGTATCTACAGATGCCAAGGTCAAGATCATCTGTCAAGGTCAAATTTTAAAAAAAAAAAAAATAGCTTTTGGGGGCATTTGTGTTTCACAAACACATTTTACTTATTTTTAACACTGATTATGCCATATAAAAGACTTCATATTTTCTATCACTATTAAAGCCCCCGTATGCGTTTAGAGCAAAAAAATTGCTATTTTGTTAACACTCTTTGAATAATTATTCTTTAATTAGTCTTTTGAAAGATGAGTTACATAAAAATACAAATCAATCGACAAACGGAAACACATAATCTGCCATATGCAGTTATATATGTAAATGAGATTTTGGTCACATGAAATACACCCATGCCAAAGCGCTCTATTCAAATTGGAGACCAAAACGCTGCAGGTCATAAATATTCATTAGAGGTTTTTTTTTGCAGTACATGTATTCTTAATTGTTTACTAATAAAATCAGTTGCATACAGGATTTGAAATCCTTTTAAGCATTTAAAGTATTAATTTCATAGTATTTGTTTTATATACATGTATTCATTACATTTATTTTTGTAAATGGAAATATATCGAATGTAGGAAAAATTTATTTCATTGTTGTTACACAATTGTTCATTTGTTTGCATGGGGTTAAAGTACATAATTTCAAAAGTTTTGCAGTTTTATTGCGCAATTGGTGAACCTAACCATGGTTTCCTGCCTTTCCTCTCATCAATACAATCGCAAAATTCAATCCATATGAGCAGTTTCTTATCCGTTGAGGAGTCATTTTGGAGGGAGAAAAGTTTCAAATGACACAGCTTTTGCCAGATGTGGAATGAAAGCCCTGCGTTTTAGGATGAAAAAACGATGCAAACTGTTTGCAAATTATACTCTGCTTTGCATGTACACTTGCATGCAAAGCAGGGTATAATTGGCAAGCAGTTTGCACTGTTTTGTCATCCTAAATGCAGGGCAGGAATTTAATTCACAACTCTAGAATTTAGAGCTCGTTAAAGTTACCAAAGTGATCTTATCGGGATTGATTACATGCAAACAGATTTAGCAAACAAGAGGACCATGATGGTCCTAGATTGCTTCACCTGCGTCTCTTTGACCCCTGGGACATCACATTAATTAAATAGGCAGATGTCAAAAAGGAGATAATTTCTACATAAGATCAATACTATGGAATGTTTTCAGCCAAGAGCAAGACAGATATGTCTTTTTGCTCTTTGATTCTATTAAAAACAGAATGCACCCTGGTATTGCCAAAATGTGACCCTAGGGTCTTGATATGAAGAAACTTGGTAGTGGTCCAAAAGATGATGCTACAAACTAAAATGAAAGCTGTCTGCCTTCTGGTTTCAGAGAAGAAGATTTTTGAAGGTTTTCCTATTTTCACCCATCATGATCAGATGAGCTAAAAGGGATGCGTCTGGGTGGGGCCAAAATATGACCCAAGGGTATATGTTATGAACAAACTTGGTAGGGGCCAACTAGATGATGCTACATAACAAATATGAAAGCTGTGTGCCCTCTGGTTTTGGAAAAGAAGATCTTAAAAGATTTTGGCTCTTTGAATCTATGTAAAAAGGGTGCGCCCGGGTTGAACCCAAATATGATCCTAGGGTCTTGATATGAACAAACTTGGTAGAGGTTCTCTAGATGATGCTAAATACCAAATATGAAAGCTGTCTGCCTTCTGGTTTCAGAGAAGATTTTCATTTTTTTACCCTTCGTGCTCAGATGAGCTAAAAGAGATGCGCCTGGCTAAAGCCCAAATATTACCCCAGGGTCTTAATATTAACAAACTTGGTAGAGGCCCATTAGGTGATGCTACATACCAAATATGAAAGCTGTCTTTCATCTGGTTTCAGAGAAGATTTTTAAGATTTTTGCTCTTTGATTCTATGTAAAAAGGGTTGTGCACAATTGGAGCCCAAATATGACCCCAGGGTCTTGATATGAACAAACTTGGTAGAGGTCCACTAGATGTTGCTACATACCAAATATGAAAGCTGTTTGCCTTCTGGTTTCAGAGAAGAAGATTTGTGAAGATTTTCATATTTTCACCCTTTTTGTTAAGGGTAAAGGGAAAGTTAAGGGTGGATTTAATTAATTTGATAGAGGTTGGTAGAGCTCCCCTTCCAAGTTTCATCAAGATTGGCCCACCGGTTTAGGAGGAGAAGATGTTTAAAGAAATTGTGGACGACGGACATTGTACCATCACAATAGATCACCTTGAGCACTGTGTGCTCAGGTTAGCTAAAAAGGGATGTAAAAGTAATTGGTAATTTCATTGAATTTGGACAGAATTGAATAAAAAGTATTACCTCCCTTGAATTTCACTCAAAACTAATTTATCACACTTTGAATTTGATTCCAAAAGCATTTCAAAATCATTCAACTTGTCGATTTCACAAGTCAAGCTTTATGAACTCCATTCTCTTGAACTTTTGTGATTTCATTCTGAAACAACTGGAAGGGGACAATAAGTTACAGGCTCCAACTTTGTATGGAGTATGACAACTTGATCTACCACTGATATAAGGTATTGATTTTAACATTTTAACAACAAATATGTAAGCTAAATCAGATAACACATCTTTTAAATGAATAAATGATCCAAGTCTATAACAGAAAAGTTATCTAGATCAAGAGGTCAGATAATTTGATTATCAGGAGCGGCTGATGATCTTTGATCTTTTCTTGGCCAACACATTGGGTGTGACTATTGGTTCATGTCTAATAAGCAGAATCAAACAGGATTAATCTAAGTTGTAGGAACTTGTATCCAAATTGATGTAAATAAATATGTTTAAATCAAACAATGAATTATTAAGCTTAATTATTTTGATTCTTAACTGGGTTAAGATCAGCTTGTATGGAACAAAATCTCATCACAGACCCTATATATCTTAACAAAGTTTTGGCAAATTCATCAGGTTAAGGGCTTTCAATTTGACCTTAGAAGAAATTGCATTTCTTTTAGAAAAAGTTGTATTTATCTAATTAGTAGAACCATTCAGAACATACTCAGGTGATAGGTTTTTGTTAAGGCCATTGCCTTTTTAGCTCACCTGAGCACATCATGCTCAAGGTGAGCTTTTGTGATCATTGAATGTCTGTCGTGCATCGTCTGTCGTCAGACGATAACAATTTAAGTGTTTACACTCTAGAGGCCACAAATATGGTCCAATCTTGATGAAACTTGGTCAGAATGTTCTTCATGTCACAAGGATCAACCCAATCGAAAATGGGAAAGATCCATGCCATATAAAGGGAAAAGGGGCCTAAATGACAATTTTCTTGTCAGCTCACCTTTGCACATCGTGCTCAAGGTGAGCTTTAGTGGTCATTGAATGTCAGTCGTGCGTCATCTGTTGTCATGCCTCAACAATTTAAGTGTTTACACTCTAGAGGCCGAAAATATGATCCAATCGTCATGAAACTGGGTAAGAATGTTGGTAAGGTCACAAGGATAAACCCTATTGAAAATGGGAAGGATCCATGTCTTATCACTGGGAGAAGGGCCTTAATGACAATTTTCCTGTTTACACTCTTAGAGGCAACAAAAATGGCCCAATCTTCATGAAACTTCGTCAGATCACAAGGATGAACCCTATTGAAAATGGGAAGGATCCATGCCACATCACAGGAAAAGGAGTATTAATGACATTTTTTTTGTTTACACTCTAGTGGCCACAAATATGGCCTTATCTTCATGAAACTTGGTCAGAATATTTGTTAGGTCTCAAAGATGGATCCTTGCTATATCACAGGAAAAGGGGCCTTAGTGACAATTTTTTTGTTTACACTCTAGAAGCCACAAATATGGTCCAATCATCATGAAACTTGATCAGAATGTTTGTTGGGTCATGAGGATTAACTCTTTTGAAAATGGAAAGGATCTGTGTCATATCACGGGAAAAGGGGCCTTAATGACATTTTTTTTGTTTACACTCTAGTAGCCACAAATATGGTCCAATCATCATGAAACTTGGTCAGAATGTTTGTGTGGCCATGAGGATGAACTCTGATGAAAATGGGAAGGATTCGTGCCATATCACAGGAAAAGGAGTCTTAATGATAATTTACTTGAAATAACTCTTATGGCCACAAATATGGCCCAAACTTAGTGAAACTTTGTTTTATGTTGAAATTTTCTTCTTAGAGACATCTGCCTTTTTACTTGATGTGATGTCCAAGTGATCAAAGAGAGTCAGGTGAGCGATCTAGGTCCATCATGGTCCTCTTGTTTACACTCTAGAGGCCACAAATAGTCCAATCTTTGTGAAATTTGGTCAGTATGTTTGTCAGGTCACAAAGATGAATCCTATTGAAAATGGATAGGACCCATGCCAAATCATTGGGAAAAGGGGCCTAAATGACAATTTTCCTGTTTACGCTCTAGAGGCCACACATATGGTCCAATGTTCATGAAACTTAGTCAGAATGTTTGTCAGGTGACAAATTGTTTGTTTGAATGGGTTTTAACGCCATTTTCAACAATCTCGCAGTTATATTGCGACGGCCGGAGCACGTAACAATGGATTCCTGGTATTTCTTTCACCTGTACTACCATTACACCCTTTCCTAGCCTCCGACTGCTATCTCACATAGGTTTATGATTATCTACCCATTGGTGAGAGACAAACGTCGGAAAGGTTATTTGATGCCACAGGGGATCGAACCCATGACTTCCAGATTGAAAGTCTAATGCCTAACCAACTGCGCTATGATTGCGGCTAAGTCAGGTGACAAGGATGAACCCTATTGAAAATGGGAAGGATCCGTGCCATATCACGGGAAAGGGGCCTAAAGACAATTTTCTTGTTTTTGCTCTCGAGGCCACAAATATGGTCCAATCTTTATGAAACTTGGTCAGAATGTTTCTCAGATCACAAGGATGAATCCTACTGCACATGGGAAGGATGAGTGCCATATCATGGGAAAAGGGGCCTTTATGACAATTTTCTTGTTTTTGTTCTAGAGGCCACAAATATGGTCCAACTTTCATGCTACTAGGTCAGAATGTTTGTCAGGTCACAAGGATGAACCCTATTTAAAATTGGAAGGATATGTGCCATATCATGGGAAAAGGGACCTTAATTACAATTTTCTTTTTTACACTGTAGAGGCCACAAAAATAGTCCTATCTTCATGAAACTTGGTCAGAATGTTTGTCAGACCACCCAGATAAACCCATTTGAAATGGGAATGATCCATGCCATATCATGTGAAAAAGGGCCTTAATGACTATTTTCTTGTTTACACTCTAGGGGACACAAATATGGTCCAATCATCATGAAACTTGGTCAGAATGTTTGTGTGGCCATGAGGATGAACTCTTTTGAAAATGAGAAGGATCCATGCCATAGCATGGAGAAAGGGTTCTTAATGACTATTTTCTTGTTAACAGTCTCAGAGGCCTCAAAGCGTAAAAGTACAACTTTGCTGGAAAATTTATTTCTTAAATGAGACAAAGGTGAGCCATATAGGACCATTATGGTCCTCTTGTTTGTTGTAGGTTTTCGGGAGAGCCGACTCAATTTTTTGCAATATTGGAACTAAAATAAATGACCTTCCATCAATTCTATATTGTTAATTTCCTTTGATGGGCTGGTTTTGACTGGTATCTACATGTATATAAAATATGGGTTTTACTTAAATATTTTGTAAAGAAACAAATCCATAGAAAGGAATTTGGGTCCAGTGTTTATTCTAGGCAGGGAGATTGGGGGATTCCCCCACTTTTTCCAAAGATCCCCCATATTTTCTTGATTTGTGGGGGATTTTTTACTCTCAACAAAGAGCATGAATTACCACATTTCTCAATAGAGTCAATTATCATGCTGAAATCCCCCACATATTTGAAATCCTAGAATAAACACTGTTTGGGTCTATAAAAAATATTTAAGTATGCCTTTAGAATTGGTTGATTGTTTTTTTTTTTTTTGACACATCAACAGTTTCTGCAAGAGAATTTTGTTGTTGGGAGAAAAATCTAAGAAGAAATATACATAACTTTTATTCCTACCTAAAAAATAGCATTGATTTTTTCAGTTTTATTCTTGTTTTTATTCTGATTACAGAATTTAAGGCATTTTATATTTATTTTTATTCCCTCATCTATCCCTTTGTCTCGTAAGATTTGTCCTGAGAACCAGAAAATAGAATAGTAATTGCCCAAGTGACTTCCACCTTCATTGTTTGTGATTGCTTAATCACTTTAAGATGAGCATAAGTCTTATTTGACTACAACTTGTAATATTTTTCATAACCCTTTCGTGCACAGTGCTGGAGTTTTTGTTCCTGTGATTTTAATAAGCCTATCGAAAGACGGGATGTATGATGTGATCACCCATGGGGTCTGGCAGGCGCATGGCAATCACTTTTATGTCTGGAGCCTACCCTGTACTGAATGACTTGAAACTTTGCAGTTATGTTTCTCTCGTGAATACATAGTGCAGTGTACAAGAACCATAATTCTAGCTAGCTTAATTTTTCAGTTATTTCCATTTGTTGTTTTTTTTATAATTGTACATCCAGCAATGTCACTGGAAATCTTGTGACAATTTGCCACCTTGTTTACAAAAAAGAACAACAATGTGAGAAAAAATGTTTATAGTAAGCAATTTCTCCTTTTCCCACATTGTTTTCTTGCACATAAGATGGTATAAATTCAAATATCTTTATATTTGGCTTCTCTAAAAATTTGTAAAAAGAGAAGGGGTTAAGTAGTAGGCCCCTTAAGTAGGATGTCCCTTTTACAAGTTTGACAATTTTTCTTTCTATCTTTGCTCCTGAAAAAAGGGTTTTAGGAATTACTGTCTGATAATGATTTGCCAAAGTTTGATTTCTGCTAGCAAAAGAGACAACCCAGAACTAAATGAGTTTTCTTTCTTTTTTTTAACATCTTTATTTCCTTTACTTTCTGTAACACTAAATACAAAGCACAATAGTAGATTAACAAATTGGACCAGTCTGTTTTGTCACAACATAATATTCCCTTCATGTTGATTGATGTTGTTGAAATTGTCCCTCATAACATTTATGGAGATTATAAAACTTTTCTAAATTAAGATAGGAAGAGACCTTGTTGATTTCATGGAGGTTTCAAACGGCTGTCGAGTGCTGGATGGTGGGAAAAAATCTAAGTAAAAAAAGGGGCATAATTTGCACAAAATGCATCTAGAGTTACCCCCCTTGAAAGTATAGGTTGCTCTTTTGATGGTGAACATGTGTGCCAAGTTTCAAGTGAATGCCTTCAATAGAACCAGAGATATAACAAAATGTCAAAGTTTTTTTTCGCATGTCAATGACAACGAAGACATGGAGGCTATAGCAATACCTCGGGTTTTCTCCGAAAACAGCCGAGCTAATAACATGCTTATACATTTCTATCAATACTAATTTGGAGCAAATTTTCAGTCGAGCTTGAAAAAAGTCTCATAATCTCCGGCTACAAATAAGTTTTTTCACAAATCTAGCCTTTTCTTCTAGTCCTCATAGCCACAAGCCATGCACAGATCCAGATTTTTTCTCATAGGAGGTCCATCCCAAAATGTTACAAAATTCCTCAGATGGCCTGTGAAATTATGTAACTACAGCTTGATTTCCAGATTTTTACCCCTTGATTACCATATTTTTGCAGTCCCTTCCCTTGGACCCCAACCCTAGGTCTGTATTTGCAAGTTGTTGAAACTGTCAAAATATCCATCACTCTCTCATATCAATGGCTCAGTGGAAAATAGTTGTAACTGCCTATATAAATATAGGCAGTTACAACTGCTTCACATTGGCCAATAAATATACATGTAACATTTATGGAAAAGGTGAACAAAGTCCCTGTCACAACTGTAACCATTCCTTCATATAGACACAAGTAGTTGGTGATACTGCTCCTCCCTCATAACATTTATGGAAAAGGTGAACAAAGTCCCTGTCACAACTGTAGCCATTGAAAATGTGAACAAAGTCCCTGTCACAACTGTAGCTATTGAAAATGTGAACGAAGTCCCTGTCACAACTGTAGCTATTCCTTCATATAGAGACAATTTGTTGGTGATACTGCCCCTCCCTCATTACAATAATGGAAAAAGGTTAACAAAGTCTGTCACAACTGTAGCCATTGAAAATGTGAACAAAGTCCCTGTCACAACTGTAGCTTTTGAAAATGTGAACAAAGTCCCTGTCACAACTGAAGCCATTTGAAAATGCGAACAAAGTTCCGTCACAACTGTAGCCATGGAAAATGCAAATTAAGCCCGTCATAACTGTGACCATTGAAAATGTGAACAAAGTCCCTGTCACAACTGTAGCCATGGAAAATGCAAATTAAGCCTGTCATAACTGTGACCATTGAAAATGTGAACAAAGTCCCTGTCACAACTGTAGCCATGGAAAATGCGAATTAAGCCCGTCACAACTGTGACCATTGAAAATGTGAACAAAGTCCATGTCACAACTGTAGCCATGGCAAATTGGAATTAAGCCCGTCACAACTGTGACCATTGAACATGTGAACAAAGTTCCTGTCACAACTGTAGCCATTGAACATGTGAACAAAGTCCCTGTCACAACTGTAGCAATTGAAAAGGTGAACAAAGTCTGTCACAACAGTAGCCATTCCTTCATATAGAGACAATTCTTTGGTGATACTGCCCCTCCCTCATCACAATTATGGAAAAGGTGAACAAAGTCTGTTACAACTGTAGCCATTGAAAATGTGAACAAAGTCCCTGTCACAACTGTAGCCATTGAAAATGTGAACAAAGTCCCTGTCACAACTGTAGCCATTCCTTCATATAAACACAAGTTGTTGGTGATACTGCCCCTCCCTCATAACACTTATGGAAAACCTAAAATGGAACAAAACAATTCAATATTTCAGTGTAAGACAAATCTTGCTAGTCTTACACCGAAGCAAATTTGACGAATATTCCTTGATATGTAAATTTTTTTGTAAGTACTACTTATTAATTTAACAAGTGGTCTGAGATGCTTTGTTGGTTGAAACAAGAGCTTTTGAAGGGCAGCAAAGCTCAGCTATTAATAGTGCTGGAAAATAAAAGCAAACCGATGTTGATATTGGAAAATTCAAATAAATTCAAAGTCAGAGTAATAATGAATCTTTGACTAGCGGCTGATTTGATGGTCATGGAAGCATGTGTCAAGAGATCCAGGCAATAGCTTTTGTAGAAACAGATATTTCAGATAAACATCAGTTGCCCGTAAAAACTATACCAAGATTTCTAAGTCTGAAAAGGACTAAACTTCACCTGAATTAAATATCGGAGTAATTAATTTTTGTCCAGAGGCTGATTCTATGATCTCAAAAGCATGTGCAAAGTTACAAAACAATAGCTTTAGTAGAAATAGAGATATTACAGACATACATCAGTCGGTTGTAAAACTCCAGGATTCATGTTCTTTAGGGTTAAATTCCACTAAATTCAATATCAGAGTAACAAATCTTTGTTTAAAGGCTGATATTATGGTTGCAGAGGCATGTGCAAATTTCAAAGGAATAGATTTAGTAGAAACAAAGATTAGATACAGTTGCACATAAAACCTGTACCGAAGAATTATGTCAATGTCAACTCCCAGGTGATGGAAATCGCCCCCCCCCCCCCCCAATTCTAAAGTCAAGCTAAAACATTTGTTTGTTAAACACCAATGCCCAAGCCATTTTTCAGAAACAGTAGTTTGGTACAATATGATCAACAGCCAACTTAATTCAGTAATAAACTGCATTATTTCACATCTATATAATTAAGACCAATGGCATCGCTTATTTTGCATCATGTGAGAGTGAAATATCTAGATCGATATTGGACAATAGGAACAAGGCCACTGTGCAATACGATTTTATTCCAAAACAAGACAACCTATATTGTTCGATGAAAGCGAGGCAAGCTATATTGTACAATGAAAGCGAGGCTGCAGTCCCGAATAAAGATATCAATGTATCGAACCCTCCGTTCAGAGATGTTGAAAAAAGTTTGATCTTGAGAAAAGTCTTGATTTCTTAATTTGTTACATTGTTTAGCAAGTAAACGAAAAATGCAAGTGACATAGGGGGACACAAAATTGTTGTTGTTTCTTGATTTTATAATATCATGTGTTCACATGAAAATGTACATTTCAAGCGACGATGGGTATTCAACCGGTTTTATGTTAATTACATATTATAATCAGAAAGCACTCATTGACTTCACACATGAAATAAACATTTCACATGGATTCCTTTTTTTAGAACAAAAGTTTGTTTCAATTTCATCATGTTCATAGTAACTTTTCTGGATCATTTAGGATATATTCCTTTTGTCTCTCTCAAATGGCGTAAATCATTAATTCAGTATATGGTGTGAAATAAAGATGTCATTTAACATGATGGAGTACAATACTGAATTCATTGGATTCGTACCCTGTAGAATCGGTCTATATTTTGACTCGGCTATCGCCTCGTCAAATATAGACTGGTTCTGCAAGGTATTCATCCAATAGAATTCAGTATTGTTCCCGCTAATGCTAAATAACCTCTTATTATTGCATAAAATATATGTTTTTGGGTCGTTAAAGGCATATGTAACGTAATTGTTCCGTCATATTGGTTTATAACTCATTTTTATCATTTCTATGAAATTATTTTGCAATTTCTGTTTGAATTCATACTCCAATTCATCTTTTTATGCAATAATAACGTCAATTCAAACAATTCCCACAATTTTTCTGGTGTCTGCAAATGTTAACTCCCTCAAAAACGTGAATTAACCCTATAATACATAATTCAATGTGATTGTGAAGTTAAATTTTGAAATTATTTGAACTTGAATAAAAATTTCTTTTAACTCAACTTATAACCTTGAAGTTGGTACCTACAGAAAGTTCTTGTCCTTTACAATACACATGTTAAATATAAAGACTCTACTGGTTAGAGACCAATTCTTGCCACATACCAGTTATCACCAACTGAATTTTTCACAGTAAATAGCAATATTCATTTACAACAAATCATTTTCTGAATAAAAGAAGTTGTTGTCTACATAACTTGTAATTTAGAAGAATTTCCTTTCTAACTATACCACAAATCAGGGTAGTTGGCGAGAACTGCTTCTCGGCGAAATTGGTCTCCAACCATTACCACTAAAATGTAAAAGTTTTTAGGGAACAAACAGACAAACGGACAGGGCAAAAACAATATGTCCTCATTTTATGGTGGGTGGGCAAAGAAATAGTTAATGTTGACCCCTGACTTACTGGACAAGATCCACAGGGCATCCTCATGAGTCCTGTAGGTTCTATCAAAGAGTTTACAGCTCTGTATAGCTTAGTTTGTCCCCCGTCACCTCCCCCTGCCACTAGAGACTGTTCAACTTTACCATCATATATCAGCGTATCTAATATTGTCTCTATGTCTTCAACAGATAACTGAATCTGAAATATTTACAAATCATGTGGTTCCTGTTCAAATTATTGAAATAAACAATAATCGTGTTAAACAAAATCTACCTGCATACTTAGTATACCGTATTTCTTCTAATGAACGCTCTTGGGAGCTAAACATAACATGGTCCTGGAGCTTCTATTCAGTTCTTATAGCTTTGATTCATTACTCTCAATTCTGCTTCATTTCAAGGAAGCAGAATTGAGAGTAATGAATCAAAGCTGTAAGAACTTGTGTTCCAATTGATGTGAAATACCTAGGTTTAAACTGTATCTTCTTTACTCTTCCAGTAATAGAGAAACAGTCTCAGGTTAAGCATACTGCAGGCAGATTAATTAACTGCATGAAAACATTATCTCCCATATTACCTACAATGGCCCATACAACAGTTTAAAGTTAAGAAAGAATCATTTAATTTTGGTTGTGTTCTACTTATGCTCATCAATATTTGTGCATTCTGTTTGGACAAAAATTTGGTTTTATTTCTTAACGAAATAAATTTTAAGCATGCCACATTTTTTTCTAATACCACAGAATGTATTTCATTATTGATAAATGTTTAAATTGATATTCCGGGGTATTAAATCATTAGAGATGAAATGAGTATTTTTTATACTTCATACAGGCATGAAACTAACTAGAAAGCCATGAATGGCTTGAGTCACTCCAAAGGCTTGAAATTCTTGTAAAAGCAATAAAAGTTTTGACTAGATTTTTACATATTTTGGGTTCTACAAATGTTGAAAATGATTTTCAAAGTTTCAACTATATTACATATAGAGAAATGACCTCCACCCATAAAAGACTAATTTTTGGCTGCATGATAATGGGTCACCCTAAGATCAAACCAAAAATGTTTGATTGATATCCATTATTTACATTCTGAGAAAATGATTTTTGAGGTTTCAACTATACAACATAAAGAGAAATGACCTTTGCCTATAAAATACATATATTTCATCCAATCACAATAATTTTTGGTAGACTGATAAAGGGTCACTCAAGAATCATTCCAGTGAAATTGGTTGATATGCAAAAATTGGATTCTGAGAAAATGATTTTCAAAGTTTCCACTATTTAACATATAGAGAAATGACCTCTGCCCATAAAATGCATATTTTTCATCTGATCACAATGATTTTCTGTAGACTGATAAAAGGTCACTCAAGGATCATTCCAGTGAAATTTAATTGGTATCCATTGATTAGAATCTGAGAAAACTCTCTTTTTACCATATTTGGAAATTAGCCACGCCCATTTAATCCATGTTTTTCATTGGATCAAAATTTCTTGAACAACTTTGAAAGAGGGTCACTCAAGGATCATTCCTGTGAAGTTTGGTTGAAATTCACCCAGTAGTTTCTGAGGAGAAGATTTTTAAAGAAAAAGTATATGACCAGATGTACGGACACACATATGTCCGCATGTACGGACGGACACACGACAGACACAACGCCATGACAATAGCCCCAGTGGCTTTCTCCATTTATTTCAATTTGGCGAAAGTGTTGGCGAAAAGAAATTTCAGTCCAGAGAAGGCCCTGCTTTCAGCCAGTGGAGCTAAAAACCTAATAACACTCTTGTATGTGTTATGTATAATCTATAAATAAACCTAATGGTATTTACCATGTCTATTTTTAGAATTAGTCTGGGGATTTTCCAATATCTCTTGACACTTTAAGGTAATAGAGATGTAGAAGATTTTAGATCTTTCTAGAAAGGCCTTTTGGAAGGTGATTCAGACTCTAGAGTATTCTTATGTTCTATACTATTCCAGATTGTTCTATAGTATTATATACAGGGGTTCCTACAGCATTCTTGGTTCACTTGTTTTAGACTTATGGTTTCATTTAGTAGTACTGTGTTAAACTAAAAGGGGATTTCTCGTTATCTTAAAAGTGTGTTTGAAAGCGTGCTTAATTTTAAATTCGGATATTATTGGATTTATTATTTGTGGACCAGGAACTTAATTAAATTGGATCTAAAATTAAAACTTTAGGATTAAACATTCAAGGTATTGTAAATTGTTTTTGTATTAATTTCATATTGTCAATAATTCTGGTATTATTGTCAATAAATATTGTTAATTGTAAAGTTTGTTGCTGGCTTCTTTGTTCGTGTTACATTGGCACGTAACATATTGGGGGCTCGGCTCGAGATACGAACATCAGACAAACAAACAAAACAAATCAAACAAATTCTTTATCTAAATCTGCTGTTCCAAATTATTTAAGAAATTAATTTCATATTTCAATTTTGATAAATCTAGAGTGTACTTTCACTATTATTTATCGAAATCTTACATTCTTGTTTGAATACAGCAACAGGCTACCATGTCTTTTGACTTAGAAAAATTTACGCACGAACCTTCCGTGGAGCTATTGAATTTGGGTAAAAAGCCTGATTTGCTCAATCTTGCCAAGCATTATGAATTAAAAGAAGTCAAGTCCTCATTGCAAAAGCATGAAATTAAGAATATTTTGGTTCAATATTTTGTTGATGAGGACATCTTTGATGAAAAGGCTCTGTCTCTCATTGTTGATGTTCCATCAGTTTCAAGCTCAAGAGATCTTGAACTGTTAAAACTCCAACAAAGAGAGAAGGAATTGGAAATAGAAAGAGAGAGAGAAGAGAGAAAATTTCAAGAAAAGCAATTAGAAATTGAAATTGAAAGAGAAAGAGCACAGAGAGAAATTGAAGAAAAAGAAAGAGAAAGGCAATTTCAAAGGGAAAAGGAAGAAAGGGAAAGAGAAGAAAGAGAACAAGAAAGAGAGAGGGAAAGAGAAGAAAGAGCATTTCAATTACGATTAAAAGAATTAGAAATTCAAGATAGAGCAAATTTGCAAGAAACGAAGAAAATTTTTTTGACAGGTGGTGCTATTCTAAGAAAATAGACCAAAATTATGATAATCTTAGACAACTTATATTAATTGAACAATTCAAAAATTGCATTCAATCTGACATTAAGTCACATTTAGATGAAAAAAATGTTGAAACTATACATGAAGCAGCTCGTTTAGCTGATGATTACTACCTTACACACAAAAATTCGTTCGTTAATAAAGCAAAACCTGCTTCCTCACATCCCAAAAACAAATCTATGTCTGGTGATTCATCTAGCATGTCTAGTCAATCGAATTCACCTAAACCAAAGTCTACTGGTGAAACCAATGTTCAAAACCCCTTGTCTCGAGTACATTGTACTTTTTGTAAAAAACCGGGTCACCTTATTTCAGAATGTTTTAGATTAAAAAGAAAGAAGGAACTGAGTGCAGCCAAACCTACAGGGCTCACCAGCCTTCAGCCTAAATCACAGCCTTCTTTTGAGTTAAATTCAATTGTTATGGCAGAACCAAATTCTGATTCCTGTATGGAGATTTTTGAACCGTTCATTTTAGATGGTTTTGTATCACTTTCAGGTGATTTGTGCCCACCTACCCCTATTAAAATTTTAAGAGACACAGGAGCTTCTCAATCTCTTATTTTAGCAGATGTTCTGCCTTTTTCTGAGAAGACTTCGTCTGGTACTAGTGTCCTTATTCAGGGTGTAGAGTGTGGTATTATTAATATTCCTCTTCATAAGGTTAATTTGTCTTCAGATTTGGTTACTGGTTCTGTGGTTGTTGGTGTTAAACATTCTTTACCATTTAAAGGTGTACATTTATTGCTAGGCAATGACTTAGCTGGAGATAAGGTTGTTGTTAATCCTCTTGTAACTGACACACCTAATGTAGGTCAAACAGATGATCCTATTTTGCAGGAAATACCTGATTTGTACCCGTCATGTGCAGTAACTCGGGGTATGGCTAAAAAAGCTTCCTTGAAAAAATCAAATGATATTGACTTAACTGATACTTTTGTTGGTCAATATTTCAATGACGAGATTAAAAAGTCTTTTAATCTTAGTCTGCCTGCTACTCAGACAGACTCGTCAAAATTTTGTCAGTCATCTCCAAGGTCAAATGACCAAGGTCATGAAACGCATTCAAAGTCAAAGTTAATCCAGGAACAGCAAAATGATCCTGAGATTTCAAAGTTAATTGATAGGGCATTACCCGAAAAAGAAATGTCTCAGAATCCTGTTTGTTACTATAAAAAGAATGGTATTCTGATGAGAAAATGGCGACCATTTGATGTCTCAGCTGATGATGATTGGGCTGTTCATCACCAAATTGTTGTTCCAAAGTCATATCGCCATGAAATACTTAGTATAGCACATGAAAGTCCAATGTCTGGTCATTTAGGTGTAAACAAGACTTATCACAAGATTATGACTCATTTCTTTTGGCCTGGACTTAAATCGGACGTTTCCAAATATTGTAAAAGTTGCCACACTTGTCAAATGGTAGGGAAACCTAACCAAGTTATTCCAAAAGCAAGGTTACAACCCATTCCAGCTTTTGATGAACCTTTCAGTCGAATAATAATAGACTGCGTTGGTCCTTTACCAAAAACTAAGTCAGGTTCTGAATATTTGTTGACAATTATGTGTGCTTCTACTCGCTTCCCAGAAGCAATTCCTTTAAGAAACATTAAGGCAAAGTCAATTATTAAGGCTCTTGTCAAATTCTTTACTTTTGTTGGCCTTCCTAAATCAGTTCAGTCTGATCAAGGATCAAACTTCATGTCAGGCATATTCCAGCAGGTTATGCATGAATTAGGTATCAAACAATATCGGTCATCTGCTTATCACCCTGAAAGTCAAGGTGCTTTAGAACGATTTCATCAGACCCTAAAGAATATGATAAGGTCATATTGTTTTGATACTGATAAAAATTGGGATGAAGGTATTCATTTGCTATTATTTGCAGTCAGAGAATCTGTTCAAGAATCTCTTGGCTTTAGCCCCTTTGAGTTAGTTTTTGGTCATTCTGTTCGTGGGCCATTAACACTCTTAAAAGAGAAATTTCTTGCTGATGATGAAACACCCTTGAACTTGTTACAGTATGTTTCTGACTTTAGAAATAAACTGTCTAGGGCATGTGAGGTTGCTAGGTCAAATCTTAAATCATCTCAGAGCAAAATGAAGGCAAGATATGACAAGCATAGTGTTGATAGGAAATTCGAACCAGGTGATAAAGTCCTTGCTCTTTTGCCAATACCTGGTCGACCCTTACAGGCAAGATATTATGGCCCGTATACTATTGATAAGAAAACAAGTGATTTGAATTATATTATCAATACTCCTGGAAGGCGTAAAAATAAACAAATGTGTCATGTAAACATGTTAAAAAAGTATTTTGACAGAGATAGCTCTATTTCAAAACCAGTTACAGTTGTAAACACTGTCCCACAAGAAACAAATGTAATTGAATCAGAAGTTAGTTCAGACTTTAGTGAAAAATCTGTTCCTGGTCCACCTAAACTTGAGAACTCTGAAATACTAAAGAATCTTGACGACAAACTTTCACATTTGGAGCCATCTCAACGAGAAGAGCTAAAACAGTTGATTAATGAAAATAAACACTTGTTTCCCGACATCCCCACAAGAACTGATAAAATATATCATGATGTCATTGTGGAAGATTCTCAACCAATAAAACAACATCCTTATAGAATGAATCCAATGAAACAAAAAGCCCTTCAAGATGAAGTGAATTACTTATTGGAGAATGACTTTATTGAACCCAGCCAAAGTAATTACAGTTCACCATGTATATTAGTTCCAAATGGAACATACAGAATGTGTACTGACTATCGAAAAGTGAACTCTGTGACAAAAACTGACTCTTTTCCAATACCAAGAATTGATGACTGTATTGACAAAGTCGGTAATTCTAAATATGTCACCAAATTTGACCTTCTCAAAGGATTCTGGCAAGTTCCGCTCACTGATAGGGCTAAAGAAGTATCAGCATTTGCTACTCCAACTGGTCTGTACCAGTACAAAGTTATGCCGTTTGGGATGAAAAATTCTCCTGCGACGTTTCAGCGGCTTGTAAATATGGTTATAGCTGGCTTAGATGGCTGTGACGCATACATCGACGACGTCATCATCTACACAGACACATGGAGTGACCATATTCAAAGAATCAAACAATTCTTCGACCGTCTCAGTGATGCAAAATTGACTGTTAATCTGGGAAAAACAGAATTTTGTCATGCTACTGTTACTTTTTTAGGACATCTTGTGGGACAGGGTCAAGTTAAACCTTTAGAATCTAAGGTCAATGCTATCTCTGAGTTTCCTGTGCCTGCTACTAAAAAGCAACTGATGCGATTTCTTGGTATGGCTGGCTACTATAGAAAGTTTTGTAAGAATTTTTCTATAATAGCTGAACCTTTAACAAACTTATTAAAGGAAAACGTTAAGTTCAAATGGAATGATAACTGTCAAATTGCCTTTGATCGCTTAAAAGCCATACTAAAGAGCACACCAGTTCTTTCAGCACCTGATTTTGACAAATGTTTCAAATTAGCTGTTGATGCAAGTGATGTTGGTATTGGTGCTGTTCTTTTGCAAGAAGACGATGATGGTATAGATCATCCAGTTTGTTATTATTCTAAAAAATTAAACAAACATCAGAAAAACTACTCCACCATTGAAAAGGAATGTCTTGCTCTGATTTTGGCAATCCAACATTTTGAAGTTTATTTAACATCTGCAACTTCTCCTATAGTTGTATTCAGTGACCACAATCCCTTAAGTTTTCTTCACAAACTTAAGAGTAAGAACCAAAGATTATTGAGGTGGAGTTTGTCACTTCAAGAATTTGATCTTGATGTAAGACACATTAAAGGAAAAGACAACATTATACCAGATGCTCTGTCAAGAGTCTAAAATTTTGAATTGTCATATCTTTAATAAAACATTGAATTTAACAGTTACATTTTACTATATTTTTTGTATATATGTATGTATGTTTGCATATATAACTCTTTTTCAATTCTTTTGATGAAAATTGTTTGTATTTTCATGCTAGATGTGCTGAAATGTTGCAACGAATCATGATATTAACAATTATGTGATGTATATTATCATTGTAAATGCTAATGATAATTCAAAAAGAAAGATTTATTTCATAAACCTTTCTTTTTTTCTTTCAAGGGGGAAAGTGTTATGTATAATCTATAAATAAACCTAATGGTATTTACCATGTCTATTTTTAGAATTAGTCTGGGGATTTTCCAATATCTCTTGACACTTTAAGGTAATAGAGATGTAGAAGATTTTAGATCTTTCTAGAAAGGCCTTTTGGAAGGTGATTCAGACTCTAGAGTATTCTTATGTTCTATACTATTCCAGATTGTTCTATAGTATTATATAAAGGGGTTCCTACAGCATTCTTGGTTCACTTGTTTTAGACTTATGGTTTCATTTAGTAGTACTGTGTT
This sequence comes from Fragum whitleyi, assembly GCA_948146395.1. NCBI lineage: Eukaryota > Metazoa > Mollusca > Bivalvia > Cardiida > Cardiidae > Fragum > Fragum whitleyi. Next base: position 17,873,214 of record OX411544.1, read on the forward strand.
AAACTAAAAGGGGATTTCTCGTTATCTTAAAAGTGTGTTTGAAAGCGTGCTTAATTTTAAATTCGGATATTATTGGATTTATTATTTGTGGACCAGGAACTTAATTAAATTGGATCTAAAATTAAAACTTTAGGATTAAACATTCAAGGTATTGTAAATTGTTTTTGTATTAATTTCATATTGTCAATAATTCTGGTATTATTGTCAATAAATATTGTTAATTGTAAAGTTTGTTGCTGGCTTCTTTGTTCGTGTTACATTGGCACGTAACATATGAGTCTGTTTTGGTGATTTGTAAAGAGTTAAAAGGTTTATATTTTCGTAGTCCTTGAATCAACAATAATTTTCTTCATCTATTACATGATTAAGGTTATTAATATGGTGATCAAGTAGTGTTTACCTTGGGTTTTTTTACTCGAATTTGACCTCTGTGGAAAAAATGCTTAAATAACAATCACCAACATATTTCATCAATCAACAAAATATGTATTACATTCATTACTGTGTGTTATTCATTCCTATGAAATCATGTTCAAAGTTGAGTAGGAACAATCAGATTTTTATTCATCTAAATAGCAGGGGTCAGATTCGGGTCAATAAAACCACGCTATACACAACAATAACTACAAGAACTTACTTTACTGATCCCGAGTTCAGAAATATACTTCCAAACATCATGTGAGGATGAGTAGGAGGCATTCCTCTGAGCTATAGGATCTACTTTCGACTCTCGAGATTGCTCCGCCTGAAATTAAAACATTTCATTGTATTAACATGATACTTTTGATCCAGAATAGATCAACCAACATCCATTCTTATCCTGCAGTTAACAGTATTTTTCTGCTATGCAAAGCAATGGCAGACTATATAGACTAAGATCAGCCTGCACAGATGTGCAGTCTGATCTTAGCCTACATTGTCTCCTTTCAATTTGAATATCACCAAAAAATTTAGAAAATTAGCTGATATGGTTGGTTTAAACCTATTTATTTTACATCGATTGGGAATCAAGTTCTTACAACTTAGATTAATCCCTCTTGATTCTGTCCAGCCCGTTTCAATTTTCTGTGAAACTTATAACTCCCTTTTAAACTGAAGTCACATTATATATTTTATGATGTCATTTTCACAGTTTCAGAATAGCTTTGCTATTTGCTCTAAGCTCATTTGCATAGTTATTCCACTGGTGTAAAAACACCAGTGTAATATCAAAAATATTCAATGGCGTTATTTCACTCTTGGGACGTAGGTCATATTATAAAATATTCTATTTCAGCCTCCAGCTGCTCAAGACACTAAGGTTTATAATTATTTAGTCATTGGTGAAAGACCAAACTGAGAATGGATGTATTTCACAGTCAGGGATCAAACCCTTTCCAGAGAAAAGACTTATCTCAAGATAGGAATTGGATTTCTTGGGTCAAAGGAGAAAGACAGGTTCTGATAACACAAGAAAGAAATATCGAGTGAAATACTATTGTAAGTGACTACAAATATAAAGGCACTTACAATAGTATTGCACTGAGCCCTTGGCATGTGTTTGTATTTTCACGCCTTTTGTTTGAGGTATTTCTAACATGGCTGATTAAGAAAGATATATGTGTTTGTATTCATACCTTTTGTTGGAGGTATTTGTAACATTGCTGGTTAAGAACTTCTACAAATTCAGACTCAAAATCCTGATCACTATACCAAGCACCGCCTGTAACTGTTCTGTCTGGTTCTAGATTGTACAGCATATAAACCTTCTTTTTGGAGGCCTGAAAATAAAACACCGAGACATTTAATTCTGTAGGACATGGGTTTCTCCAACATTATTGCATGAAAAGTATATTTTCAGGTAGTTATAGGTGTGTGTTAATGGACAAAGCCTCGAGTCTTAATGGGGAGAAAAAACACTCAGGGTGTAAACCATTTTAAACTCACCAATTTTAATATTTGTACATATAAATACCTGTCTTACATAGAACTAACTATTAGATCTGTTGGATTTTGAACTCATTTCATTTTTAAAGGAAACAGCTCAAAAAGCTGTATAGATATTCAGGGTTTTACAGTGGTTAGGCATAAGAGGATAAAGTTAAAAAAAGATTACTGTTTCTCAGATTTCTTTCAGGAAATTTAAACACAATGAAAATGATAGTTTAAAGATGTGACCAGTTGCTTTTTTTCTTTTCTTAGCTGTTTTGGACAAATACCAGTCTGCTAACACTTTCATAGCTACAGATAGAGGGGGTATTTGGTTTCAATTTAAAATCATCAATTACTCCTTACTAAAACCCTAAGTTGTTGGTACTCATTTGAAACGTTTCAAGACAATTCAAATGAGTACCCACAACATAAGGCTTCAAATAGGAAATCAAAATCTAAGACTGACTTGACCCCCCTTCTTATCTGGGGCCTGTTTTACTAAGCAACTTAGGATCATTTTTTGTGCAAGTCAAAAACTAAAGCTGCTTCTTCAATAGTAGCTTAATATGGAAATTTGTAATGCATCATCTCATTGGAAACCTCTTCTAAAGACAATGCCAATGAGATATTGCAAAGCTCTAGAAAGAAATAAAAACACCTGGTAAAATTTGGGATTTTGACTTGTGGTTAATTTTTTCATAAAGAAGTTTAGTAAAACAGGCCCCTGGACCCCCAACATTATACATACTGCTACTGATTTAACAGCTTTGATAAGTTTCTTGCTCTCCAAGTTCTTTAGAATCTTGTTGACTTGTGTCAGTAGTAGGTTACATTTGAACCTGATATCTCTGATCCATATTCCTGGAATATTAAGAAACTAGTGTTAAGAAGCTCAAAACTTCATATTGAATCTTACTCTGTTTTAATACTGGAAATAAACACACGAACATAAAACATAGTTTTTTCCCTTGAAAGTCTGGATAGCTCTTGTGATGGTGATTACAAATGCAAAGTTTCGAGAAGATATCTTTAATAACAAAATACCCATGGTTAAAGTTTGTCACACACACACACCAACACCTACACAATTGCCCACACCAATGTTTGCATCAGCCACAAAAAGCCTTTGTTTAGGTGATGACAGTATTTCGAAAACAGTCAAGCTAAAAAAAAATAATGTATCAATAAGTTATTATTTGTATTTTAACTAATGGGATAAAACTCCCAACAAAATTGACAAAATTATCACAAAAGTCACCAATTACAAATATTTTCTTTTCACTTCTGTTGGATATAATATCAGACTCTGAATCATAAGTTACAATAACATGCAGATCAAACTCTGGTCACAGCAAATGAATGGCTCAGTGGGCAACAGTTGTAACTGCCTATAAATATGTTGACAGTTACAATTGTTTTGCTTTGATTCATCTTAAAATCCTTTCCAATGTTCCATCAATCAATAGATGATCATAAACCTGAGTAAGATTAGCAGTTTTAGAGGGATATATCAGGAATCTAAAGCTAGGTGATCCAACTGTAGCAATATGACAGAAATACAATGAACCCTTATCTTACTGAATTCAAATTTTCTTCGAAACAGATTGAAAATTTTATCTGTGCAGGCTGATCTTAGTCTATACTGTCTGACAAAGTCTGTTTACAGCAAGAATACGCTATGTACTGACTGCCTATTTGTTGTGTACTACAAGAAATACTATCAACATGGTAATAAGGGTTAAATTTGTGTAAGTTGCCCCTATCTTATGCAAGCAGCCTACAATGTGTACAGTAAAAGGGGAGGGGTTTAAAGCAGTGTTCAACCAATAAAACAAATAATTTATTCCTGCCCCACCTCACCTTTATTTCCAGCGTCCTTTATAATCTGGTAGACAACCTTTTCTTGTTGATCTGAGCCCTTTACAGGATCTGACGACCCGTCTTTCAACTTGTATAACAGTTTACCTGAGGCACTCTTCAACAAGTCTATCCTCCCCTGAAATAGGATTTTGAAAAATCAGACTAGTCTAAATTGAAAGAGAACAGTGTACAAGAAAACAATGAAAGAGAACAAATGAAACAAAACAATGAACCTACATGTGCCTATGCTCTGCGCAGTGCTGTTAAGTGCTGGATAGTGAATAAAAATCTAATTCCAAAAAGGGGCATAATTTGTACAAAAATGATCTAGTTATCCCCCTTGATAGTATAGGTTGCTCTTTTTATAGTGAACATGTAGAACCAGAGATATTTCAAAATGTCAAAGATTTTGTATGACGAGAACAACAATGACACCAAAGTCATAACAATACCTCTGGTTTCTCCATAACCAGCCAAGCTAAAAACGTGTGAAATTTGAAACCATCCACAGGGGTGGACACAAACTCCAGAGAGTAAGGAGTACATTGGACTCCTAACTTATGAAACCAAAGAGTCCAAGTTCTAAGTAAGGAGTCCCAATTATCATAATGGGAGATTAATGTGCAATGGAAGAAATCATTTGTTAAAGCGGGAATTTCTTCTTTTCTTAAATGTTGTCCTTCAAAATAAGATTTTTTGAATTTTATGATTTTTTTATTTTTTTTTTCAAATACTACGAGATGCAAACAAATGTTTTCTTCAACAACTTAAGTAGTGAAAATATCTACATTTTGCAAGGGTTGAAGTGGAAACTGCTCTGTGCATTTCTTTTTGATTCTCATTAATTTCTCATGTGACCATAGTCCAGTCAAATTATGGTAGGACCCAAAACAAATTGCAACAAAAACAATGTTGTGTTTTTTGACATCCATATACATACCCATTTAACATATATAAAGTAGGACAAAATCGGAAGATACGTATTTTGATTTTTTTCGTGAATTTTATCATGGATTTTTGCCAACTAGACCTGTAAAGACTTTTTGGCAGAAAACATGTTTAATTCTAAATTAGAAGTTGTTGGTATATCAAAAGCCATGTAGTGAATTGTAATAAGTCATTGGCTGATTGAAAATAGGATATTCTTTGTTATTTGGTCAGTTTTAGAGATAATTTGTAAAACATCTTACCCCAACCACTCACTTTAACATTGAAAAGAAGTAAGAAATGGTCGCTTTGGCAAAAAAGGGGCCTTGGCTTCAAGAAATAGGTCTGAAACATTTTTAACAGTCCAAAGTCTTTTCAATGTCCAAGTTAAAGTAGGTTTGAACCTTTTTTACCCCCCCCCCCCCTTTCCTCCCCCATGTACAAAATTTTGAGTGAGCATCTATAATTAAAATAGTTATAGATATAATCACCAGTCTTATTTAGCACATCAAAAAAGAAATCTTTCCAAAATTTAGATTTGATTTTATCTAAACCTTTAGATATGGTCTTGGGTTGACATGTTCTCTAGAATATATAAAGAATTGACAAGAATGACGTATTTCATGGGTTGTCAGTCTGTTGTACATAAGAGTTTAATTGCACTTTGAAAATATTCCAAGAGCCCTGGATTTGTCTTATTGCCCCATCATTATGGAATTGGAGCTATACAAAGCACAAAAACAATCATATATATATGAAGTTTGGGGGGGGGGGGGGGGGGGGGTAACTTCATGATAAAAAAAGCCCAGTTTTCACACCAAAATGAGCCTGGTAGCGATAGTGCTAGTATTATGTGAAAAAAATATTGCAAGAACACACTAGTTTGGCCTTACGTTTGAAACATTTTTACAATTACTAGATTTGATATGCGGAAACTTTAGGTTTGAATGTTTTGAATGAGATATCTTTTTTTAAAATCATTTTAGTTCTTTTCATAAATTTTAACCTTAAAGCTGTTGTATATTTTCAAAAGCATAAGATTCACACAAATTTGATACTTTTTTTTAAATTCAAAGCCGATAAAAAATCAACTGTTTTGTTTGGAAAGGATTTAACATATGTATTAACAATGTCATCACGCTGAAAACAGAGTACCTAACCATGGTTCCTGGTATTTTTCTCGTCGCTACTACCAGGAGATCCTTTCCGGGCTACATCTTTCAAATCCCAGATATTTTTACTAGTTTCTACTTGTTAGTTGGAGACAAGTGTCAGACAGGGTGTGCTGCTGTCAGAGATCGAACCTTGCAACCCGTAACTTGATTGATTGATTGATTGAATGGAGTTTAATCGCAGCTTTCAACATTTTTTTCAGTTATGTTGCGGGGGCTGGAGCACCTAACAATGGTTTCCTGGTATTTTTCTCACCAGTACAACCACCACATCTTTACAATTATCAATTATTGGTGAGAGACAAATAGTGACTGAAAGATTGAGTGTTAACGTCTGGGATCGAACCCGGGACCTCTAAATTGATTGTCCAACGGGCTACCAACTGCGCTATGATGGCGGCTGCCACGACAGTAGAATTGTCTAGTACTAGTTCTTTCGAATGTAATGTGATGTTGGCCCTATTCAATTCACATTTTAAAAGTTAATTGACAAACTAACAGTAAGGTAAACTTTGAATGTCAAAAGTTTGCGTTTTAGATTTTGCGATATTAGGCGTTAAGAAAGTTTAAATTGAAAATTTTTAAACAAGTGCATCACATCAATGACTTAGGAAACAGGTTCTGCTTGTCATTTGACGAGTTTCGAAAACATTTCTCAAAACATTACGTATTAAATTGAAGAATGGCATAGGAATGAATTGGAATTAAAGTGCTCCGATTGCCAATACATTGGAAGTTTTGATTTTTATTTAAAACAAGACTCAATAACACTATTTTGATGTGGTTAACTATTCGTCATCAATTAAAACACTTATACAAAGAGAGTATGCTTTATTAGTAGCAAAAATAAGAGTGTTATGCAAGCACATCCTTTAAAAATGAACAAAGAACAAATGATAACAAGCTTGTGCTTCAAAACTTTTCAACAAGTGAATGTTCAAAAACAATTTATATCGAAATTATTAAAATGACAGACTACATGTGAGGCATAAATATTAATTTGGAATGAAGTTGTCTAACGAATCTTTCCTAGTACACCATGCAGATTGATTACAAACGCCCCTTATATCACGAGGTATAAGATTTGAAATAGGTAAAAATGCTTTTATTCAAAAAAAAAGTTTAGGAAACCGTAACCTTAGTTTTAAATTAATTGACTTGATCATGGGCTAATAAATTAAACATGAATCAAGAAATAATTGAGCAGGTTTTTGAATTTGACCCCCTAGACAATTTGCGTAGAATATTTCCACAAGATAAAAAAGAAAAAGTTTTTTTTTTATTTTTTGAAAAAAAATATCAAGGACCCTAACCATTACATTGCTTGATAATCTACCAGCTTTGTTAATAAAGTTGTATTAATTTTATAGTAGGCTGTAGGCCAGGAAATGATGTAATGGTGGTACTTGTGTTGAAAACAGCGTAAACCCACATTAAAACAAACAAAACTTGATATAACTTGTCTTGATATGAATGAAATAATGTTAATTAGGTGTTGTAAGCAACAATTTCCAATTTTTACCATATTATTCTTTGATTTTAATTAATGTAAGAAAATGGGAGGGATAATTATGAAAATTTCAAAATTTAACCAAAAATGAATCACTTTAGAGAACCTAAAAAACAATTTTGGTTAAACGTTATTAGAATGAAATCTAGGACACATAATTTAGTATCGTTTTTTAAGCTTCAATGTGTTAAATTTAAGATATATTATTACGAAGATTAGGCAAGTTTGTACAACTGAAAACTTAAGATTTTTAAAGTATCTGAAATTACAACAAAATTTTCTATGAAATTTGATTGCAATGTAGCTGTGGTAGCCCCCTTTAAGGTTTTAAAATGACCAGGCTTCCAATGTCGAAACTTACTTTTGCAAAGCATCTTTTAAAGTTTTAGGTAAAGGTAATCTCAGAATTTTATAAGTTTCTATGAGTCATTGTTATACTGAATTAAAAAAGAAATGTAGCACTAGGTAAGTGACATATATACCTTCATTTTGAATTGTTTGGAATTGAAGTTTCAGAAAATTATTCTTTGACAGACAGATCACAGGTAATTTCATTATCCAATTTTTGTCAAATACACAAATGTGCGTTATCATATAAGATAAGGTGTTAAACTAGTCATGTACCTCATCAACTCTCACCATTTCCGGCATATTTTACACTATCTGGTAACAGTGAAAAGGAAAATTATCAAGAAAAAATAAGCTGATGACAATGTTGTCAAAATAATTATTAGACTGAGTAATCATCAAAATTTAAATTCAGTGACTGCTGAATGAGTTTACATGAGCAGATGTTGGATACATGATCTTTTATCATGAAACAATTGCCTGTGGGACAGGCAGACATACAAAAAGATCAATCCAATAAAACAATATTGTTTTGAACTTGTTGATAAGGGTGTATAAAAAAATGTTTCAATACCAGAAGCTATTTTTCTATCCATTCTAATGCTAAATCAAGTGGGTGGGGTAAGATTAATTTGAAATTGTCTTTTTATGTTTAAAATGCCATATATTTTACTCAAACCATCAATAAAAGTTGTGGTTAAATTTCTAGAGGTAAATCAAAGGATATTTGATAAGTTTTGCTAGCACAAATCAGTTTTATTCCAGGTATATTACAGAATATTCTCATCAAATTGGTTGTACTACAGGCATTACTAGTGGGTATCAAAATGTATTGTAAAATCAAAATACGTATCTTCCGATTTTGTCCTACTTTTAGTATGTCATCTAGGGAGGGTCAAGCTACTCAAAACTCAAGAACGTTTTTGTTGCAATTTGTTTTGGGTTGAGGCCATATATCGCTATTTTGACTGGACTACCAGAGGAGTCGTTCAAACTCCTTCTTGCAAATGGAAGGAGTCCTAACTAATAAACATTGAGTCCCTGACTCCCCAAAGTGTTGAACAATGATTGCATGTGTTCGACAACATTGTGGGATAAGGAGAAATTACCCTTTACCAGTAATAAAGGTAAAGGTTAGCCAAAAGACGATAAGCTGCTAATAATAAAAGTTTCCCCCTCTCCATTGTTTACCAGAAGTAAAGAACATGTATTAAAAGAAGTGAAAATAGGGTTTGGTGAAAAATAATTAATCCTTGTCATACTGGATCAAAACCTTGGAGAACTGCACTTAAATAAAAGTGCTGAATGCACAAGATGCACTGTTTTTGGCATCATGTTATTTTTCAAACTTTTCTAGTTATATGAGGATAATCAGGTGGGAGAGACTAAGATCAGACTGCACATACATGTGCAGTCTAATCTTTTTCTATACCTCCTGGTAAAGAAGGAATATTCTAGGTTCATCATGATGATTTGTTTGTTTTGTGTGTAAAGGCTTAAATACTACTTTTAACAATTGTTCAGTCCTATCATTGCAGCTGGAGCATCTATCAATGGATTCCTAGAATTCCTCAACCTAGCTTTTATCCCACATAGGTCTAAAATTACCAACCAATTGGTTGGAGAAAAGAAGTTGGAAAGAATTAGTGCCACCTTCATCAATTGGTGATCCAACCTGGGACCATTTGAATGATTTTCTGACACGCTACAACTGTGCTATGACGGCAGCTTCATCATGATGAGTGATAAGACTTACAGTAGAGAGAAGTCTGTTTATTGCAGTGACCCTCTGTTTGACATCAAACTGTGGCATGTCATTTTGAATCACTGCGTCTGTAATACCGGTTTCTGGATTGTCCTGGCATAATCGCAGAATCCTGAAAGGTGTCAACAAAGTATTTGATAAGATATAGATAGTTTAAAGTATAACAGTCAATAGAAACATGTAGTTGAAACTATAAAATTTATTGTCAGGACTGATTTCTTGTATACAATTTCATTTGGTCAATATTTGAACAAACTAGAGGGTCTTGAGCAAAGAGGGCCTGTTTTACTAAACTTCTTACGAAAAAAATTAATTGTAAGTCAAAATCACAAATCATACTTGATGTTTTCAATCATTTTTAAATTCTGTCTGCCTTGTGACATCTCATTGGAATTGTCTTTAGAAGACAATTCCAATGAGATGAGGCATGGTAGAATTCCATATCTAGTTACTAATGTAGAAGCATTTTTAATATTATCTAGTTACTAATGTAGAAGCAACTTTAATTTTCACAAAAAATGATCGTAAGATGTTTATAGTTAAACAGTCCCCTGATTCCCTTCACATGCTTTATTAATTGATTAATATGAGGATCTAGACAATCTGTCATTGTGGAAGCAGAAATGGAAGATGTCATTCAATATAGCCAGGTGCCATATTATGAATATATAAGAAATAAAAAACCAAGAACTTCTCAGTAAATTTAACATAACCAGCCTTTGTCTGTTATCAGTCAAGCCACATATCTTGGAATTGAAGTATGGTCAAACCTCTCTTGGTCTCAAAAGCATGTCTGTCATACGGTATCTGAAATGCTCATTATTTGCTCCAATGTGAAGTGCCTTGCATTTAGATGCATTAAAGGACAATTTCCATTTGCTACTCCAGTGGCACAGATGGTCTAAGTTATTTTGTAGGTTTTCTAAAACAAAAGAATACGACTGGCGCAAGAACACTACCCTGAGGAACTCCGCTAACAATGTCGGCCCATGATGATGTCTCTGTTCCAATTCATACTTGTTGTCTTCTTCCAGTAAGAAAGCTTTTTGTCCCAGTGCTCCAGATAATTTCAAGAGGCATCAGTACTGTACTGATCCAAATTATTTTGAATCAGTACTTGATTCGGGGATCAGTACCAGCATACTTTTGGTATCAAAAAAAAGAAGAAATATCAATTTTCGTTTCTTTCTTTTATATAATTGGAAATCAACCTGAGCTCTTTTACCCAATACAGAGATGGTTAACATTAATACCTTAGTGTTAAAATACAACAAGATCATTGGAAAAAGTTATAATTTCTTTATCAAGTTAAATTGAAGTTTGTTTTGCAACAATTCCCTACCTCTTGGAATACTCATTAGCTTAGTGTAGAATTTAAGAAGTATGTTTTGTTCATGACTTATAGATATACGTCATACTTTAAATCTATTTTTCTTCATTATTTATGAATACTTGTTAATTTTCATTAAAAAGAAAAGCCTCTTACGATATTTCAACTAAAACTTACATGACAGCTATCACTGAAGCTATAAAGTAGTGTCTGAAGTACTTCTTAAAAAAAGTTCAGATGTTTTCTCAAGAGAACAATTCAATTTTGAACTTTTTTTCAAGAAATACTTCTTACCTTATGAAATACTACCTTTAAATGAAAATTTTTCAATAGGGATTCATAAAAAAGATGCAGAAAACTTAAACATTTTAATGAGAATAAGCCTGAGTGATTTCACAGACTATGCTTCCAAAACAGTTGTCTATTCATAGCACAGCCATTTAAATCCAGAATGTAATTATACTATTGCGTTCTTGATTTATATGGTTGTGCTAGCCTTGTGATTCTCCTTGCCTTAGCATATCTCCACAACCTTATTGCAGGGCAGGGGTCATAGTCCTTAAAATCAGGCCCTTCACTACAAATTCTCATTAAAAAATATCTAAGTTCTCTGCTCTTAGAGAACATCTGAACTTATTTTTCAAACGGTTTTGTAGTGAAAAAGATCTCTCACATGCAACACTGGTTATACACATACACAGAGCAATTTTACATAACTTTGACATGTTTGGAAGCATATCTTCATGTTAAAGTAAGACATTTCGAATCAACATCTTCATTGACAGATTCCTATATGTCCCCTTTATCATAGCTTTTAGTCGATTCCATTCTAGTTTAAGCCCATTTTCATCCAATAAAGGTCTCACCGGGGTTTCTCTAATTTCGTCATTTTCAGTTATTTTAACAACTTTCTCCCTCCCATAAAATTCAGCTATATCATCAATAGCACCATCAGCTAACTCTTCATGAAAAATTGTAGGCTCAAAAATAGCCGACAGATTACATAAAGTGTCACCATCTTGTTGAGTGAGTCTATCCCTAAGCTTTGACTGCAGGCATTCAATGTATCTACCAACCAAGTTAAGAACCTCTGTTTTGGCAATTTGAAAATTACCAGACAATGGAACTCCCTTTAGACCACCATCTTCATTTAGCAGACGACACATTTCTTTGAAATGCCTGCCCCCTCCTTCTTGATTTAGAACATTTAAGCTAGCCAATGTTCCCTCCAATTTGGGTTTAACCTCACTGAAAATCAAATTCTCTTTCTGAAGGCTGCGGCTAAAAGAAGCAATTTCTTCATGTATATCTAGCATAAAGCTTGTCAAAATAGCAGACTTTTTACTATCAAAATATGTATGCAAAGCCTTTGCAGTACTATTATTGACTCCTAATTCCGACAAAGTAGCAACAAATGAGGGATAGCATTCATGGACTACTTCTACAGCTCTTTTCAAACTAAGCCATCTGACTACATGCGGTTCCTTTATTTTTAACTCTGGGTCATCAAATATGACTTGCATTTCTCTCAACTTAGCAGACCTAACAGCGGAACTACTAAAATGAATAAAGAGAGTATTGAACATGGATTTGAATTTTTCTAATTGCTTGTTTCCCTTGATGGAATCTACAGATCCCAAAGCTAATCTATGTGCAAAGCAATGGACTTGGGTGATGAAAGGGGAGTACTTTGATTTAATCTGAACCCCAACACCCATTCTACACCCAGTCATTGTTGCTGCTCCATCAGTTCCGAGACCTACCATTTTGGTAAGATCCAGGCCAAGTTTTGTTAACAGCTCATGAATATGATTAGTTATTGTATGAGCTCTACCATCATCAATACGAATGCTACCAAGATAAGAGGTTTGGGGACACCCTTTGTCTACATATCTTACACAAATTAAAAGTTTCTTCTCAACTGATAAATCACAAGATTCATCAATCATTATACCAAAGCAGTATGAATCCCTAATCTTTTGTATAACATTGTTTTGAAGTAATTTAGAAATTATTGTTTGTATTTCATGTATCGTTGTCCAACTTAAATTCTGCATTTGTGAGTCAAGACCATTGACAATGCTAAATTCAAGCAATTTGTTAATTTTTTCACTTGGAAGTTCTTCTTTGGCACAGAAATATATACTCCTGAATACAAGTTTATCCGATTCACTGATTGGATCTTGGTTTGGTTCATTCACATTTTGTTCTAGCTCATCAAAAATTATGGTACGTTTCAGCTGCCTGCTCAATCTCACTGCATCACGATGTTCTGAACTTTGGTCATGAGCTTTAATTGTGGAGAGTTGAATGTTTTTTGATCCTTTGGTTGCCATAGAATTTGACTTCTTGTGTTCTTGGCATACTGAACAATGTATCAGTTTCTTCGTAACTCCAGTATCAGAGTAAGTTTCAACTTGAAGCCAAGGGTATTGGCTCTTCCAGGACCTCTCTGTCTCTGCCAGAACTGCTTGTCCATCTATAAAAATAGTAATTCAAAAATAATCTATTACCATATGCAATACAGTAATAGTTATTTTCCATTACTTAAGATTCTTTGATAAAAAGAATTCAGGAAAGCAAGCACAAAAATAAAATAGTTCATGCATATTATAGGGCATTTAATAAGCATGAATTTTTTAAATGGTACTTGGTTCACTGAAAGAAAATAACATTTATTAGATAGGCAGATGTCAAAAAGAAGATATTTGCCTAAGATCAATACCATGGAACGTTTTCAACGAAGAGCAAGATAGATATGCCTTTTTGCTCTTTGATTCTATGTAAAAAGGGATGCACCCGGGTGGACCCTAAATGTGACCCCAGGGTCTTGTTATGAACAAACTTGGAAGAGGTCCATAAGATGATGCTATATTCTAAATATGAAAGCTGTCTGTCTTCTAGTTTCAAAGAAAATGATTTTTGAAGGTTTTCCTATTTTCACCCATCCTACTCAGATGAGCTGAAAGGGATGAGCCCGGATGGAGCCCAAATATGACCCAAGGGTCTTGATATAAACAAACTTGGTAGGGGCCGACTAGATGATGCTACATACCAAAAATGAAAGCAGTGTGCCCTCTGGTTTCGATTAGAGAAGATTTTTAAAAGATTTTCGCTCTTTGATTCTATGTAAAAAGGGTTGCGCCCGGGTGGAGCCCAAATATGATCCTAGGGTCTTGATATGAACAAACTTTGTAGAGGTCCACTAGATGATGCTACATACCAAATATGGAAGCTGTCTGCCTTCTGGCTTCATAGAAAAAGATTTTTGAAGATTTTCATTTTTTTACCCTTTGTGCTCATAAGAGATAAAGGGATGCACCCGTGCAAAGCCCAAATATGACCCAAGGGTCTTGATATGAACAAACTTTGTAGAGGCCCACTAGGTGATACTACATACCAAAAATGAAAGCAGTGTGCCCTCTGGTTTCCATTTAAGAAAATTTTAAAATATTTTCGCTCTTTGATTCTATGTAAAAAGGGTTGCGCCCGGGTGGAGCCCAAATATGATCCTAGGGTCTTGATATGAACAAACTTGGTAGAGGTCCACTAGATGATGCTACATACCAAATATGGCAGCTGTCTGCCTTCTGGTTTCATAGAAGAAGATTTTTGAAGATTTTCATTTTTTTACCCTTCGTGCTCATAAGAGATAAAGGGATGCACCCGTGCAAAGCCCAAATATGACCCAAAGGTCTTGATATGAACAAACTTTGTAGAGGCCCACTAGGTGATGCTACATACCAAATATGAAAGTTGTCTGCCATCTGGTTTCAGAGAAGAAGATTTTTAAAGATTTCGCTCTTTGATTCTATGTAAAAAGGGTTTGGCCCGGGCAAAGCCCAAATATGACCCCAGGGTCTTGATATGAACAAACTTTGTAGAGGTCCACTAGATGATGCTACATACCAAATATGAAAGCTGTCTGCCATCTGGTTTCAGAGAAGAAGATTTTTAAAGATTTACATATTTTCACCCTTTTTGTTAAGGGTAAAGGGAAAGTTAAGGGTGGATTTCATTTATTTGAACAGCTATAGTAGAGCTTGACCCAAGGAACATCCCTGCCAAGTTTCATCAAGATTGGCCCACTGGTTTAGGAGGAGAAGATGTTTAAAGAAATTGTGGACGACGGACAACGCACGACGCACGACTGACGACGGACATTCTACAATCACAATAGCTCATCTTGAGCACTTCGTGCTCAGGTGAGCTAAAAAAAAACAGAAAAAAAGGACCAACCATTATTTGTCATTTTGAGGTTACTCTGATGATAAATTATTTCCTATTTCAATCAATTTTCTGAAATATCTTTAAAATTATTGAAAACTGTTTATATTAGGTCGGCACCAAAATTAACCAACTTCACATTTTAAAAATACGCGTATCTACCATAGTAGACACTCAAACTATTAATTTCACCTCTGCTTCTATAATGAATCGTCAAAAATACGATTTTTTACAAGGCAATCTACAAGGCAACAAAAGTATAAATTTGATTTGATTTTTTTCTTATCATAATTCCTTATGATAATATCTATGCATAATCATAACTAATTTTTTTTTTCGCTTCTAACAGGCGTCAAAACTAGCGAGAACAAAACTGCTCTGAGTGAATCAATACGGCCTCAACTTACCATGCTTTCGGAAACTTTTCTCCACGACGGAGATAACAATTTCGTCAATAATCGCTTTTACGATTGTTTCTGGCTTTGGGGGGCTTCTATTATCAGTAGACGGCTGGAAAAAGCTTTTCAATGTTTTCTGCCTCGACGTTGCCATATTTGCGATGTAGTGAATTGGAACAACCGCTGGTTTCACATCACGTACGACAATAAATTAGAACAAGCATTCGATGCTGGGTACCGTCTCTGTTGACAGAAATTTTCCCACGGTATGCATTCCATTGTCACGGAAAAGGACGGAAAATTGGTCGGTCACTTCCGAGTGATGTTTCAAATGAAAGATGGGGATGTTCGGCAAAATTGGAAATGGCCAAGTGATAATTTGAAATGCAAGAGAAAGTTCCCTTTTAGTTACGCGTTCGCACCTAGTTATGTCCGTACCCGTGATGAACGGTCCGTATCCTTTACGGAAACTCGCAAAAAAACATCCGTAACCAGAAAATTTACGTCCGTAAAATACGGAAAAACGGATCCTATCTGGAGCGCTGTTGTCCATTTCAAAATGTGGTCTCTGATGGCTTAGAAGTATAGTTTATGAAGCAGGCGTTCATGGGGTACACTGTTGAAAGCTTTACTAAAATCTAAGTAAATGACGTCAACTGGGGTACCATTGTCTACATGCTTTGTCCATTCATTTATTATCTCTAACAGTTGTGAAGAACATGATCTGCCGGGGCGAAAACCATACTGAGAATCTATACCTTTGGAATGTAGGGAAATATGTAAGCCCTTACGGCTTGTTATTCCCCTCGTCTTCGTTTTCTTGTGGTCTTCCTCTAGGTCATGTATACTAATATATGTCGCTAGTATTGAATCTCTTCTCTATCCACACTTTATCAAGTCTCGATTTAAAAGCATTTACGGAATTGGAGCAAACAATTTCATTTGGCATTAGATTCCACATGTTAATAACCCAGTGAGAAAAAGAATTGAGTCTGACTGATTTATTAGCACAAGGTTTTTGCAATTTATATACGTTTCCTCCTAGTTCATGGGGGTTTGTAGAAAGCGTAAACATCTTGGTAAAGTCATATTCGTCTATCTTATGAATGATTTTAAAAAGTTGAATCATGTCTCCTCTCTGTCCTCTATATTCTAGTGTAGGTAAATTGAGTTCTTGTAAGCAAGTGTTGTAAGGTATCTGGTAGTAGATCTATCTATCTATCTATATATACTGCCTGACTCCCCTTTCGGGTATTACTGGCAGGTCTTTTCAGACTAAACGCAGGACTGGTTTCCGGCTGAAAAACAACAATAACGGGGCCCGCTTTGGCCTGAAATAAGTTGGCCCTTAGTCTTTCATGTTCATGAATTAGGTTGTATTAAAAGAGTGACGAAATCTTGACCAATGCCAAATGAAGCCGCGAAAACACAATATTTTAGCATTTCATCCAAAAAGTAATGAATAATACCTTGACTCAAGATCCGTATCTTCTACTGGTTCTTGTTTTACACTTGTATCCATTGGTTCTTGCTTTATATTTGATGCCATTATTTACCTGAATGTGTTTTTCCTATATTTCAGTTCAAGGCAAACTGAAACGAAACCGGAAGTGTAAAGGTAATACGGCTTCGGGCTTATAAAACAATAAAAATCTCAGATATGATATTACTTAACACTCATCATATTGAATGCTATCTTCAATATCAGAGAAATGCTATACATAGCAAGAGAAGAATCAAAGTTTTACTAAACAATAATTCAAATTTATGCAAATTATTTAGTCCGATCCAACCATGACGATAATGGCGGAAGGCGAGGTAAAGAAATATTTATAAACGATGAAAACCGCCAATTCTACCTTCATATGAGTATTTAAATTGTGTTGTTAATGTTCTTTGACTTTTTCATCCTTTTATATACATATCTTTGCTTCAGAGTGACCTTACAGAAGGCTGTAGACTTCCCGTTCTCTTGACAAATGGCGACGGTTGGCGTAAGTTATTTTTAGTTATGGTGGTAGTGAAAAGATTCGTTGACCTATATTTGAAATCGAAAGTACAAATATTTGTGTGCATTTCAGGCCAATGGAGGTAGATGGTTATATTTAAAATTTAGATTTAAAATTCATCTTTAGCTCACCTGAGCACAACATGATGCTCTTTTAGGGGAGCTTTTAGGATCACCCTGAGTCCGTCATTAGTCGTCTGTTGTCAACTATCTGAAAACTTCTTCTCCTGAAGTTCGAGGGATTTGCACCAGTACTTTGGTATTGGTTACTCCCGGTACCATGACGTCCCGAGTAAAGTACCGGTTCCTACTTACGGGACCTAGATCAATGCAATTTAAGAAAATTTCATAACAGCTTTGCATTTAAATGCATTAATCTTTACAAAGTTATTTACTTGCAAAATATCAATGTAACAATGCGGACAATCTTACTGATTTGTTTGTATTTGAGTCCTGAGAGAAGGAAGTTAACACCAGACGATTGTGTCAATTATATTTATTGATATTTTTTCTTTTTTCATTTTGCCAAAAGTGCATTTTGGATGAAGAATGAAATTATTTGAACAATAAGTGTAAAATAATTTTTTCCTGAGTCTCAGAAACTTGCATTATTCAATGTTTACAAAGATTATAAAGTCTTGCATGTCAATGCTTTGTTACCAGAAGACGGTACTGAGTGCCGATCTTAGCCCCTGCTACGACTTTATGGCAATCAATCGATGATTAATGAAGACGGAAACTGACAAGAAATCAATCAAGCTCTAATCACAAATTATTATCAGGGTTACGGGTATCAAGAATTCTTCGCATACCCTGCTCAATTGAAAAGGGTGAAAAAGATTATTTTACATTGTCTTCAAATTTGTTGGATAAAGTCCTACCTGCCGTGAAAATATGAAATAAGCGCATTTCCCCATGTTAAATCCAACAACAGAGTCAAATATAGCAAATGAATTTATCCTCATACTAGAAAGGGTTTGATATCTCACAAGGATTTTCAAGTGTGGGCTGTGTGCCAAGTCTAGATGCAGCCCCAAAAATAGTCAAACACCTGGTGTCCGCACCTTTGATGATCCGTTCCCCCTCCTCGAAAAATAAACTGTTCTGGACGCTTAACTCAATTATAAAAAGTTTTGTAGATTCGACAGATAGCCTCATTGACTTAATGTGGGATGATTGAACAAAACATGAAATACCAGTAATTTCTTTCTTTGGTTTTAATTGCACAAAACTTCCATATTTTTGGATGAAAAAAATATAATCGTATTTCAGACAAAATTTTAGATCATGATTCTGTTGCCGTTGTTACAGAAAACAACTAAATAACAACTGACTGCTGTCATTTTGTCATAAGTCGCTTCCCAAGCTTAGGTAGTTGTGATATCATAACTGTCATTTGATAGTCTGATGTGTCTTGACCGTCAGCATATCAGAGAGAGGGGTACATTATTGCAGCTAGCGCCCCGGTATACTTTTATTGTTTGCTTCTGACCCCTAAGGTATTTTAGAGTTGGAGTTAATTCACAATGTTCGACATGTGGAAGCTAATAATTAAGATAATTAAGGCCTAATATAGATGCTGAGGGCAATGTTATCACAAGTAGGCCTAATAATGATTTAGCTTTGATTTGACATGTGTTTCAATTAGAAAGAGCACAAAAAGGTACTTGACAGAATACTTAATGCTAAATGACTGTCCAACTGTTCATACACGAGTGAGTGCTACGCCAGTGTAAAGTAATTGGTATTGGAATCATTAGGAATCGGAAAAGGTTAAAAAGTATCGAGTCAGTTTCGGAATCTGTTAAATTCTAAGGGTGCCCATCCCTATCCTGAACGACTGGGCTGATTGCAATGAAACTTTGCCAAAATATTCCTTGGGTGACACTTTTTAAACATTGTTTGCAAAATTCTGATTGGCCCATAGATATGGAAGTGGCAGGATGTGGCATTTTTTCACTTTGAAATTTTTGAACATCTCCTTCTGTCTATTTCAATGAAACTTTACTGGAATGTTCCTTGTGTGACCCTTTTCAAAAATTGTTCAATTTTGATTGGCCATAAATATGGGCGTGGTAGGGCAGGGCTTATTTTGAGCCTGAAATCTTTGAACAACATCTCCTGAACCACTGGGCTGATTTTAATCATTCTTTACCAAAATGTCCCTTTGGTTTTAAATCATTGTTCGTAAAATTTTGATTGGCTCACAATTATGGGCATGGCAGGGTGGGGCTTCTTTTGGGCCTGAAGTCTTCTCAGCAATGAATGGGTGGGCAGAGTCTATCACTTTGAATTCTTAGAATAACATCTCCTCTTCAACATTTAGGCAAATGTGAATGAACCTTTGCCAGAAAGGTACTTGGATGAGATCCTCTGGTCCAATTAAATTCATGTGAGTGGTTAAGGGCCATTCTGGCCCTCTTGTTTCTGGTTATATTATTTGAATAGCACTATCAAGACATAAGCTTCTCAAAGATTCAGTAGAGAGGTCTAAGGCCTCATGGCCCTCTTTTTTAGAATAAGAAAGAAATTGTAAGTTTTTTAGCAGAAGCAAAATTTTCCTGCTGTGCTCTCCATCTCAAGCTACTTACTTACTTACCTAAGTAATTTCATTGTCCAGTATATGCTATGATCATTGCAAGACAATTTTAATATGTAAAATTTATTTGTTTATAAATTTGTTTTCAGATTGGGCTGAAATACTCGGGAAGAAGGAGGTCAATGGAAAGCCTTTGTTCTATATTCACTATGATGACTGTAAGTACTTTTGTTACTCTTTAGACATTGTGATATTTATGTTTTAGATAGAGGCTGTATAGTACATTCTAAACAAGTAAACCCTCAAATGGAGCAAGTGCAGGTGACATTAGGAGACATGATTAAATATCTGCATCAAATCACACAGTTTGTAAGAAACAATGTAAATCGTCTTGCAACTGCCTGGGGGAGTTATTCGTTAGCCCAATCCGACATTCAGCTGGTTTTGTCTTGTCCCTAAGGTAGCCCCTATTGAAAGTTTTGATTGTACTATGAAAAATTGATGCAAATATTGAATATCTTAAGGGCCAGAATTAATCCTTGACAGAAAATTTTAGGAGTGGAAATAAGACATTTTTCAGATTTTTTTTAGGGTCAGCACCCTGGTGTAAGGGTCAAACAGGCGCCCTGTCATAGTGTGTAAAATTTACATGAAGTTACTTATTGCCTCTTGTTTTCAGTCAACAAACGTTTGGACGAGTGGGTCCCAGAGGAGAGGATGGATGTCAGTAAAATGGAGTTTCCCAAGAAGGACCAAAAAACGCCAAAAAAGGAGCCTGGCAAGACTGGTACATCAAGTAGACCATCAACACCAGACAGGGAAATTGTTGTGGTAATTTTTGTTACATACATCAATGGCTTAGTGCAAAACAGTTTTAACTATCTATAAACGTAGGGAGTTACAACTGTTTTGCATTTAGCTGTCGGTATGAACCCTTGTCGTACTGCATGAAAAAATAGCAAGTTGCATTGAAAAAAAACCAAAGTGCTAGATACACTGGATGTATCTATTGAGGGTATGTCATTATTTTGAATGTGGTATTTAAAATCCTGGGAAAAAAAGAAAAATAGGTGGTATGGACTAAGACAAGACTGCATGTATGTGCAGGCCGATCTTTGTCTATACCTCTTGCATAAGGAGAAATATTGAGGGTTCAGGATTACAAGGGCTTAAATCCAATTGGTGATCAGATTCTAGAATATAGAGAGAGATTACTGAATAAGACTACAATTAGTAGAAAAGCATCAAACAGGTATTATAAATCTCTCCAAAGCATTTTTGGAAGAGGAGGAATTGTATTTTACAAAGATTTTTCTTTTACCTTCCTAATAGAATCTTCACTTTTAAAACAATTTTTTGAAAATGAGTAAATTTCAGAACATACCCTTCAAGATGTTGCTAAAAGTTATAATTTATATGATATTTGTTGACTTCAAATGTAAACCAATGTTGTCTTACGATATTTAGATTTAGGGTTTGATTTATTGGCTGCGGAAAATGTACAGTCTGACAATAATTGTCTCTAAGGGTGGATATTCATACAATAACCTATGATGAGTAGCCACAGGTTCAAAAAGTATGCGCTGCTGTCATTGTGCAGTCGGTAGCACATCAGACTATCATTCAAATGGTCCCACAAATGGGTGGATAATCATAGACCCATTTAGGATAGTAGCTGGAGGCAAGGAAAGGATGTACATGTAATGGTAGTACTGGTGTGAGAAATACCTGGAATCTATTGTTAGGCACTACAGCAGCTGTGATATAACTGAAAGATTGTTGAAAGCGGTGTAAAACCCCAGTCAGTCAAACAAAAAAACAAAAAATAAGTAGTGGTTGTGCTGCAGTAAGTATATCATGGAATCCTTGGTAAGATGCTCCTACAATAGTGGTAGGACAGAATTACTTTTTACAGTAGTGTCAAACCCAATTCAAACATTGTCTTTCAAGATAAAGCAAAGATGGAAATAGTTTTAATTGATAACTAAACACGATAAAATGGTTAGAAACTTCTGTTTTCATTTCAAAATATAACTTTTTTCATTCTCCTGAATGTTAGTTATGTCCCCCTTCGAAGAAGAGGGGGTATATTGCTTTGCACTTGTTGGTTAGTCTGTCTGTCAGTTCGTCTGTAGACGGTTTTTGTCTGGAGCATATCTCAAATAGCATACAAGCTAGAATTATGAAACTTCACAGGTGGATAGACATCATTGAGGAAAAGTGCAGTGCAAAAGAACCATAACTCTACTCATCATAATTTTGTGAGTTGTTGCACTTTGTTGATCAACAAAGAATAGGCACTGACCTGCTTCAAAGGGGGAAATAAATGTTTTACGTTCATCTCTTGTTTACAGAATGGTTCGGGTTTGTCGTTATTGCCAAACAAAAAACAACCCAGTATACCTGGTAGTGGTGGGAGTCGTAAACGTAAAATAGAAGATGAGGTAATTATCGATTACATAATTCTGGATTGGACTTCAGAATCATCAGGTATCAACGCCAGTCCTCGGGCCCAAGGCCTGTGACTTTTAGGGAGAACAGGGTTGAAATGGTACCATGTTGTAGGGCCTTCAGGCCTGTTGTAATTGTTCAACTTAATTTCTTAACCTTGTAGATGGATCTATATCAATTTTCTGTTTCCCATACTCAGATTTTCATGTTTTCCCAAATTGATGAAAAATTAGCTTTTATAACAAGCAATATCTTCTTGTAGCTCACTATTTCCTGTCCAATGAAAAACTCTTTCTCAGGAGGACCTGTTAAACTTAGGTAGAAATTAGACCCTGTATGTCCTTCAGCCTTGTTGTAAGAAACACTTAATGTCAATTCCTGTATCTCATCTTGGATCACTGACTGAGGCAAATATCCTTACATATATTTCTCTCCCACCAATTGATGGATTACTGCAAATTGAAAGGAGACTACCAAACTACCAAACAAATAACATACTTACTAAATCATGGTTTGACCTTCTGAAATTGTGAGAATAAGACACAAGTTTACAAATAATGATGTAACATTTGAGGTATCAGTTCAGACCAATCCTAGGCAATAATAACTTGAATTTTAGTGATGAAATGGTTGATTTACACAATGATTTGCAGAGTTTAGGGCAACATTTTCATAGAGTTCCCTTGAATTAAGTTTTCATCTATAGGCTATGTGTTATATAAGTATAAGCACCTTTTGTCAAAGGTACAGATAAGAGGGATATTGTCATTTTAAAATCTTGTTTAACCCAATGATTTTGGTATTGATTTGAATTGTATATTGAGATGATTTCATAATGACCCACTATGTAGAATTTTTGAAAGTATTGTTGAAATGATTGCATTTGAAATCCAAAATAACCCCTCTATCTGTTTCTCTGTTTTGTTACAGATTATAGACCCTGTCAGTTATCCCACAACTCCAGTAACACATCTCAACAGTTCTGCGGTAAGAGTTTTACCTTTGCTCTGCTCTTTTGAACATAAGGCACAGAATTTGTTATCCTGATTCAATTTGTTAAACTTGGAATAAGTCTCACATTCAAGTTAGATTTTAAAATACCAATATTGGTTCATTAGATCCAAAAGCAGTGCTCTTGCTTTGTATTTTAATTTGAAATACAATGTTACAATAGTTAGTTATCCATTTGCAAAACAGGATTTGAAGTAGATGTTTACTTTGGACTCATTAAATAGAGAATTATCATTTGTTTCAGGTTAGATCGATTTATATTTCATCGAGTGAACAACAAGAGCTTTATTTTCATGAGTCAGCCACAAGTGAAAATATTACTTCTATTGTTCACAAAAGGAAATATCAATCAATCCTGCTAGAAAAACCAAACAATCATTTTATTTCTTTAAATGCATCAATGAGATAAAAAGTGAAAATTTTGGGACAAATTTTCTTAAAGCGCATCATTTTGCTCATGATTTTTAAGCAGCATTCATTATGATGGCACTTATGTGGCTCCACTTAGATGAGGTCAGATTGGGTGAAATAAACGAAAGCAGGGTAAAAGTTTTTTGATAATTTCACTTCTTTGGTGGTTAGTTTATCATATTGATAATCTACTGTTATTTCTGGATAAACTACCAATAAGCATTTAAGAAGCCATTGTCATAGTGAATATGACTTTGAGTAGTATTGCATTAAAGTAAAAACTCTGTAGCATTATTTCTGGATGCATTGACAATGTTATGGAAAATATTAAACTATTCTGATTGAATAAGGAAAATAGATGGTTAATACTGAGATCTGAGCCCAAGGTTTTGAAATTTTCTTTGTGCCCAACTGAGAATATTCTTTAAATAAAACTTAAAATAAATGTATGAACAAAAAAGATAATATTAATAAGTTGTTATTTATAACAACTTATCAATATTATCTTTTATATCCAAACATTCAAATTAGTATTACAACAAAATTACTACTTTAGTAATAATTTAAAATTTGAGAAACATTTGAAAATGTTGAGAATGAAAAACCTTTTATAACCCTCGTCCCAGAGTTTTCAAATGTCTGGTCTTGGTTTATGTCTCCAACCATAGCAGAAATATTCTAGGTACAGTATGGCAAGGGTTAAAAAGCTGCAACAGAAAATATTTCGTGTAGAGCAGAAAACATGGGAAGGAAATATGTTTTTGAGAAATATCTGTGAAAAAATAGTCATCTTTTTTTACCTTCCCTAATTGGTATTGGCATAATCAATTTAGTCTTGTCAATCAAAAATTGAAGAATTCTGATTATTTATACCTCCACAAACATAATTTTATGAATGCAAGTATGCTTTTACTAGAAGTAATCACTTACAAAAATGTCTCAAATTGACAAAATCATGACTTTCCTCCTTGATGACACTGAATTATAAGAAATAATGAGAAAAGTTATAACAGTTCATGGTGGTATGAGCTTTATCTCATCACACATATATCAATGGCTCAGTTTAAAACAGTTGTAACTGCCTATATGTTAATAGGCAGTTACAACTGCTTAAACTGATCCATCTGTATTTATCTGCTTTGTATATTCATACTTTGATTGTAGAACTTATAATATGTATAATCATACATGTATATTTCAGGGCTCAGAGCCTATGTCGGGTAGCAGAGCATCAACACCAAGTATACCCCATGTTAACTCCTCTGTAAGTTGAATTTCTAATGTGAAACTCTTACACATATTCTATAAATGAAGAGTGATTTCCTGAATGAAGAATTATCATTCTTGTTACCTTTATCTGCAC
This sequence comes from Fragum whitleyi, assembly GCA_948146395.1. Lineage (NCBI taxonomy): Eukaryota > Metazoa > Mollusca > Bivalvia > Cardiida > Cardiidae > Fragum > Fragum whitleyi. The sequence continues at coordinate 17,898,445 of OX411544.1, forward strand.
TCACAGTCAGTTCTGCAACAGACTCCCAATCTTCAATCATGTGTTCATTGGTTTGATCCTCTGCTGCAGCACATGCCCTATTCAATATTTGTCTGCATCTATTGGTGGATTATCATAAACTTCAGAGGGATAGCAGCTGGAGGCTAGGAAAGGATGTAATGATAGCACTGGTTCAAGAATTACCAGAAATTCATTGTTATGCGCTCCAGCTGCCACGAAAAGGTAGTGAACATTCTATGAGAAACTGAGACAGAGATCATAGCTTGATTACTTAATGCAGGAGTTGCTGCCTTTTGTACTTCCGCAAATTGGTAATTTTGCTCACACCTAAGGTATGAAAATTGACAGCAAAGCCACATTGTTTCCAAAAGCAAGTTGTAGATAGGTAACATAGACACCTCAATTGTGGGTTAAATATACTAGTTAAAATTTTCTGCTTCCAACCAATGGGTCTATAAATTGTTGATCTATTTGGGATAGTTGGAGGTAAGGAAAGGATGTTATGGTAGTACTGGTGTGAGAAATACCAGTTATCCTTTATTAGGTGTTCCAGCCACTGCAATATAGCTGAAAGATTGTTGTTACCAGCGTAAAACCCCATTCAAACAAACAAATCCAACAAGCTGAACTGTAATTGCCTGCAATATATATCAAATAAGGAGTCCCATGGACTTACAGGATCATAAGAGAATATTTTGTAAAATAAAACACAGGGTACTTTTCTTTTCAACCTTATCAAATGTAGATCTTTTCACTACTAAAGTTTGCTTGCATCCATTAGTAATTTCAATCAAAAAAAAAATATTTTTCCAGGGGAGAAACTAGTGGTAAAGAAGAAAGTGTGAAAGTGCTTGTATTTTTTTTCCCAATTACGTAAATTCAGGATCCTTACTTTGAGCTTGGACTCATTTATTTCATAAGTTGGTAGTCCAATGGACTTGTTATTCATAGCAATTCAATGTTTATCCCTGTGTTCTAGACAAACATATTTTGTCATTGCATACCATATTATCAAGCTTATTTTTCATTTTATTTACTGCAGCAAGATTTCAATACAGAAGGGCCACCCTCAGCACCTAGACAGACAGGCAGTATGGTGGCCCATCATGATGATGCTGTCACTCGAATGAAGAATATAGAACTTATAGAAATAGGACGGTATAGGATTAAACCTTGGTACTTCTCCCCATATCCCCAGGTTGGTGTTATCATAGAGAAATAGAACATTGAAACAAATAATTTAGCTTGTGCGTGACATTTCCAGCAATTTTAAACATGATGAGGTTCAAACTTTGAGCAGCCTCGACAGTTCCACAGTATGACGGGAAGATTTGCTGTCTGTCTGAAGACACATCTAGACATCTATCTGTGAAGTGCAAAGGAAAGACTCTGGCCAGACTGTGCAGTTGCACAGGCTGACCAGGGTCTTTGCTTGGCGCTTATTTCAAATTGTTGGAAAGGTCATGCACAGGCTCATTTGTACTTTTCATTGTATCAAGGTGGTCTAGGGATAGAAATTATTTAAAAAGGGATTCATGATAAAACCTTAGTTCTTTTCATTATATCTTCATAAAGAGTTTTGCCAAAGTATTTATAATACTAACTGAGGTACCCTTCTAAAAAATGTCACAAGTAACAACAAAAGTGATGGATTATAACATGATGGCGTAAAATGCATATATGAAATAAGAAGAACTTTATTTGCAATAAATTTTATATGTCATGTGTTTTACTGTGTTCACAGCCTGCTCCGTCCTTTTATGATGTCATATGCCATCTTGAGCAGGAACACTATATGCTTTTGACGTCATATAACACACATGCTAAATGACACGCTTCTTTTTCTGTGAAATTTTCACAATGTCAATATCATTACAAGAAAAATGTAGTTTTACTATTTTACACCCAGAAAGGATAAAAGCAATTTATATTAGAGCTGTGATTGTTTTATAATGGATACAATTTCTTTTTTGCGTTTATGTGTCCATGAACAAAGTCTAATTTGGGAGGAGTTATACGCAAAGCAAAATCCTCAGGCTCCTCCCTCAGATTTTACCTTTTGCATATAACTGGAGAAGGAGGAGTTATATGCAAAGGTAAAATCTGAGAGAGGAGCCTGAGGATTTTGCTTTGCTTATAACTCGACCCCCATCAGACTATTTTTATGGTCATTTCAACCAGTATATGAAATCATTTCATAAATATACGCAGGCCTTCTAGATGACTGGAACCCAGTTAAATGTTTCCAAACCTTTTAATTTGATTTAAGTCATGTAAACTTTTATTTTCCTTCAAAAAGCTTTGGAAGCCTTTATTTTGAAAATTAATCCTATAAATTTGGGAAATCAGTACCCCCAGTAAGCAGTAAGCCATCAGCTTTTTTCTTTCACTTTTTAACATTCTGTACATGTAAAAGTAAGAAGTACACAAATACAGAAACTCAAAGAATAAACTTGAAGGTTTATCTTTAATAAATATCTTTGGTGTTTTACTATTGTGATTTTAATCCATGACAGTATTTGATCAGAATATCCAGAAATACAAAATGATTTGAAATATTTATTTGCTATTTAGTAATGTCTGATTGTCCAGAAATGAGCCTTTGATTTGTCTGAGAGAAAATTTGCAAAAAAAACTTTGATTATATGGGTACCTGCTTGTGAGCCTGTCATATTCTGCCACAGACAGGATGATACCTTTTATGCCATTTATTTGAAATGAGCCTGTGTGTGTGACATTTCCAACAATGTCATCTGTGAGCAAAGCAAATCCTCTTTCCAGCCTGTGCATTCTGCACAGTCTGGCCGGAGTCTTAACTATGCACTACAACGATAGATAAGAATTCTACTAATCATCAGGTCGTCAGAGAATATTTTATTGGAATTTGTTCATGTTTAGGCTGCTCAATGTTTATGCATTGCAAACATTTGAAATTGTTGGAAATGCTGTGCATAGGCTCAAATGTTTCTGGTAAAACTTTAACCCCTCTCATGCTTTTCTGGACATATTATCCCCCACCATTTTCTGCGAAGGGATATAGAAATGGTCTCCCTCTGTCATTCCGTCCTTCCTTCATTCCGAGGTTGCGTCACTAAACTTGTTCAGGAGCATATCTCCTAAAGTAAAATAGCTGTCAACTTGAAACTTTATGGGTGGATAGATCTCATTGAGGAGAAGTGCAGTGCAAAAGAACTACAACTATTGCTTGCATAATTTTGGAGTTATTGCCCTTTGTTATTTTTAAGACTTAGATTTTGTCCGGAGAATATCTACTAAAGTATTAAAGCTATCAACTTGAAACTTTATGGGTGGATAGATCTCATGGAGGAGAAGTGCAGTGCACAAGAAGAACAACTCTTGCTTGCATAATTTTTGAAATATTGCCCTTTGTTATTTTAAAGACATAGATTTTGTCCTGAGCATATCTCCTAAAGTATAATGGCTATTAACTTGAAACTTTATGGGTGGATTGATCTCATGGAGGAGAAGTGCAGTGCACAAGAACTACAACTCTTGTTTGCATAATTCTGCAGTTATTGCCCTTTGTTATTTTAAAAACTTAGATTTTGTTGGAAGTCAATCTTTTAAAGTACAAAGAACTCTTAATCTATTAGGCTTCAGTTTACTATCAAGCTTTCAAGGCAGGGGACGGCCATGTCCGACATGGCTCTTGTTATATTTGTTTGGCAAACAGAGATGCAGTTTGACTCTAGCCTACACTATCTGCTTTCTACTATATTTTTTTATACCCCGCCGGAGGCAGACCTATATTGGCGTCATCTTCTCCGTCTGTCCGTCTGTCCGTCCATCTGTCTATCCGTCCGTCCGTACGTCCGTCCACTTTTCTTGTCAACGCAACTCCTCCCAAACTACTGGCTGGATCTTCTTGAAACTTGGTCAATGTTATCATCTCAATTGGTAGATGTGCATGAAGGAAGGATTTTACGGTTCGTTGATTTTTGCCTGAGTTATGCCCCTTGATAACTTAGTCTCTGGGTCCACTTTTCTTGTCAACGCAACTCCTCCTAAGTTTCTGGCTGGATCTTCTTGAAACTTGGTCAATGTTATCACCTCAATTGGTAGATGTGCATGAAGGAATGATTTTATGGTTCGTTGATTTTTGCCTGAGTTATGCCCCTTAAAAACTTAGTCTCTGGGTCCACTTTACTTGTCAACGCAACTCCTCCTAAGTTTCTGGCTGGATCTTCTTGAAACTTGGTCAATGTTATCACCTCAATTGGTAGATGTGCATGAAGGAATGATTTTATTGTTCCTTGATTTTTGCCTTAGTTATGCCCCTTAAAAACTTAGTCTCTGGGGCTTATTGCCTCAGTTATGCCCCCTTAAAATTTAGTCTCTGGGGCTTATTGAAATTGCAGCCTTGTGAATGCAACTCTTCCTAAGTTTCTGGCTGGATCTAAATGAAACTTGGTGGATGTTATAACCGAAATTGGTAGATGAGCATGAAGTAAGGATTTTATGGTTCATTAATTTTACCCTAAATTATGCCCCCTTAAAACTTAGTATCTAGGGCTTATTGAAATTGCAGCCTTTTGAACACAACTCCTCCTTACTTTTTGTCTTTATTTAAATGAAACTTGGTCAATGTCATCACCATAATTTGTAGATGTACATGGATCAAGGATTTTATGGCTCATTTATTTCCCTGAATTATGCTCCCTTAAAACTTAGTGCCTGGGGCTTATTGAAATTGCAGCCTTGTCTTGATTTAAATGAAACTTGGTCATTTTCAATTTGGTTCTGTCAAAATAAGTAGTGTCTACAATTATTTTCGTGAAACAGCAGCAAAGTGGCGGGGTATTTTGTGACGCACTCTTGTTAGCTCACCTGAGCACGAAGTGCTCAAGGTGAGCTATTGTGATCGTAGAATGTCCGTCGTCCGTCGTCCACAATTTCTTTAAACATCTTCTCCTCCTAAACCAGTGGGCTAATCTTGATGAAACTTGGCAAGGATGTTCCTTGGGTCAAGCTCTACCAAAGTTGTTCAAATAAATGAAATCCACCCTTAACTTTCCCTTTACCCTTAACAAAAAGGGTGAAAATATAAAAATCTTCTTCTCTGAAACCAGTAGGCAGACAGCTTTCATATTTGGTATGTAGCATCATCTAGTGGACCTCTACCAAGTTTCTTCATATCAAGACCCTGGGGTCATATTTGGGCTTTGCCCGGGCCCAACCCTTTTTACATAGAATCAAAGTGCGAAAATCTTTAAAAATCGTCTTCTCTGAAACCAGATGGCACACAGCTTTCATATTTAGTATGTAGCAGCACCTAGTGGGCCTCTACCAAGTTTGTTCATATCAAGACCCTTGGGTCATATTTGGGCTTTGCACGGGTGCATCCCTTTATCTCTTATGAGCACAAAGGGTAAAAAATGAAAATCTTCAAAAATCTTCTTCTATGAAACCAGAAGGCAGACAGCTTTCATATTTAGTTTGTAGCATCATCTTGTAGACCTCTACCAAGTTTGTTCATATCAAGACCCTAGGATCATATTTGGGCTCCACCCGGGTGCAACCCTTTTTACATAGAATCAAAGAGCGAAAATCTTTTAAAATCTTCTTTAATTGAAACCAGAGGGCACACTGCTTTCATTTTTAGCTCCACTGGCTGAAAGCCACTGGGGCTATTGTAATGGCGTTGTGTCCGTCGTGCGTCCGTCTGTCCGTGTGTGCGTGCGGTCGTAAACTTTTCTTTACAAATCTTCTCCTCAGAAACTACTGGATGGATTTCAACCAAACTTCACAGGAATGATCCTTGGGTGACCCTCTTTCAAAGTTGTTCAAGAAATTTTGATCCAATGAAAAACATGGATTTAAGGGGCGTGGCTAATTTCCAAATATGGTAAAAAGTGAGTTTTCTCAGATTCTAATTGATGGATACCAATTAAATTTTACATAAATGATCCTTGGGTGACCCTTTATCAGTCTACAAAAAATCATTGTGATTGGATGGAAAATATGCATTTTATGGGCGGAGGTCGATTCTCTCTATGTTATATAGTGGAAACTTTGAAAATCATTTTCTCAGAATGTAACTGATGGATATCAACCCAATTTCACTGGAATGATCCTTGAGTGACCCTTTATGAGTTTACGAAAAATCATTGTGATCGGATTGGAAATAATCATTTTATAAGCAGAGGTCATTTCTCAATATGTTAAATAGTGGAAACTTTAAAAATCATTTTCTCAGAATGTAAGTGATGGATATCAACCAAATTTCACTGGAATGATCCTTGAGTGACCCTTTATCAGTGTACCAAAAATTATTTTGATTGGATGAAAAATATGCATTTTATGGGTGGAGGTCATTTCTCAACAAGTTAAATAGTGGAAACTATGAAAATCATTTCCTCAGAATGTAACTGATGGATATCAATCAAAAATTTTTGGTATGATATTTGGGTGACTCATTATCATGCAGCCAAAAATCATTTTGATTTGATAAAAAATATGTCTTTTAAGAGTGGAGGTCATTTCTCTATCTGTTATATAGTTCAAACTTTGAAAATCATTTTCAACATCAGTAGAACCCCAAATATCTAAAAATCAAGTCAAAACATTTATTTGCTTTTACAAGAATTTCAAGCCTGTGGAGCGACTCAAGCCAATCATGGCTTTCTAGTTGGTATGTAGTATCATCTAGTGGGCCCCTACCAAGTTTGTTCATATCAAGACCCTTGGGTCATATTTGGGCTCCACCTGGGCCCATCCTTTTCAGCCCCTCTGAGCACGAAGGGTGAAAATAGAAAAACCTTCAAAAGTCTTCTTTTTTGAAACCAGTAGGCAGACAGCTTTCATATTAAGTATGTAGTATCATCTAGTAGACCTCTACCAAGTTTGTTCATATCAAGACCCTGGGATCACATTTGGGATCCAACCGGGTGCATCCCTTTTTACATAGAATCAAAGAGCAAAAAGGCATATCTGTCTTGCTCCTCGCTGAAAACGTTCCATGGTATTGATCTTAGGCAATTATCTTCTTTTTGACATCTGCCTATCTAATTAATGTGATGTCCCAGGGGTCAAAGAGACTCAGGTGAGCGATCTAGGACCATCTTGGTCCTCTTGTTGGAAAAATCTGGACTAGACATGTTGATATGTCTTAAGTTGATTATATATAGAAACTTGAAAAAAAAATGAAAATAGTCAGCATGATAAGGTGTTTACTTTTGCAATGATTGTGGGCTGGTTTTTGATGTGACCTGAAATTTTCTGAAATTCTATCTAAAACCTTTTCTTAAGCTCAAACCCCAAGGTCATCTTAAGTGACCTGTCTATTTTCTATTTCAGGATTTGACCAGCTGTCCCATGTTGTATATATGTGAATATTGTTTAAAATATGTAAATAGTAGTAAATGTTTAGAAAGACACTTGGTAAGTCATTTTTTGAATAAAGTTTGTTTTATAAAGGTTGAAAAAATAAATGGGAGGCTTTAGAATTAAGGAGTAGAAAATTGAAAACTAAAATCAGGTGGTCTTTAAACTTATTGGTCATACATATATTTATTTGTTTGAATGGAGTTTTACAATGCTATTATCAATCTTTTAGTTATATCACCTCAGCTGGAGCACCTAACAATGAATTCCTGGGTTTTCTTACACCAGTACTACCATTATATCCTTTTCTTGCTTCCAGCTGCTATCTCACATAGACCAATTGACCCATTGGTGGGAGACAAATAGTTGGAAAGGATGAGTGCCGCCGTAAGGGATCGAACCAGAGATCTCTATATTGACAGTCCGACACTACCAAATGCGCTATGACCGTGGCCCGGTTATATTGCTATACGCTTACACTTTTTTTATGCCAACCCCCCTCCAAATCAGTTAGATTGGGGACATATTGATTTACTTGTGTCCTGGTGTCCTGTATGTCTGCAACACTTGGGCTCTTATAATTCAATGGCTCAGCTAGAAACAGTTGCTAATGCCGTATAAAACATATATGCAGTTACAAATGTTTTGAGCTGAACCATCAAATTTGCTTTGCAATTATTTTGTGACCCGGCACGCGAAAAGGGACCATCTGGGAAGTCCGTAAAATTAAATCTCAAAAAGAGATTTGTTCTAGTAGAGGTCAATTGGTGGTCACATTTCGAAAACTCTTGTACAGGAATGTAGACTGTTAATTCTAGATTCAGAAAAATAGAAAAATTTCGATCCTAGTCAGCCTGCGCAACCCATAGATTGTAGACTCGCAGACTGTAGATTATAGAACTTCAAGCAGATTTTTTTGTAGAAACTTTGATGGGCCATTGCAAAGGTATTATGGGAACCTCAATATTTAAAATTATTCTGCTCTAACCCCTTTAAACTAATCAGAGTATGATTTGTGGTTTTGAAATTCCAATCAATGTTTCTATGACTTTCAGGCCAAATGTTTAGTACCACATCCACCAGGAAATGAAATTTACAGAAAAGCAAATATATCTGTATTTGAAATAGATGGTAGGAAAAATAAGGTAACTAACTTTATAGTCAAATTGATAATATAAGTCAGAATCATTGGTTTAAGTATAGATTACTAATCACTCTACCTAATTTGGGTTTCAAAAAAGAAGTTTAACTTGATTTTAGCAAAGTGCATAATTGATTATGACAGTGTTGCTTGTATAAGTATAGGTTTAGTTATATTCCAGTATAATTTAGAAATTTTAATCTTCAGATGTTAATGACATTTTTCTACAAAGCTTTGGAAGAAAGAATAGACTACAGTTATCCTGATTGGATTTGCAATCTGATCTTGGCTTACACTGCCTACTTTTGAATAATTCTATTATAATGGGGAAAACTTTAGCCAATGAGGTAGAAATATCCTGAAAATTTACAATTGATCCTGTGTGTGACATTTCCAACAATTTGAAATGTGTGTAGGGTGCAAACATAGAGCTGCACAGACAGCCACCTACTGTAAATATAATGTTACCTGGTGGTGTACAAGTACTTTGAGACCTTATCTATCTACTAATGGCGTAGTGAAAACTCTGGTCAGACTGTGCGGATGCACAGGCTGGTCAGAGTCTTTATTTTCGGCATATTTGAAATTGTTGGAAATCTCACATACAGACTCTTTTGTTTCAAACAAATTTCAAATGTGTTAGGATAAGGGTAAAAACTTGTTTAACCTATTCCACAATCTATATGTTAAGTAATATTTATCTTTCTGTTTCTCTGATAGAATTTCTCTATCTCTAATTTTCAGGCCTATGCACAGAACCTGTGTTTACTAGCCAAGTTATTTCTAGACCACAAAACCCTGTACTATGATACAGATCCTTTCCTGTTTTATGTATGTTGTGAAATGGACTCAAAGGGCTATCATATAGTTGGCTATTTTTCAAAGGTAGGTGGTCTGATAACCCTTGTCATGCTGAGCCTGAAATATCCCTGCTTTGGTAGGAGCTATAGACAAAGATCAGCCTGCACATTTGTGCTGTCTGATCTTAGTTCACACCCCTGATCTGCCTTTTTAATCCAGAAAAAATATAATGATTATGTTCTTGATATTAATACTGACTCACACTTAGTGCATTCAGTGCTTTGAGCCCTTTGATTTCAATGTAGTTTTTGCAAAGGTTTTTATTAGCTCCACTGGCTGAAAGCCACTGGGGCTATTGTCATGGCGTTGTGTCCGTCGTGCGTGCGTCCGTCTTTGCATGCGTGCGTGCGGTCGTAAACTTTTCTTTAAAAATCTTCTCCTCAGAAACTAGTGGATGGATTTCAACCAAACTTCACAGAAATGATCCTTGGGTGACCCTCTTTCAAAGTTGTTCAAGAAATTTTGATCCAATGAAAAACATGGATTTAATGGGCGTGGCTTATTATGCTCCCCGAAGGGAGAGCATATAGCCGCCGCTTCGTCTGTCCGTCCGTCCGTCCGTCCTTCCATTTCCACCTATTTCTCCATAACCCTTTGGCCAAATCAAATGAAACTTACCATGTGAACTCCCTATGATATAGTGATGATGCATCTGTGATGGTTTTTGGATTTGAGGCCTCGTCACAGGAAAAGGGGACTTAGGGTAAAAAACAGTTTTTCCCAAATTTCTCCTAGTCCAACCGTCAGAATTTAGTGAAATTTCATATTTGAGTAGCAAATCAGATGCCCTTTACTATAAACAATTTGAAATTAACATTAAAAAAAAAAATATCATGGAAAAAGGGGGCTAAATGTTTGTTACCTTATGTTAGCATGTAAAATAGTAATTCCTTCCGTCCGTCGGTCCGTCCATTTCCACCTATTTCTCCATAACCCTTGGGCCAAGTAAAATGAAACTTACCATGTGAACTCCCTATGACAAGTGATGATGCATCTGTGATGGTTTTTGGATTTGAGGCCTCGTCACAGGAAAAGGGGACTTAGGGTAAAAAACAGTTTTTCCCAAATTTCACCTAGTCCAACTGTCAGAATTTAGTGAAATTTCATATTTGAGTAGCAAATCAGATGCCCTTTACTATAAACAATTTGAAATTAAGGTTAAAAAAAATATCATGGAAAAAGGGGGCTAAATGTTTGTTACCTTATGTTAGCATGTAAAATAGTAATTCTGTCCGTCCGTCCGTCCCCACCTATTTCTCCATAACCCTTGGGCCAAATCAAATGAAACTTACCATGTGATCTCCCTATGATATAGTGATGATGCATCTGTGATGGTTTTTGGATTTGAGGCCTCGTCACAGGAAAAGGGGACTTAGGGTAAAAAACAGTTTTTCCCAAATTTCTCCTAGTCCAACTGTCAGAATTTAGTGAAATTTCATATTTGAGTAGCAAATCAGATGCCCTTTACTATAAACAATTTGAAATTAACGTTAAAAAAAAAAATATCATGGAAAAAGGGGGCTAAATGTTTGTTACCTTATGTTAGCATGTAAAATAGTAATTCCTTCCGTCCGTCGGTCCGTCCATTTCCACCTATTTCTCCATAACCCTTGGGCCAAGTAAAATGAAACTTACCATGTGAACTCCCTATGACAAGTGATGATGCATCTGTGATGATTTTTGGATTTGAGGCCTCGTCACAGGAAAAGGGGACTTAGGGTAAAAAACAGTTTTTCCCAAATTTCACCTAGTCCAACTGTCAGAATTTAGTGAAATTTCATATTTGAGTAGCAAATCAGATGCCCTTTACTATAAACAATTTGAAATTAAGGTTAAAAAAAAATATCATGGAAAAAGGGGGCTAAATGTTTGTTACCTTATGTTAGCATGTAAAATAGTAATTCTGTCCGTCCGTCCGTCCCCACCTATTTCTCCATAACCCTTGGGCCAAATCAAATGAAACTTACCATGTGATCTCCCTATGATATAGTGATGATGCATCTGTGATGGTTTTTGGATTTGAGGCCTCGTCACAGGAAAAGGGGACTTAGGGTAAAAAACAGTTTTTCCCAAATTTCTCCTAGTCCAACTGTCAGAATTTAGTGAAATTTCATATTTGAGTAGCAAATCAGATGCCCTTTACTATAAACAATTTGAAATTAACGTTAAAAAAAAAAATATCATGGAAAAAGGGGGCTAAATGTTTGTTACCTTATGTTAGCATGTAAAATAGTAATTCCTTCCGTCCGTCCGTCCGTCCATTTCCACCTATTTCTCCATAACCCTTGGGCCAAGTAAAATGAAACTTACCATGTGAACTCCCTATGATATAGTGATGATGCATCTGTGATGGTTTTTGGATTTGAGGCCTCGTCACAGGAAAAGGGGACTTAGGGTAAAAAACAGTTTTTCCCAAATTTATCCGAGTCTAACAGTCAGAATTTAGTGAAATTTCATATTTGAGTAGCAAATCAGATGCCCTTTACTATAAACAATTTGAAATTAACGTAAAAAAAAAATATCATGGAAAAAGGGGGCTAAATGTTTGTTACCTTTACGCTAGCGCGTAAAATACAGTTACTCTTTCATTTCTCCCAGTCTTATGCTCAGAATTTGATGAAATTTCACATTTCAGTAGCAAATCAGATGCCCTTTACCATAAGGTATTTGATATTTGTGTCTAAAAATATGTCATGCAAAAAGGGAGTTTAATGTTTGTTACCTTTATGTTTGCTGTAAAAGATAACATCTTATTTGAGTCCTTGCAATCTGACCACAGAGCATATCTCCTAAAGTATAATAGCTATCAACTTGAAACCTTATGGGTGGATAGATCTTATGGAGGAGAAGTGCAGTGCACAAGAACAACAACTCTTGCTTGCATAATTTTGGAGTTATTGCCCTTTGTTATTTTTTATACTTAGATTATGTCTGGAGCATATCTCCTAAAGTATAATAGCTATTAACTTGAAACCTTATGGGTGGATAGATCTCATAGAGGAGAAGTGCAGTGCACCTGAACTACAGCTCTTGCTTGCATAATTTTGGAGTTATTGCCCTTTGTTATTTTTTATACTTAGATTATGTCTGGAGCATATCTCCTAAAGTATAATAGCTATTAACTTGAAACTTAATGGGTGGATAGATCTCATAGAGGAGAAGTGCAATACACCTGAACTACAACTCTTGCTTGCATAATTTTAGGAGTTATTCCCCTTTGTTATTTTTTATACTTAGATTATGTCTGGAGCATATCTCCTAAAGTATAATAGCTATTAACTTGAAACTTAATGGGTGGATAGATCTCATAGAGGAGAAGTGCAGTGCACAAGAACTACAACTCTTGTTTGCATAATTTTAGGAGTTATTGCCCTTTGTTATTTTTTATACTTAGATTATGTCTGGAGCATATCTCCTAAAGTATAATAGCTATTAACTTGAAACTTAATGGGTGGATAGATCTCATAGAGGAGAAGTGCAATACACCTGAACTACAACTCTTGCTTGCATAATTTTGGAGTTATTGCCCTTTGTTATTTTTTATACTTAGATTATGTCTGGAGCATATCTCCTAAAGTATAATAGCTATTAACTTGAAACTTAATGGGTGGATAGATCTCATAGAGGAGAAGTGCAGTGTTTAAGAACTGCAACTCTTCTTGGCGGGGGATGTCCATGTCCAACATGGCTCTTGTTTTTGTGACAATGCCTTATTCGGGGAGCATAATCTGTCTCTGACGGCTCTTGTTTCCAAATATGGTAAAAAGTGATTTGTATTAGATTCTAATTGATGGATATCAATGAAATTTTACATGAATGATCCTTGGGTGACCCTTCATCATTCTACAAAAAATCATTGTGATCGGATGGAAAATATGCATTTAATGGGCGGAGGTCATTTCTCTTTATGTTAGATAGTGGAAACTTTGAAAATCATTTTCTCAGAATCTAACTGATGGATACCAACCAAATTTCACTGAAACGATCCTTGAGTTACCCTTTATCAATCTACAAAAAATCATTGTGATTTGATGAAAAATATGCATTTTAATTAGCAGAGGTCATTTCTCTATATGTTATATACTGGAAACTTTGAAAATCATTTTCTCAGAATCTAATGTTTGGATATCAACCAAATTTCACTTGAATGATCCTTGAGTGACCCTTTATCAGTGTACCAAAAATTGTTTTGATTGGATGAAAAAAATGCATTTTATGGGTGGAGGTCATTTCTCAATATGTTAAATAGTGGAAACTATGAAAATCATTTCCTCAGAATGTAACTGATGGATATCAATCAAATTTCACTTGAATGATCCTTGAGTGACCCTTTATCAGTGTACCAAAAATTGTTTTGATTGGATGAAAAAAATGCATTTTATGGGTGGAGGTCATTTCTCAATATGTTAAATAGTGGAAACTATGAAAATCATTTCCTCAGAATGTAACTGATGGATATCAACCAAATTTCACTTGAATGATCCTTGAGTGACCCTTTATCAGTGTACCAAAAATTGTTTTGATTGGATGAAAAAAATGCATTTTATGGGTGGAGGTCATTTCTCAATATGTTAAATAGTGGAAATAGTGGGATGATCTTTGGGTGACCCATTATCATGCAGCCAAAAATTATTTTGATTTGATGAAAAGTATGTCTTTTAATAGCGGAGATCATTTCTCTATCTGTTATTTAGTTGAAACTTTGAAAAGCATTTTCAACATCAGTAGAACCCCAAATATCTAAAAATCTAGTCAAAACATTTATTTGCTTTTACAAGAATTTCAAGCCTGTGGAGCAACTCAAGCCATTCATGGCTTTCTAGTTCAGCATGACAAGGATTAAGAATACTGTTTATTGTTAATTTGGTTTTATAAACAAGAATTTGATATTCAGTAAATATATTATTGGCTGATTGGATATGTTAAATTAAAGATATTGGATTATTTCAGTTTTATGTCAAAATATAAAAAAACAACTTTTTATATTCTTGCTTAAATATAATTGCCAATATCACTGTCGGGCGACAGAAACATAAAAATAAACTTGGCAACCTGGATGTTTTTGATACATAGACAAAAACTCGTCCAGGTGAGGTCTTTCAATAGATTTAACTAGGGTCACTGAAATAGACACTAACATTCACACAGATCAATTTATCAAAGGTCTGGGTCACTGGAAGGCATTGAACTTTGTAAAAATATATGTATAAATAGAGAATAATCGTTTGTTTCAGTGTAAGAAAGAAATATATATTTCGCCTAGTGAACAACAAAAGCTATATTTCACAACACAAGTTGTTCACTCAATGAAATGTAAATCAATCTTACTCAAAGTAAATCTCAAATGCAAAAATGAGACAAAATGAGAAAAACTTAGGACAAATTATCTTAAAGCGCATCATTTTGCACATGATTGCTGAGATAACTCTTTTTGTTTCCACTAATACGATGTCAGATAGGGTGAAAGAAAGAGGGTATAAGTTCTTTGATAATTTCACTAATAAGGTAATGAGCTTATCAAAATGATAAGTGTTTTTCCTCGATAAACCTCTGAAAAGCATAAAAGAAAGGTCAATCCTTTTCGGGATGAAAATAAAAGATAGAATTAAGCTTAGTTACAAAAACTTGCACAGAAGATGGTGGAGATGGACCCAATATATTTGAACCAAAGGTCACAATGACATTGGCTTTTGTTATATAGGTAAAAGCCTGTTTGGATGGAGACTATGGTCAGAAAATTTCAAATATATAACAGGCTCTGTTTAACAACTGTGACAACTTTTCTATCGAACAGGGCTTTTGTTTGATCCTTAAATGATTTTTTTTACCCTGAACAATCAGAAAAATCCTTATTTGACTCCCTTAGATAACTGCCAGGGATATTTTGACCCTTTATTGACGGTACAACAAGGTCAACTAACATTACCAAGCAACCATTTCTAATTATTCATTTTACTGATTTGACCCCTTCAGCAGCCAAAAAAATTACAGTAAAGGGCATGATTCCCACAGTCAGGGAAAAATGGGGAAAAAAACAAGATCAGAGAAATGTCATGGAACTTAGAAATTAGTCAGGGAAATTTAGAAATATGGCAAAAGTCAGGTAAAAGTCAGTGATTTTCAGAATTAGGTGAAGATACACTGCAACTCCATTATAACGAAATCTGTAAGAGCGCTGAATCCAGTATAACGCGGGGTCCGCTTGGCTCCTGAAATTTGGGGGGGTTCAACCATTTTGGGATGCTGCGGCAATGTTACCCGATCCGCCGTTTACGCTGTTTTGATTGCGATTTAAGGTCAAAGGGTGAAAACACTGAGATAAAAATCGATACTGAGCAAAGCCAGGTAAATCAATACAATTGTTTTTCACACCTCCCGCAGAGCAGTGGTGGTGATTAATGCCTCAGGTCAGAGATGGCTAGTTTGATTGCTGACAGACGTATAGTTATATCACTACGGCTTGAGTACTAATCTCATGAGTACAACCATCTCATCCTTTCCTAACCCCAAACTACTATCTCTCATAGGTCACCATTATTAACCCATGGGTGAAAGACTTATAGTCAGAAAGAATGGGTGCCGCCATCGGAGATACACGGAATCCCAATATTGACAGTCCAGTGCGCTACCAACTGCGCTTTGTCAACGGCAGGGACGCAATTAGACACCGAAAAGTCTAGCTCACATGCGATTAAATCCAAGTTAATAAATTTCAGAAGAAGCCGTGTTTTCGCAAAATGAGCTTATCTCGTTTTATATTCTCAAATCTTGAACATTTACCGCTGCTGACAAACAATTCAAAAAGCGACTCGCCCCTTGCCCAATTTATTGGTTTATTACCTTCCTTTGCCAATCCCATTGAATTTTCTTATAAATATTACGGTTTTTATACGCCGCCGGAGGCGGACGTCGCCGGAGGCGGACGTATATTGGCGTCATCTTCTCCGTCTGTCCGTCCGTCCATCCGTCCGTCCGTCCGTCCATCCGTCCGTCCATCCGTACGTCCGTCCACTTTTCTTGTCAACGCAACTCCTTCTAAACTACTGGCTGGATCTTCTTGAAACTTGGTCAATATTATCACCTCAATTGGTAGATGTGCATGAAGGAAGGATTTTACGGTTCATTGATTTTTGCCTGAGTTATGCCCCTTGATAACTTAGTTTCTGTGTCCACTTTTCTTGTCAACGCAACTCCTCCTAAACTACTGGCTGGATCTTCTTGAAACTTGGTCAATATTATCACCTCAATTGGTAGATGTGCATGAAGGAAGGATTTTACGGTTCATTGATTTTTGCCTGAGTTATGCCCCTTGATAACTTAGTTTCTGGGTCCACTTTTCTTGTCAACGCAACTCCTCCTAAACTACTGGCTGGATCTTCTTGAAACTTGGTCAATATTATCACCTCAATTGGTAGATGTGCATGAAGGAAGGATTTTACGTTTCGTTGATTTTTGCCTGAGTTATGCCCCTTGATAACTTAGTTTCTGGGTCCACTTTTCTTGTCAACGCAACTCCTCCTAAGTTTCTGGCTGGATCTTCTTGAAACTTGGTCAATGTTATCACCTCAATTGGTATATGTGCATGAAGTAAGGATTTTATGGTTCATTGATTTTTGCCTGAGTTATGCCCCTTGATAACTTAGTCTCGGGCTTATTGCCTCAGTTATGCCCCCTTAAAATTTAGTCTCTGGGGCTTATTGAAATTGCAACCTTGTGAATGCAACTCTTCCTAAGTTTCTGGCTGGATCTAAATGAAACTTGGTGGATGTTATAACTGGAATTGGTAGATGAGCATGAAGTAAGGATTTTATGGTTCATTAATTTTACCCTAAATTATGCCCCCTTAAAACTTAGTATCTAGGGCTTATTGAAATTGCAGCCTTTTGAACATAACTCCTCCTTACTTTTTGTCTTTATTTAAATGAAAATTGGTCAATGTCATCACCATAATTTGTAGATGTACATGGATCAAGGATTTTATGGCTCATTTATTTCCCTGAATTATGTCCCCTTAAAACTTAGTGCCTGGGGCTTATTGAAATTGCAGCCTTGTGAAGGCAACTCCTCCTAACTTTTTGTCTTGATTTAAATGAAACTTGGTCATTTTCAATTTGGTTCTGTCAAAATAAGTAGTGTCTACAATTATTTTTGTGAAACAGCAGCAAAGTGGCGGCGTATTTTGTGACGATGGCACTCTTGTTGTAAATATATGATAAAATTTAGTTTCATTTAACTTATTCATACTATAGTCATGTTTTACAGGGTTTGAAAATTCAAAGCCCAAATGAATTATTATCGTTGTTTCTTATCTCTCACTAAATAGACAACTTCATCAAGTTTTAAACAGGAAGCTATATATAAACCTACATTTCCTGCTTGAAAGCGTCAAACAAAGAAACTAAATATGGCGCGAAACTGATGGTGACAGCGTCGCTTTGTATTCGTCTGGACTGTCTTTCCTGACGATCTACTATCTATTTATCAAAGAGTTGAAATTACATCTTGTCAAACCAAGGGTTACAAATGTTTTACTTATACTGTTTTCGAGAAGAAAACTTTTGAAGATGATGTAGTAAATTGATTAGCTTATCTTCTCAAACCGGCAAACAGTCAAGGGGTCAATGCCTCCTGATTTTGAAAAGGTAGCACAAGTCCTTGTCAATGCTGTAGTAGTTCGGGATGACTGTTTTACAAACAGGTCTCATATTAATAAATAATTTCATTAAAGAATTTGACATTTTTGCGGGTTCAGTTCAAAATTGCACTATATGTATATCCCATGTATATACACTTAGTACAGTCCTACACTAAACTCTCAAATTATAAAAACCTTTGTTGTAGTAGAACGAATCATCAGAAGACTACAATGTAGCGTGTTAAGTTCAAAATTGTACTAAGTGTATATACAATGTATATACAATACAATATACAATGTATAAGGCTACAAGGTAGTGGGTTTAGTTCAAAACAGTACTAAGTGTATATACAATGTATATACAATACAATGCATAAGACTACAATGTAGTGGGTTCAGTTCAAAACAGTACTAAGTTTATATATAATGTATATAAACTTAGTACAGTTTTCCACTGAATCTCAAATTTTAAAAACCTTTGTTGTAGGAGAAGGAATCATCAAAAACTACAATGTAGCATGTATATTAACTCTACCTCCATATCAGAAGAAAGGTTTTGTTTAGGGTCAAAGTGGGGTATTTCAAAAAATTTGTGCATCATGACCTGGGTTTACAGGTCAAACACGAGCCCTGACGGTTTCAGTTCAAAACAGTACTAAGTTTATATACATTGTATATACACTTTGTAGTCTTGCACTGAACTCTTAAATTATAAAAAAACCTTTGTTGTAGGAGAAGGAATCATCAAAAGACTATAATGCATCAGTTCAAAATTGTGCTTAGTGTATATACAATGTATATACAATACAATGTATAGGACTACAATGTTGCGGGTTCAGTTCAAAACAGTACTGAGTGTATATACAATGTATATGTAATGTATAAGACTTCAATGTAGCGGGTTCAGTTCAAAACAGTACTAAGTGTATATACCATGTATATCCACTTAGTACAGTCTTGCACTGAACTCTCAAATTATAAAAAAAACCTTCGTTTTAGGAGAAGGAATCATCAGAAGACTACAATGTAGCTTGTATATTAACTCTACCTCCATATCAGAAGAAAGGTTTTGGAAAACTTCTTATAGAATTTAGTAAGTATTGAAGATAAAACAGAAATTGATCATTAAACATTGCAGAATAGTATACAGTTTCACTTTTAGCTTGGCTGT
Organism: Fragum whitleyi; assembly: GCA_948146395.1. Lineage (NCBI taxonomy): Eukaryota > Metazoa > Mollusca > Bivalvia > Cardiida > Cardiidae > Fragum > Fragum whitleyi. Next base: position 17,917,597 of record OX411544.1, read on the forward strand.
TTTTTTGGAGAAAACCCGAGGTATCGCTATAGCCTTGGTGTCTTTGTCATGCAAAATCTTGGACATTTTGTGATATCTCTGGTTCTACTGAAGGCATTCACTTGAAACTGGGCACACATGTTCACCATCAAAAGAGCAACCTATACTATCAAGGGGGATAACTAGATGCATTTTTTTGCAAATTATGCCCCTTTTTTACGTAGAATTTTTTTCACCATCCAGCACTTAGTAGCCGAGGGTAGACACCAGCATATTTAGTTACCCCTGTCTCTGTGTAAGTGCAAGTGTGGGTGGATGGGTCCCATTCTAGCCTGTAGCATAACTTCTGCATTTATGAATGAATTTCAAAATGACATAGCACAGTTGTTCCCCTAGGTGAGTACTATTATCATGTGAAGAGTTTGTACAGATACACCCAAGGTCAAGGTCACAGCTAGAGGTCAAATAGGTCATAGGTAAAAAATAAGTATGGGGGCATTCATGTCTGTGGCATGTTTCTAGTCAAATAAGGGTTTTTAATGACAACCACCTAAGTCCAACTTGATTTAGGTGGATTAATGATGTTTTGATAACCCTTCTACAAAATATTTTTGAAATTATAGATGAACGCAGAGTTCACTATCATGCTTAAAAAACTTTTAACTTTGTTCTTCTAAAGGGAAATGCCCTCAATTGCTTGCCAGTTTTGAGAATGGCTCAATTCTATTATGTTATAAACCTCGAATTATGGCTGAAGTCAAGTAAGAGAATTGGAAAGACAAAATTGTTTCCTGGGTGAGAATTCAACTTACTTTGTAAAGAATACTCAATTTGTTATTGAGTATGTGGCCAATCCTGCTTGGAAGGACTCTCTAAGAAGACCATCTGGGGATTCTTGTTAACTAAATCCAGTCAATCTTGCTCAAGTGATCATGTCTATTTAGCGACCATTTTCAAAATCCCCTTCTTCCAACCAAAATATCTTAAAAAGCAGATATTATTGGTGTTAAACATATCATAAATCAATCCTGTGTTTATAGTACTCTTTAGAATCATCTCAAGGAGAGGATTCTTTACACTTTTAACAACATATCATTATTATTGAAAAAGTCAAAAGAACTTACAAATCCAAAGAATATAATGTTCCTAATTTGAAAATAAAATGTGTATTAAGCGGCCATTCTCTTTTAGGACAGCCTTATGGTTGTCCCGTAAGTGGTCTCTGAACACTTTCCTGTTTTACAAAATTTTGGACCTGTCCAAATTCAAAGGTTTTGCAGACGAAAATTTAAAGTGGATTTAATTTGAAAAATAACCATTCAGTAGGGTAGAAAATAGTGTGGAAAACGAAGAAATTGCTTGTCAGAAGCAATTTCTTCTTTTTTCACAATGTTTTCTCAATCATAAAATCACAGGCACGTAAAAAGCAGGGATTAAACAGCAAAGGGTTAATACACATTTTACTGTATAAGAAAATGAGACTGGTTTCAGTATAGATCAACATGGGAATTGCATATACAAGAAAAAATGCACAGGAAGGTAGATTGATCATTCTAGAATCAGGAAGACAAAAAAGTGTAAAAAGTGTCAACCTAGACAGCATGTGCCCTCTGAGTCTAACTAGGGTCAACACTTTTTGTGCTATCTAGATGGTCCCCTTTTGCCTGACTGGTTAGTATATAAAAAAAGAAAATAAAAAGAATCCATATTTATGCCCCCCTTTGAAGAAGAAGATTATATTGCTTTGCACTTGTCGGTCATTCCGTCCGTAGACCTTTTTTGTCAGGAGCATATTATCCCCCACTGTTTGGCAAAGGGGATATATAAAAATGGACTCTGTCCAAATTCCGTCACTAAAGTTGTCCGGAGTATATCTCCTAAAGTATAAAAGCTATCAAATTGAAACTTTATAGGTGGATAGATCTCTTGAGGAGAAGTGCAGTGCACAAGATCACTTGCTTGCATAATTTTGGAGTTATTGCCCTTTGATTAGGCTATCAAGCTTTAATGGCGGGGGATGGACATGTCTGATATGGCTCTTTTTTCAAAAACTGTGCAAGCTAGAATCACTTAACAGGTGGATAGATCTCATTGAGGAGAAGTGCAGTGCAGGAGAACCAGAACTCTACTAATGGGGGGCATAAATGTTTTACAAACATTTCTTGTTACAGGTTATGAGTTATCCAAGGTAGAAGGTAAGACAGGTTCACCAGAGAAGCCCCTGTCTGATCTTGGTCTACTCTCATACAGAAGTTACTGGTCACAAACTATCACAGAGATTCTACTAGATTTAAAACCAACTGAAGGAAATGATCGACCAATAATTACCATCAAGTAAGATGTCTTTTCTTAATCAGATTTCTACACATTTGATGGGATCTTTCACCAACATGGCCACTTTAATTTCTTTTTATCTTGTTTTCTTGAAGTAAATTTTTTATCTCTTAATTGTGAATTATTAATATGCAATCCTTAAGAAATTTACAGACAGTTTTGCATTTCTATTGACACTAATGGGGGGCATACTGTTGAAATGTATTCTATCTATGTTTCCTAAAATTGCCTGCTGGCTTAATTCTGTAATTATACTTTTGTATAATTTTCATCACATAAAGAATCATCAGATTGGACACATCAGTGTGGTCAAAGTTACCTTTGTATGAAAATATTTTGAATAAAGCCTGTTACAGTGGCATTTGTGCTTCACGAAGCATTCTTCTTTATACCCTCGCATTAATTGATAAGATAAATTTTTAAACCATTGTCAGTTTGTCTGTCTGTCTACACAATCTTAATTTGCAAACTAAATATTTTCCCCACAATTGGCCTTTGTTTAACTGCCCCTGTTTAGGCAATAACAAATAGGGCAAAAAGAACGAAAAAGTGGTATTTATCTTTTGCTAATTTGCAAATAGGGTGAAATGAACTAAAAAGGGGTAATATCTCTAGCTAATTTCATTACTTTGGCTTTCAGATTTCCAAGGGATATTCTATTGTTATAGCTTAAAATCAGAGTTAATTATATCTTGAATCTCTCTATTTCAGTGAGATTTCTGAGTTAACCAGCATAAAGAAAGAAGATGTGATCTCAACTTTACAGCATCTCAATTTGATAAACTATTATAAAGGGCAATATATCATTGTGTTATCTAAAGAACTATTGACTGCTCACTATAAATCCATGGCCAAACGGACGATTAGGATAGATCCCAAATGTTTACACTGGCAGCCCAAGGATTGGAGTAAGAGAGGAAAATGGTGAAGTGTTTTACATGAAATTTGTGTTCTGCCCTGCATTCTAGATGATAATGTGCACCAATTGTTTGAGAAATGTAACCCAGCTTTGCATGTGTATCTACATGCAAAGCTGGGTATAATTTCTACATGTTTACGAACGTTTTTGCATTTTGAATTCAGGGTAGCTTTTTGATTCATAATTCATTTCCAGATAACAAAAGCCTGGCCTTGTCCAATTTGAGAGAAAAGAGCCTGCAGATGATAAACGTTGAAAACCTGTTATCATACAGTGAAGGAATTTCTGTAATATTGAAGAAAAAGAAGATTTTTTGTTTCTTGTGATTTCATGTTTTTCAGTGATTTTTCTCTTCAGCACAATTTTAAACCATTATATAAATTCTTAACCCATTTTGTTTAACTGAAACGGTATGAAAAATAGCATAGCAAAGATTTAAAACTTAATTCAGCTTAATTAGCTTAATTAACCTACAATGGTCAATATTAACTAAAAATTTATGGACTGAGTCTATAGTTTAGGGTCAATAACTAGTCTGGAACTTATAAATGATGTGACCTTCTATTTCAAGGATGATATGTCACTTTGCCAATTTCCTTTAAATAAAAGAGAGAAATTTTCCCCCCTTTATCTCTACTGTTCATGTTTCTTTTCTTTGAATAAAATTTTAAATTATGTGATAACTAGATATTATTCGATAGCTGAACTAAAAACATTTATCCTAGATGCATATTTTAACACATTATATCCTATAGAACTTTGAAAGAGTTGCGGGCAACATTTTAGATTAGAATAAAAAGAAATCCAAATATTTGCCAGATTAAAACTCAAAAATCTTAGTTAGAAAATATGAAATGCACACATAAGTATATTTTCTGAGAAATTAAAGAATTGGAATTTATAAATAAGCTTCTTGTTGGTAAGTTGAATTGCTATGTCGTAAAAATTGTCTCTATTGATATATTCTCTTAGAAATTGATAAATTCTTCTTAATTGATAACCAATAGATAAGTTATAATGAATTGTCATGATATGTATAACTTTTTAGAAACAGATAAATTCTATTTAATTGATCAATTACTTATTAATAAGTTATATTAAGATACCAAGTTTTCTAAATTAGTATATTTTCTTAAAAATTGATTGATTCTATTAAACTAATCAAATACTCATGATTATACTATGACCTACATCAGGGGAGTGAAAGGAAAACGTCAAATAATTTCTATATTGCATGGGTGTTATTACACTAGTGAAATGACAATCCAAATAAGCCCAGAGCAAAAAGCAACTCTATTTTGTAATCAGGAAAAAGACATCATTTTGTATATTTTGTGAAGTTAGTTTTAAACAATGTTATACCAGCCTGATTAGCTCAGTTGGTAGAGCACCTGACTTCAAAATCATTGAAGTTTGACTGCGTGGGTTCGATTCCTGGGCTGGCACACTAACAGAACTAATTGTCTTTCGGATGAGACGTTAAACCGATGGCTCGCGAGACAGTGCTGTACACCGAAGCACGTTAAAGAACCATGGCGGATCTCAGCTGTAGCTTCGTAATGAATCCTTGCATTATCCCCCGTAACAACTAACCGACTTCTGGGGGTGTCGCTCATAAGGGCATGTGCTGCGGTAGCGACGATAAATAATCGGATATACACACACAAACAGCGTTTAAAGTTACATGGGAAATTGAAATGTTAAATTTCAAGAATTTTGACAATTTTTGCAAAAATTTTGGTCATATTATAAATATATATAAAATTTGTACTCATAAATTACTGAATTTATTAAAATCCTGATCTGAGACATATAAAAACTTAGCGCAGCCTCGTTTTATCTGTTTATAGATAACTCATTTAATAAATTGGTATTCAATGATCACTCATTCAATATTCCCTATATAATTTATAATGAAGTGTCATAAAAACTTTCTTAACAGGCAAATTATCCTAAAAATTGATGATTTTTTATTTAATTGATCAAGTACACAGGTAAATTAGAATGAATAAAAAAAGAATGAATTGTTGTTTTGATTTATATTCATGTATTACTGTCTAGCCACAGGTCTTGAATAAAATAATGAAATGAAATAATCATCTGGTTTGTTATTTTTAGGTCACTTTCATGTGAGGTATTGTGAAGACCCTATGTCCTTTGTCCCTCAACATCTTATGCTCCACTGGCCAAAGGACACTTGGGTTATTGCCATGGCGCTGTGTCCGTGCATCTGGTCCTAAACTTTTTCTGTTAAATTCTTCTCAGAAACTGCTGAACGAATTTGAACCAAACTTCAGGGAATGACCTTGGGGGACCCTGTTCGTCAAGCCACAAGAAGCAGACCCAGGGCTAGGTGTCTGGAAGGCTATATAGATATATGAAAAAATCTTTTGAACAAATTGGCTTGCAATCTGTATATTTAGCATGGTTAATCATTTTATACTTTTATGAAAGTTGCTAAAACCATTACTTTTAAGAAAGAAAAGGCAGAGTACCAAGGGGAGGAGTTGGAATTGCTTTTACATGTAAGACATATTTAAGCCTGTGCATGACATTTCCAACAATTTGACATGTGTGCGAGGTGAAACATTTAACAGCCTAGAAAGTTATTACATAGTGTAATTGGAAGATTTCCTAACAATCTACAAGTACTTTGAGAACTGATTTATCTTCAAAATGCATAGTGAAAACTCTGGTCAGATGCACTGACTGACCAGAGTCTTTGCTTTGCGCACATTTCAAATTGTTTAAAATGTCGCACTCCGGCTCATTTTCTAGGAGCTATTCTTACAAAAAAAGCTTAAATCATTGAAAATGGTGAAAAGGTCTTGTTGCCATGGCAAACAAATTATAAATTTCAAATTGATTTTTATAATTATTCTGATGTTAAAGCAGGGGGGCAATAGTCTTTATATATGGCAGAGTTCATATATTTAAAGAGCTCTGAATAAGCTCCAATCCTAACAAATGGGCCATTTGAGGCAGATTACATTGGGAAGGGGAAGAATTTGTAACACAACTTTTTGAAGAATCGGGGGCATTGGCGTCTGTGTAATGCTTTGGTTAAGTTTATATGTGCAACTGTGTCAAATCTCCGTTTCTTCTTAAGTTATTGCTTTGAAACTTTGCACATGCTTCTGTGACCAAATTATCAGCCTAAAGACAAAGATTTATTGATCTGATATTGAATTAAGAGGAAGCTGACCTTTCAGACTAAAAAATCTTTAAGTTTTTTTTACATGCAACTTATGCGCTGCCAAAGGTGGACATCAATCATGCAATGAAGCCTGTATTGACCTGATATCATCTTTCTGATAACATAACATGATATCAGACAGTCTATTTTTAGAAACAATTTGCATACACTTTCACCCGAATTTCTTCAATTTTTAAGGGTTTATTATAATTATGTGCTAAAAATGATATTATGATAAAAAGAATAACATGTAAGTGTCTAAAAATAACGATGTTATCTGGTCTCCTCATTGAGAAATTACCATGACTCAGCAGAGCCTTGTCATGATAAATTGTCCAAACCTCAACAACATAACATTGATAATTTAAGACACTAACATGTTATTCTCTATATATCTGTGTCATATCCTTCATCTGTCTGTCCCGACACACCTCTGTTTACATCCCAATCTTGATAATGCAACTATCCTTCATTTATGGACCGATTTGGAAGAAAGTTTTACAAAATATTCCTAGTCACCTGATCTTGCCCATATTAATAAGGTTGGTGAAATATAGCCGCAACATGGAAAAAGTGGCCTTCATGTCAAATTTCTTGTGAACACAACTCCTTCATTCATGGACCATTTTTAGCTTTTAGATCCACTGGCTGAAAGCCACTGGGGCTATTGTCATGGCGTTATGTCCGCCATGCATCCAGTCTTTATTTTTTTCTTTAAAATCTTCTCCTCAGAAACAACTGCATGAATTTCAACCAAACTTCACAGGAATGATCCTTGGGTGACCATCTTTCAAAGTTGTTCAAGAAATTTTGATCCAATGAAAAACATGGATTAAATGGGCGTGGCTAATTTCCAAATATGGTAAAAAGTGAGTTTTCTCAGATTCTAACTGATGGATACCAATTAAATTTTACATGAATGATCCTTGGGTGACCCTTTATCAGTCTACAAAAAATTACTATGATCAGATAAAAAATATGCATTTTATGGGCAGAGGTCATTTCTCTCTATGTTATATAGTGGAAACTTTGAAAATCATTTTCTCAGAATGTAACAGATGGATATCAACAAAATTTCACTGGAATGATAATTGAGTGATGCTTTGTCAGTCTACCAAAAATTATTGTGATCAGATGAAAAATATGTATTTTATGGGCGGAGGTCATTTCTCTATATGTTATATAATGGAAACTTTGGAAATCATTTTCTCAGAATGGAATTGATGGATATCAACCAAATTTCACTGAAATGATCCTTTAGTGACTCTTTATCAGTCTACCAATATGTATTTTATTTGTGGAGGTCATTTCTCTATATGTTACATAATGGAAACTTTGAAAATCATTTTCTCAAAATGTAATTGATGGATATCAACCAAATTTCACTGGAATGATCCTTGAGTGACCCTTTATCAGTCTGCCTGAAATTATTGTAATTGGATGAAAAATATGTATTTCATGGGCGGAGGTCATTTCTCAATATGTAATTTATTGGAAACTTTGGAAGTCATTTTCTCAGAATAAAATTGATGGATATCAATCAAACATTTTTGGTATAGTCTTAGGGTGACCCGTTATCATGCAGCCAAAAATTATTTTGATTGGATGAAAAATATGTCTTTTATTGGTGCAGGTCATTTCTCTGTTTGTTTTATAGTGGAAACTTTGAAAATCATTTTCAACATCATTAGAACCCCAAATATCTTAAAATCTAGTCAAAACATTTATTTGCTTTTACAAGAATTTCAAGCCTGGGGAGAGACTCAACCCATTCATGGCTTTCTAGATGATGAAACTTTCTCAAAATATTCCTAGTCATCTGACCTTGTGCATACTATCATGCATTGGTGTAATTCATTCACATATTGGAAAAAGGGCCTTAAATTTATTTCACTTTCTTTCAAATATTTCTAATATTGTGGTTTGATGAAATTCAGATACTTCATGGACAAAAGGGGCCTTCATTTCAAATTTCTTGTGAATGCAAATTTTCTTTTATGTATAGACTGTTTTGGATGAAATTTTCACGAAATGTTCCTAGACGACTGAGCTTATTCAAAAAAGTGTGGTGTGGTGACAATAAGCTGTGTCATGGAAAAAGGGGCCTTCTTTTCAAATATCTTGTAAACACAACTAATCCTTCAATTATAAACTGATTTTGATGAAACTTTTACAAGACCTTGCACAATAAGTTTTGTGAAATTCAGCCCTGTAAAGGAAAAATGGTCTTCCATGTAAAATTTCTTGTGAATGTCACTCCTTCTACAATAAAAAACCAATTTGGAGACCTTCACAAAGTATTTGTATTCAAGGACCTTGTTAATGTTTCCAGGTTTTGTGAAATTTTGCTGTTATAGAGAAAAGGGATTTTTTTATCCCCCGCTGTTCTGCGAAAGGGTAAATGTCTCTGTCCGTCTTTCTATCGTTCCATCATTCTGTCACTATACTTGTCTGGAGCATATCTTCTTAAGTAAAAAACTATCAACTTAAAACTTTATAGATTAATAGATCTGATGAAGGAGAAGAGCAGTGCACAAGAACTACAACTCTTACTTGCATAATTTTGGAGTTATTGCCCTTTGTTATTTTAAATACTTAGATTTTGTCTGGAGCATAGCTTTGAAAGTAAAATAGCTATCAACTTGAAACGTTATAGGTGGATAGATCTTATAGATGAGAAGTGCAGTGCACAAGAACAACAACTCTTGCTTGCATAATTTTGGAGTTACTGCCCTTTATTATATTAGGCTTCAGTTTACTATCAAGCATTCATGGCAGGTGATGACCATGATTGACATGGCTCTTGTATGTATGTTGATGGTGAGAAACAATTCATCATTAATTTAACCCTTATCAGTCTTAGAAATTCTATAAGTTTTTATGTACAACAGATGTATATCAAAAAAATCTGCCATAACTTTGGATTGGTTAGTGATAGAGCCTTTTGTTTTCTCATGTGCATTGCTTGTGAGAAGACCTTTCTATGAATACTAAAATCAAGGTCATCTGTCAAGGTCAAGAACATTTTTTCAAAGTCACTATTTTTCAACATAAAATCTTTAACATTGGCTATAACATTTGATTGGTAAGTGATATAGCCTTCATATTCCACATGATGATTGCTTGGGACAAGACCTTTCAGAATACAACACCTTTAAGGTCATATGTTGAGGTCAAGGTCATTTTCAAGGTCAAATTTTGCATAATTGAAACTAACTTTTGCCATAACTTGGGAACGGTAAGTCATAGAACCTTTATATTTCACATGTGTATTGCTCATGACAGGACATTTTCGTTCAAAACAAAGTCAAGGTCATTTATGGAGGTCACTCATTGATGACATAAAAGTTTAAAAATTCGGTATGTCCTTTGATTGGTAAAACTGTAGCTGTTGAAAATTGGTATAAAGCAGCAGTTTTCAAAAATTAAAAGATTTAACTTTAGGATTTCCATATTCGTGTTTGAAACCACTGTTCCAAAAAAAGGCAGTGGCCATATTTAACAAACACAACTTGTTTTTAGCTCCACTGGCTGAAAGCCACTGGGGCTATTGTCATGGCGTTGTGTCCGTCGTGCGTCCGTCCGTACGTGCGTCCGGTCGTAAACTTTTTACTTTTCTTTATTTTTTTCTTTAAAAATCTTCTCCTCAGAAACTACTGGATGGATTTCAACCAAACTTCACAGAAATGATCCTTGGGTGACCCTCTTTCAAAGTTGTTCAAGAAATTTTGATCCAATGAAAAACATGGATTTAATGGACATGGCTAATTTCCAAATATGGTAAAAAGTGACTTTTCTCAGAATCCAACTGATGGATATCAACCAAATTTTACATGAATGATCCTTGGGTGACCCTTTATCAGTCTATCAAAAATTATTGTGATAGGATGAAAAATATGTATTTTATAGGCGGAGGTCATTTCTCTATATGTTATATAGTGGAAACTTTGAAAATCATTTTCTCAGAATCTAAATGATAGATATCAACCAAATTTTACATGAATGATCCTTGGGTGACCCTTTATCAGTCTATCAAAAATTATTGTGATAGGATGAAAAATATGTATTTTATAGGCGGAGGTCATTTCTCTATATGTTATATAGTGGAAACTTTGAAAATCATTTTCTCAGAATCTAAATGATAGATATCAACCAAATTTTACATGAATGATCCTTGGGTGACCCTTTATCAGTCTACCAAAAATTATTGTGATCGAATGAAAAATATGTATTTTATGGGCGGAGGTCATTTCTCTATATGTTATATAGTGCAAACTTTGAAAATCATTTTCTCAGAATCTAAATGATGGATATCAATCAAACTTCATTAGTATGATCCTCGGGTGATCCATTATTATTCAGCCAAAAATTATTGTGATTTGAAGAAAAATATGTCTTTTATGGGCGGAGGTCATTTCTCTATATATGTTATAATAGTGGAAAATTTGAAAATCTTTTCAACATCAGTAGAAGCCAAAATATCTAAAAATCTATTCAAAACTTAGATTTGCTATTACAAGAAATTCAAGCCTGTGGAGCGACACAAGCCATTCATGGCTTTCTAGTTATTAGTTATTTCCTGGTTTCTATTGCTTTGAAAATAAACACATCTTTCTGTTATCACCATATGATCATCTAGACAAAAATTCATAAGCCTTAAGAAAGAAAAAAAGTCTAAGATCTAGGGCAGATAATTCTTGATCCGCGGGAGTTGGGACCTCAAAATTGCATCTTGCAAAACTTTAACATGTGCTGAATGTTTGTATAAAATTTCAAAGCTTTTGAAGGAAAACTGAAGAAGGAGTTTGTTTCACAAAATTACAAATAGGTGTGAAAAAAATAATAATAAGTTCAAGGGCAGATAATTCTTGAACCAGGGGGAGTTGGAACCTCTAAATTGCGTCTTGCAAAACTTCAACAACATATGCTAAATGTTTGTATAAAATTTCAAAGCTTTTGAAGGTAAACTGAAGGAGGAGACCGGGACATAAAATTACTAATATATATGTCCACAGACAGACGGACTGACAGGCTGATTCCAGAATACTCCTGTTATTCATTTTGTGGGGGTATTATGAAGGCTGAAAAAATAAGTAAAGAGGAGTATTGTACATGTATTTAAGATAATAGCAGTGTAACAAATTGACTTTTAAACCTTTTTTCCAACAATAAAGGGTATCTGACAAATTGTAGAATGGCTCTATTTTATCTTGTAACTATACAAATATTCATGTGATAACATCCCATATGATATTTTTTATAATATCACATAGTTATTTTTAGAACAATGATATAATGGGTTATTTTTAGAAACTTGCATTTCAGTTAGAAACAATGACGAAAACAAGACAAATAGAGGTTTTAAGATAAATTTAATACGTACTGAGTGTATTGTATGAAAAAAATATCTAACTTGGTTGTTAGACTTAATAATTGTCTTGGCAGAGCCTCGACAATTATCAATTTTCCCAACCTCGTTAGACATTTCTTTTCATATAAAACACTAAGTACGTATTATATACCTATCCACTGGCTGTAATTTTAGCTCCACTAGAAGAAGTCCAGTAGAGTTATAGTCATGGCCTGGTGTCTGTCTCTAGAGTGAATGTTAACTTTTTGTGCCCCCACCATGAAATAGTGATGTACAATATAGAGTTACCTCTGTCTGTTTGTGTCAGTGTGTGTCTTATTCTTGTTGACTTTACATTTTTGGATGATTTTCAAGATAACTTGGTATGGCTGTTTCCCTGGGTGACTACTAGTGCATGGCTTAGTGTGAAACAGTTGTAACTCCCTAAATGTTTTATAGAGAGTTACAACTGTTTCTAGCCGTCATAGCCTGACGGTGCCACTCATTCTTTCTGACTATTTGTCTCTCACCAATAGGTTGATACATACATTTTTATATTTCTTCATTAAATTGTTGATTCGGTGATGAACTCTTTCACTGCTTTTAAGTCAGAAAAAGGGGGCCCAAAGGGTGAAATAATAAGATCTAATTTTCTGAAACTGAATTTGATAAATTATGAATGATTTTTGATAGATCTCAGATATATTCCTTAAGTTCTGAATGGGTTAAAGACCTGGGCCTGTTTTACTAAGCATCTTATGATAATTTTTTGCGTAAGACAAAAATTTAAGATGCTTCTACAGGAGTAACTACATATTGAATTCTGTCATGCATTATCTCATTTGAATCGTCTTCTAAAGACGATTCAAATGAGTTATTGCAAGGCAGAATCTAATAATGAATAAAACCACCAGAAATCAATTGTGTTTTTGACTTACGATTAATTTTTTCGTAAAATCTTTAGTAAAACAGGCCCCTGGCTTTTAGAGGTAGGGCTTATTAGCACTGAATGTTGTCAAATAGAGAATTTGTTAACTGACAAGTATGAATTTTTCAAAAGGATTACTTCGTAGGTAGATATTTTCAGAATTTATCAATGAATCTCAATTTGGTTGTAATACATGGGCTTACGAGAACATGTAGATTATGTTAAAATTTTGCTTGTTTTAAAGGTCAAAGAAGAGGAAGCGACATTATATTGAAGAAAAGGAAGATTACTTTCCATGGATGGATCCTACCATATTGTCGCAGTTCACATTTCCACAACAAACAGAGCTACCTGAGAAATTTATCAGTTCAGTACCATTGGAACAGCACATTGCTAATTTTGAGGAGGTCTCCCTGACATCTGTTGGCAGGAATGTGAAAAAGAGTTCCCCAGCCAAAAAGCACAAAAAAGCTCAAAGTATCAATAAAGCTGAAGAAAAATTGCAAACCACTTTTCTTGTAGTCTTAAAACCATTCCTTCAGAACACACAAGGCAATCAGACACTTGACCAGCTGGCCACATCAGATCAAAACTCGAGACATTCCACATGTTCTGATACTATCAGGTCAATTGACCATCAACCAACATTGCTGAATGATGTTTATATAGGATCAGACACAGAAAGCTCTAATGATAGCAATCATAATTTTTTCAGCCCATTGGAGCGCTCTTGTCTGATAATAAATAACACTATACTCTCAACTGATCAATCTATTGTATGATACATCAAGTGATTCACTGATGACAGACTTATCTTCGTTGTCGGACGATAGTTTTTTGTCACCATAAAAGTGATGATATCCAAGTATCTGGCATAACACAGCATTTGGCAGCTGGTTACAACATGTAATTTGGATAGGTGCAATCACTGGCGTCAAAGCTTCCAGGAAATGTGATTGTGAAAATGGATTCATAATAACGAGGGTTTAGCGTAAGACTGCACTAAGTGTATTTACAATGTATATGCACTTAGTTCAGTCTTGCACTAAACCCTCATTATTATGAAGAGAGAAGATGTCAGTGAAAGTAGTTAACCCATTATAGTTAATAGTGCTACAACATTTTGGAACTCATGGTCTTCCATCAAGGTTTCCTAATAATGAAATTGTTTGGAAACCTTGGTTAAAACTAGTTATGTAATCTTAAGCTTCTGAAACTTTTAGGTCCCCGCTTTAATAACTTGCTGATTTATCAACACCATTTATTCAGCCAATGAAATGACCGGAATTATTTTCTGCATCCCTTCTACGTCCGTCTTGTGCAGTAGAAAGATTTTGAAAAGTGTTGATGCGAAGAAAAATGCCTTGAAAATGCACAATTCAGTGTGAAATGGGTAACGGACTATCCATGGCTGAGGGAAGTAAAAACAAGCGTTTACAAAGCATACTTTCATTACTGTCGGATGGAAATCGATCTTTCTAAAATGGGTGAGATCGCTATGAAATTGCATGCTTATCATCATCTGATCGCATCCAAAGTTTTCGACAATCAAGCGAGATTCCTGAGGTATTTTGTTTTTACTTCACCGACAACAAATCTAGTCGAGCAAGTGAACTATATTCTTTTCCTGAGGCGGAGTTGATGTTTATGATGTCAAGTGCAGTTTTCGGAGACGTTGTAGATTTTGCATTGGTCATACCACACCCTTTTGTTATGCCAGCTTAACCTTCGGCAAGCATTGATATTTTTTTCAGAGGAGCAATGTATCAAAAGCAGAAGTTTTATGGACAATACAAGCAGTTGTTATAATTCTTATAAGTCTAATGAAAATATTTCAAAACTATTCAAATCCATGTTTCCTAGATCTATAGCAATATAGCTAAACAATTTTTCTGTAGAAAAAAGAAGTCAGCCTATCTGCTGTTTAACTATAAGATACAACTGACTACATCAATTATAAGGTACATTTTCAACAGAAATAAGGCCTTAAAAATAGAAATTTTGGCCTTAAAAAGACCTTAAAAAGTCCTTAAATTTGTGTGCCCTGTTTCTGTATGAACCATGTTACCAGAATGTCCTTTGGCAGACCCCCTTCAAAAATTGTTCACGAAATGTTGATTTGTCCAAAAATATGGGCATGGCAGAGTGGGGTTTATTTTGAGCCTGAAGACTTTGAATAACATCTCATCCCAATCCATTGGGCTAATTTCAATGAAACTTTACCAGAGTGTTCCTATGGTGACTCTTTTAAAAAATTTATCACAAAATTTTGATAGGCCAAAAAATTATGGGCTTGACGGGGTGGGCCATATTTTGAGATGGTTTCGAGATGGAAATCTTCAAACATCTTCTCAGTAACCAATCGGTAGGCAGGGTCTATTTTCATTTTGAATTTTTGGAATATAATCTCTTACAAAAATAGGCAAATGTGGGTCTGGCAGGAGGGCCTTATTTTGAGCCAGAAATCTTTAAATGACATCATTCTCGTCCTGAGCCACAGGGCTGATTTCATTGAAATTCACCAGAGTCTCCCTTAGATAACCTATTCAAAAATTTATCACAAAATTTTGATTTGCCCCTAAATGTGGGCATTGTAGGGCAGGGCTTATTTTGAGCCTGAAATCTTTGAATGACATCGTCCATCAACCACTGGGCTGCTTTCAATGAAACTTTACCAGAATGTTTTTTCGGTGATTCTCATCAATAATTGATTACTAAATTTTGATTGACCCATAAATATGGGCGTGGCAAGCCGGTGGGCCTTATTTTGAGCTTGTAATATTTGAATATCTTCTCCTCAGTAACCAATTGATGGACAGGGTGTATTTGCACTATGAATTCTTGGAATAAAACCTCCCCTTAACAACTAAGCTAATGTGAATGAAACTTTGTCAGAAAGTTATTTGGGTGTGATCAGCTGTTCCAATAAAATTCAGGTGAGTGGTTTAGGACCATTCTTGTCCTCTTGTTTAAAAGGTTTATCAATAAATACACAGACACTCAGTATAATATGCCTTAATTTTTTTAGATTGGCCATAATTGGTGACAAAAATATTCAATTTTTCTACATATTTCCTTGTGAGTTTATTACTCAAAGAAAATGAGAAAATTTTCCTTCATGTTGTTTTGTATACTGAGTGCAATTTTGTTGATTTGACATTATGCATGATGATAATTGTTTTATATCTTGTTTGAATTTGTCAGATTTCCGGTGTCCTAGGGTAACCTGTCCCCTGGGTAATGTGTCCCTGGGGACAGGTTTATCTTATTTTGCAGTATTCATTTTGCAGTATTCACTTTGCAGTATTCACTTTGTGTTTGTCTTGATGTGTTGTTGATTGAGTTATATTTTGCAGTATTAAAAGTTAGTCTTTCTTTTCCCTGAGGTGGTACACAAATCGTATCTGATATATTACCAAGTTTTATTTTGCAGTATTTATTTTACGTTTCTCATGTCCTGGGATAGGTCACAAATGTTTTTAATGCATTGTTCATTTAGCCTTTTTTCAAGCATTGTATTTCTCCTAATAAATGCTTCCGTGATCAGGATGCCTTTTTTTAGTATGCATTTTCTGAATAAAGAAAATCATTAAACTTACATCTTAAAGCCCTTTTCCCTTTAATTTGAGGTGAATTTCCTCCAAACAACAAAATAATGAAGAAGTCTCAAAAAATTCATAAAATTAATGCATTTTAAGTGGGTTTTCTTAGTGAAAAATGTAGGGGTGCTACTATTAGGGAGGGCGCAATTATTAGAGGAAATACGGAATCATAAATTTGTCATTTTTTGTCTTGACATAGTACTATAACGTATTCGATGAGTTAATCAGATTTTTTTGCAGTACAGTGTATTAAGTTTATGTTCTCATGTCCTGAGATTGGACACAAATACATCATTTGAGTTGTTGAATTTCATTTTGCAGCATAAAGTTTGTGTTTAGTTCATTGATAAGTTTCAATCCTTTTCATGCTGTACCAAGAACATTTCTGATTTGGCAGGAGGTTTAACCCTTTGCTGTTTAATCCCAGCTTTTTACGTGCCTGTGATTTTATGATTGAGAAAACATTGTGAAAAAAGGAGAAATTGCTTCTGACAAGCAATTTCTCCTTTTTCCACACTATTTTCTACCCTACAGAATGGTTATTTTTCAAATTAAATCCACTTTAAATTTTCGTCCGCAAAACCTTTGAATTTGGACAGGTCCAAAATTTTGTAAAACAGGAAAGGGTTAAATGAATATCAGCCTGTACATGTGTGCAGTCAGACTTTACGCTATACCACCTGGTTTTTGGGACAAAAGTTTGAAATCTCATTTTTAAGAATAAATCTATATTTCAAATTTGTGCATCCAAGGTTTTCAGCACCTTGATTTTAATGCATCTTATTAAGGTTTATATTCAGCATGATAAGCTTTAAGTCATTTTATTGTAGACTTTATATTTTCCATGATGATTTCATCACAAACTTGTCTATGATAACATTGTTTCTATCCCCAGCTGTTTTTCAGAGGGGATAGTAATGGTCTCTTGTCTTTCCTTTTGTTTTCCATCCTTCTGTCACTAAACTTTTCTTGAGCATTTCTCTGAAAGTATAATAGCTATTTACCCGAAACTTCATGGGTGGCTAAATCTAATTGAAATGAAGTAGAGTGCTATAAGAACCACAACTCTTGCTTGCACAATTTTAGTGTTATTGCCCTTTGTTATTTTCAAGACTTTGAATTTCTCCAGAGCATATCTCTGGAAGTATCATAACTGTACACTTGAAACTTCAAAGGTGGCAAAATCTCATCTGGTAGAATAACAGTACGCTTGAACCCTAATTCTAGGTAACTTTATTTTACCATCAAGCTTTCATGGCCATATCCAACTTGGCTCTTGCATGTTTTATTGCCCAAAAGATTTGAAAACCTTTTATACCTATCCCCATCCATCCCAAAACTTTGTTTGGAGGTATATAGGAGTCAGCTTGTCCATTCGTAGGTTCAGCAGTCCTCTTTTATCTGCTCAATTTCTGCGCAACTTATTGACAGAATGATTCAAACCTTTATAGATATGATCAGTATCAAGCGAAGATGTCCATTCCCCATTTTAGTTATGTTCCAATTAGATAATAAAATCGATGGCAAAGGGCAAACCAGTTGTAACTGCCTATGAAAATATAGGCAGTTACAACTGTTTCATGCTGAACTATCAAAATGCTGTTAAGGATGGTTCAGATTTATAGTTGTTGGCGAGTCATAAGTTTATTGTAATTACCTATATTTAGAGGCATTTACTCAAGTTATGCAATAATACTTTGAAAAAGAGTTGAATATAAACTAGAATACACATTTTAATATGCCGTAACTGTTTGCTCAGTGCAAAACAATCATAACCGCCTAAAACATATAGGCAGTTTCAACTGTTTTTTGAGAAATGTGGAAAAATATCATTTAATCAAAACTTCATTTATAAAATCATCCCATAGATGTGAGCTTTATTCTTTCAAAATGAATCATAAGAAAAAGGATATTTTTTTATACTGCATGTATATTTATACCATAGGGTGAAAAAACCTTTTCCTAGAACTATAATTGTTTTGTTAAACACTGTTAAAGCATCATATTTTGTTGCATAGTTTCATAGATTAAAACAAATCTATTGAAGTTCTTAAGATTATTTTGTTTATCGCTTGAATTTTTATGCATCTGCAATCAAATGGTGGAAGGACATTATAGAGTTGCAAGTGTCCGTGTATGCATGTATGGGTTTGTGCATGTCCCTCTCTGGCATCAATCTTATTTTTACAATTATTGGATTTCAAAATAGCTTTCATCAGTTGTTTCCCTTCACAAATAACAGTGTCATGTTAACCCTTGTAACGCTGAACCCGGAATATTCCTGCTTTGGCAGGAGCTATAGACAAACATCAGCCTGCACATATGTGCAGTCTGATGTTAGTCTGCACCACCTGTTTCTCACTTTCAAACCAGAATTGTCAATAGATTTAGTTTTTCTAAAAGAAATTGACCTACAATTGGTACTTTCAGTGCTTTTTGCCCTTTGATTTTGATGAAAAGTTTAGCCAAAATTCATTCAGCATGACAAGCTTGTTTGGATATGCTTAAGGTCAAGGTCACTGTAAAAGGTCAAGAGACAATTTTGAGCTTGTCTTGAGCACAGGTTTCTTCTACATTTATGGATAGATTTAAGAATAAATTGATGTATTTGTTCTGCCACACCCATATTTATTGACCAATCAACAGTTTCCAAAAAAATCAATCAAAAGGGCACATCAGGAATTTCTTTGTCAATTTGTAAACTAGTCCAATGATTTGGGAGCACAACAATTTAAAATATTGCAAGTTGAAAGCCTTGCCCTGTCACGCCCACATTTATGGCAAAATAAAACTAAAACTAACTTTTGAAATGGGTCAGCCATGAAAAATATTCTATTTAAGGAGGAGATGCTTAATATATAGTAATGGTATCTGTCTGTCCTTCTATTTTCCATCCTTCTGTCACTAAATTTTTCTTGAGCATGTCTCTGAAAGTATAATAGCTCTTTACCTGAAACATCATATGTGGATAGATCTAATTTAAATGAAGTAGAGTGTATAAGAACTACAACTCTTGCTTGCACAATTTAAGCGTTATTTCCCTTTATTATGTTTAAGACTTTGAATTTTTCCAGAGCGTATCTCTGGAAATATTATAACTATACACTTGAAACTTCATTGATGGCTAGATCTCATTGGGAAGAAGTACAGTACACATTAACCCTAATTCTAGCTAGCTTTAGTTTACTTTCAAGCTGTTATGGCCATGTACGATTTGGCTCTTGAATGTTTTATTGCCCAAAAGATTTGATCCATCACAAAACTATGTTCGGAGGTATATAGGAGTCAGCTCGTCCATTTGTAAGTTCAGCAGTCCATCTGTAGCTCTTTTTGATCTTCTCAATTTCTCAGCAACTTATTGACATAATGATGCAAACTTTATAGATATGATCAGTATCAATCAAAGATGTGTATTTCTCATTTTAGTTATGGACCAATGAAATAATAAATTGATGGCTAAGTGTAACCAGTTGTAACTACCTTTAAACATATAGGAAGTTACAACTGTTTCATGCTGAACTATCAAAATGCTGTTAAAGATGGTTGAGAATTATAGTTGTTGGCGAGTCAAAAGTTTATTGTAATTGCCTATATTATAGGCATTTACTAAAGTTTTGCAATAATCCTTTGAAAAAGAGTTGAATATAAACTAGAATGCACATTTTTAATATGTTGTACCTGATGGCTCAGTGCAAAACAATCATAACTGCCCAAAACATATAGGCAGTTTCAACTGTTTTCACAGTTGAGAAATGTGGAAAGAGATCATTTAATCAAAACTTATTTTATAAAATCATCCCATAGATGTGAGCTTTATTCTTTCAAAATGAATCATAAGAAAAAGGGTATTTTTTATACTGCATGTATATTTTTTTATGCCATAAGGTGAAAAAAACTTTTCCTAGAACTATAATTGTTTTGTTAAACACTGTTAAAGCATCATACTTTATTGTATAGTTTAATGGATTAAAACAAATCCTTTGAAAGTGCTTAAAATTCCTTTGTTTATCCCTTGAGTTTTGATGCACCTGCCATCAAATGGTGGAATGGCATTATAGAGTTGCACATGTCCATGTATGCATGTGTGGGTTTTTGTGTGTCCTTCTCCAGCATCAATCTTATTTTTACAATTTTTGGATTTCAAAATAGCTTTCATCAGTTGTTTCCCTTCACAAATACTAGTGTCATATAAAGGTTTGTTTGGATATGCTTAAGGTCAAGGTCACTGTTAAAGGTCAAGAGACAATTTTGAACTTGTCTTGAATACAGATTTCTTCTACATTTATAGATTGATTTAAGAATAATTTGATGTATTTGTTCTGCCACACACATATTTATTGGCTTATCAGCATTTCTAAAAACTCAATAGAAAGGGCACCAAAGGAATATCTATGCAAGTTTGTTGAAACTAGCCCAATGATTTGGGAGTGTGACAATTTAAAACATTGAAATTGAAAGCCTTGTCCTGGGCTCTCCACATTTGTGGCAAACTAAAACTAAGTTTTTGAAATGGGTCTCCCATGAAAAAATACCTGGTAAAGGAGGAGATGCTAAAAGAAATTGCTGATGGATTCTAAGTGACCCATAGGCCTAGAGCCCCCCTTTGTCACTTTGTGCTCAGGTGAGCTAAAAAGAGTTGTAAAATTCCATTCAAAAACTAAACCAAAATTGTATCCCATCAATTGATGACGGAAAATTTAACTTTTTAGTATGTATGAAAACCTTGGAAAAGTGCTTCAAAATCGAAGTTCTGCAAGTATATGATGCACTAGTTTTTGGTAATTATTTCTTTTGTAAATATAATTGAGCCTGTAAATGACATTTCCAAAACTTTCAATTGTACACAAAGCAAAGACTGGCCTGTCTGTGCATCCGCACAGTCTGACAAGCCTCTTCACTAGTCGATTTGTAGATAAATATGGTCTCAAAGTATCTGTAGACAGTTATGCAATCTTTTAATTGCACTATGAAACTGTAAGGGCTGCTAAATGTTTGGATCACATTCAGGTGTAAAATTGTTGAAAATGTCACGCACAGGCTAAATTTTAAAACTTTCCAGTTTTAAAAAGTAAAATACAGAAGGTATTGAGTAAGATAAGCCTGATAGGATCATGTGAAGCCTGATCATAGCCTATACCTCCTGGCAAAATAGTAACATTCAGGTTTCGGCATAACAAGGGCTAATGATCTCCAAGGCTTGTGCATGTGAATGTTGTACTAAGGCAGGAGTGTTGAAATACAGAATTTCTCAACTTGTCCCTGGAAAAGTAAAAGATGATTTTTCTACCGATCCAGGATCAGAAAATCAATCAATTTTAAGAAAACATTGATTTTTAAATAAGAAAATACTGGACTTCAGCATTTTCTTCATTTAAATCAATGTTTTCTACCCTTTGATATTAACATTTTTATAATCAATCTCTGAGATATGTTAAGTACCATTCTGATAATATTCCTGGTATTTTCTTGTCCATAGACAAGAGGCACCGACAAAAGTATGACACTGAATTTTGAATTGTTGTCAATCTTGCTTTAGCAATCATGTCTTATAAAGCAACTATTTTTATTAAACAACCATTTTAAAAATCCCCTTCATTAAATCAAATTTTCTTAAAAAAAGATATTATTCGAAATATAATGGTAAATGAAACCTATGTTGTTAAAACTCATTAGAAAAGTCTCAATAAGACAATTCTTTTGAATTTTACCAATAAAGGACTATTGAGAAAATTAGAACATACATGTAATATAATAATAATGTAATAATGTTTCTGATTTGTCAACAAAATGCATCATGAGTGATTGTATATCACGGGTTGTTGTTAGGACAAAGGTATAAGAAAATATATATATAACAGACAACAAAGATTAGCAAAAAGATTTAATATTGACTAATAACACAATTATGCCTCATGCAACAGATTACATCAAATCAGAAAAGAAGCATTCTATAATACATGACTAAATCACTACAATAAATATGGTTACATGTGCTTAGGCACTGTCATTTAAAATTAGCTTTTGCATACATGATAAAAAAAACAAATGTACATGGAAAAATTACATTTAAGACCAGAATTTATCAATACAGTCTTCATTCAATACAGTCTCCTCTAGTCTTGAATTTTGAGGACTGGAGCATATAGCCAAGAAAACTTTAGATTTAATTAAAAATAAAATGCCCACTCACCGGTAATTTTCGAGACCTTGAATCTGTATACTCATTAAAAGAATGTTTCTACATAGTTCCAAAATCACATATAATGATTAATGCTAGTATATATAATACCAGTGTGTTAAATAGACTGATCATGCCTACATGTTATACAATAAGACTATATAATCACCTTTATCAATTAGGCTATAAGGGTAACCTTGAATAGACAAAAATTAAAAATGTGCTCATAAATATGACCTTTAAGCTGTATCAGAAAAATAGTAATTACCAGTGAAAATTTCAAGGGATCACCCCGAAACCATTTTAATTGTCCAGATACAAATGTATTTAGGAAAGTACAATGATTTGGCTTTGACATCTTGATTTAAGAGCCAAGTCTCTCCTTTTACCTTCAATATTTTCTTCCTTTAACCCTTTGCTGTTAAATCCCTGCTTTTTACGTGCCTGTGATTTTATGATTGAGAAAACATTGTGAAAAAAGAAGAAATTGCTTCTGACAAGCAATTTCTTCTTTTTCCACACTATTTTCTACCCTACTGAATGTTTATTTTTCAAATTAAATCTACTTTAAATTTTCCTCTGCAAAACCTTTGAATTTGGACAGGTCAAAAATTTTGTAAAACAGGAAAGTGTTAATATCTGATGATCATACAAAGAAGTGTTCAGATAAGTTTAATAAGACAATCTCTAATTAATCACTTTTTAACATGATACACTGTAGTGATCAACAGGGCCCAAGGTTATAAATCTAATTTCATGCTCAACTGAAAATTATCTCAAATTTGGAAATTCAAATAAATGTATGAACATAAAAGAAAGTATAAATAAGCTAATATTCATTTTAACTTTTTAATATTATCTTTTATGTTAATACATTTAAATGAGTAGAACAACAGTATTACAGCTTTGAATTTGAGTCGGATTTTGAGAAAAATTCTGACTTGAGTGAGAAAAGTTTTATAATCTCGAGCCTTGATGACATTTGAAATGCAGCCTGTAAGACTTGAAACAGGTCCACCTATTGACAGTTGTTAGATATGTGGCCTGTCAAGCAAAAAGGAACTATAAGGGTAGCGTCTAAAAGGTCCACCCTATTTAGTCTGCATGAGTTGCAAAAGCTGAGTAGGGTCAATACTAGAATGATTTTTCTAACTCCCTGCGAAAGAATTTTTGAAAAAAAAGTTGATCTCCAATGGAACCATTTCTTTTTACCAAATATTTATTTCGTTGACTTCCCTAATGGTCCTTTTTGCATGATGGTTTTCATTTTTAAAAGAGAATAGATCCAGGGGACCTCTATTAGAGTTAGTGTTTGGGTAGAATATTGACCATTCTACAAGGACAATTCTATAGCATACAAACCTTTTTTACTCTTGTCAACCATTGCAGCCCGACAAACTCAAATTTTTGAGGCCCCTTCTTGATTGACAGGTCAAACATTGAGGGGTCAACACATCAGATTTTAGTCTTCAATTCAAGCCTCAATAAACATCTTTGACTAAGGAATTGATTTATGAATTACTAACAGTTAAACAGGATCAATCTGCCATGTACAATTTAAAACGCCCTTTTATGACCACTTCAGTCCAAAACAATTAATCGGTTATAACGAAATTAATTTTATGGTCCCAAAGAACTCTTTCTATATAAAACTCCATTTGTAATAACTAAATATATGGAATAATTTTTGCTATGATGTGTCCATAAATTAAGTCTGAATGAGGAGGCGTTATATGCAAAGGGTAACATCTGAAGGTGAAGCCTGTGGATTTTGGTTTGCATATAACTCCTCCACAACACATCATAGCAAAAATAAAATTATAACACATTCACTTGATGTCCTCAACCTCTATCATTTTACCCATTTAATTATCAAAATGTCTGTAGATGGGCTGTAGTTATAACATAGAGGTCATCCATCCAATGAATAATTTTTTTTGTTTTATGTTGATGATCATATATTTTAGAGACAAATGATGTTTTATATCTAAACAGGTGTGTCTTGATAGATTTCAAGGGACGGGGCCACTGATCCCTTAATTGTAATCAGACCCTTCCTATAAGAAATCATGGCTTGATGTCATTTCCTAGAGTAACATTCTGTAGTATTCATTTCCTATCATTAAACAACACACAAGTCCACAGGGTCATTGTTATTAACCCACTATCAAGCTAAGATTGCTAGCCAAACTAAAAGAAGTAAGTTTTTATCTTGAATCCAAAACTGTTCTTTTCAGTCTGGATTAATATCTGTAAGTATAATTAATGAAACAACTGCAATGCCAAGGTTTATTGTAATAAATATATACACTTTACAAATGGACTGCTTAAACACACAATATCACATATAAACATAGTAAGAAAAAATTGGTAAACTTCATGGTAAAGGGATATTTTTAGGATCTTTGCCTTATTTAGCACTTATTACTAAATCATTAAAGAGATTGATCTGTAGTGGGCAACTTCTTTCAATATGGGGTGTCTAATATTTTGCTGTCTGGTAATGGGCTAGATCATAAAAAGACTTTAATTCTGATTGTATTAATGGTTCTGATAAAATCATGGCATGCATATGCATGAAGGTCCACTGCCCCTTGGCAAACTATTCCCCTTGATAGTAGGGATTTTATTGAGATCCTAAACATAAAGATCTATATGTTCCAAATGTACAGCTTCAGCACAAGCAGAGATATAAATTGACAATATGTGACATTTCCAAAAAATTCACATGTGCCATAAGCAAAGTCTCTATCCAGCCTGTGCATTAGCACAGCAACCTGTGTATTTCCGGGGTTCAGCGCAATACTATTGTAAGTGCCTATATATTCATAGGCACTTACAATAGTATTGTGCTGAACCTTCGATTTGCAGAGTCAGACCAGAGTCTTAACTATGCACTCTGTAGATAGATAAGGTCTCAGCCTTTCGATTAATACACAAAAGTAATTGTTGCACATTTAATAAACACAGGGAGTGACAGGCATCCAGAGGCTTTGTTTTGCATAAAGGTTTAATGTTTGGAACGTTGTGACAGCTTCAAATCCAAGGAGAACAAGGATTCTGATGGGCAATATTTTTGTTTGTTACAAAAGAACTATTATAAAAAAGATTCCAACTTCTGGACCCATATTTCACTTAAAACACATTCACAATCAAGCAAGCTTATCACAATATAATCACAAATTAGGCTAATATTTTTTTTTATTTTCTGGTTGTCTGGACAGCCGAACAAATTTTTCCCAAAACTGGTAGGGATTTTGTTTTTGTAGAAAATATTTAAGTCTGTCTTAAGAATTGATTTATAAGTGTTTTTTGACACATTAACAGTTTCTACAAGACAGTTTTATTGTTTGGGGAATGATCTAAGAAGAAATGTAGTGAAATTATATTCTGATCGAATCCAAAAAATAATAAAGCGGTAATTTTTCAGTTTTATTTTGTTTACTACTTAAAAATTAACATGTTAATATAATATCAATTTTTCTTCATTTCTTAAATACATACAAGTAAAACATAGTTTATAAACAATCAAAAGAAGCAAAAGGAGAAAATATACTAAAATTGATCAGAATATTCTTCGTATATAAAACATTTAAAGGAAGATCCTGATAAAATTTCAATAACAGAATTTTTTATTTGTGAAGAAGTAAAACTAAACCTAAGTTCTTACAATTTCTCAGTGGGATAATATTAAACTACAACCACAACTCACTCAAGCTGTAGTTTCTATGTTTTTGGCATTTTTGATAAATCATCTAAATCAAATACTGCTTGTAACAAAGCTACCGGTAGTCACAAAATTTAAAAATATCGCATTTATCCTATAACTATACAAATATACAGATATTTATTCATACAATTCTCTAATTACGTACTATATTTATCATATAACCTCTATTTGCCTTGTTTTTGTTGATGTTTCTAACAAAAATGCAAGTTTCTAAAAATAACCACATTATGTCATTGTTCTAAAAATATCCATGTGATATCATAAAAAATATCATATGGGATGTTATCAGACGGATATTTGTTTAGTTATAGGATAAAAGTAAAATATCAATAGTCAATGCATTTTCGTACAGACAGCAGTGATCCATTGATTCCATCATCTCATCAAAATTCGGTCCCATGTATTTGAACACAAACACTTATCATTCATTCATAATAAATTACCACTCCAATGAGAGTAATCATAAATAAATGAGAATAAAACAAAAGCACTGCCTACAGGTGCTGACGCTCAGATACAGGTGCTTGATTAGTCTAAGTTAAATCAAAGGCCTGAAAGGCCTGAATGCAGTCAGGACGGAACAATATTTGAGTATTGAAATATTTTAATTATAACAATTTTTCTAAAATCTAAGGCTAAAATCTACACTTCAGATCTTTGGCCTTCTATTCTGACCTTTCAATTCAAAATATTGCCTGAATCATGCTTAAAGCCCTTGCTTTTGATGAAAAGATCACTTCTTGGAGGGCCAATGCTTTACTACAAGGTCAGTATAATAATATAAAAATAATAAGGGCTTAATTCTTATATCTTCCATCGTCAACCACCTTGATAATAGGGATAGCTCCTGGTATGGCTAATACTCATGCCGAGTTAACAGAAAATAGCTACAGACATAAAACTACCCCGAAAATTGCACTCGAGTCAACAAATCAACATAATATTGTTTACTATCTAACTCTGCTTTTCTCTTTTTTTTTATTCACAATGAACATGTCATAACGTTGGGTTGCTCACCATACTTACGCCAGTATTATCTGTCAAGCAAGAAGGTGAGAAAACCCCGCTTTTCTTTGGATTTTAGATCGGAAAAAGTCACTTGTTCGTCTGCTGAAATTTCAGAGGGACAGACTGATTTCCGGTGATTGTGTAATATTGACGTGGACCCTGTGAAATCGGCCCGGGTTCATTAGATTCTATTTCTATATTTACTTTTACCTTCTTTTCGGGAGACCCGGCGAAAAAGTTATAAATTGTCATTGATCACCTTTAATCTTGTTCTATTTCGTAAAGGAACATGTTAACATAAAATGGTTCCCGATTTATTGGACTTACGATAATACAGCACCGATTATCATAACGCTGTGCGGGGTACCATAAAGATTTTCATTTGGGAAAAGGCCAAAACGGCAGGTCGTCGCGGAAGTCCGATTTTCGTCGATATCTTATTTTAAGATTCGGCGCGACGTAGGGACTATCCTTTTGATTTTTATTCGCAGTCTACAACTTTTTAGTTCTAATCGCGCGGCCTTGACAGAACCCTAACACCGGATTTTAAAATAAACGATAAACCTATCTGAGTAAGGGAAGTAACTCGAAAAGACGAGTCCCTTTAAAAAACGGTCGCTGACTACTTTCGATTTCGTGTTTCCTTTTCGGCGCCGTTCAAAATCTTTTTTTCCCCCTGAATTTTGATGTCCAAATTCGAAAATATGGCTTTGAAATCGGAATTGTTCACAAAAAAATCTAGGTAGCTAGCATTCAGTCTGATATTATTTTCGCGGGCTAAAAATCATGAATGGGTTTACTTTTTCACGCTCATGGATTTATTCGAATTCGGTGTTGTGAGGATCCGATTGCCGGCGACCACTATATGCAAGTCAGACTTTCAGTCTGACTGCATAAAAAGGGGCATGACTCTTAAGAAAATGCTTTCAGAATTATCCCTCTGAATAATCTCAATAGCTCATTCGATGATGAACACACACACTATATTTCATGAGGATATCTTCAAAAACTCTAAGATATGGCCAAGGTAAAAGTTTGTCACACCAAGGCCAACAACAACGCCATTGCAAACGATGCAAAGGTGATCACAATTACTTGGGTTTTCAGTGAAAACCGCTGATCTTAAAAATGCCACATATAAAACATTCAGTGTTGTAAGATTACATCATAAAACATTAAGTCCTTTAACCACCTGAACAATTCGGTCCTTTAAGATAACCACATAAAACATTCGGTCCTTTAAGAAAACCACATAAAACATTCAGTCCTTTAAGATTTACCACATAAAACATTCTGTCCTTTAAGATTACCACATAAAACATTCGGTCCGTGAAGATAACCACATAAAGCATTCAGTCCTGTAAGATGACCACATAAAACATCCCTTTAAGACTATTCCAGGAGAGTTTTCACCTCGTTCAAGGAATCCAAGATGGCGTCTGACATTTTCTGTACAGATGTGACTGATGAATTTCTGTTAGCTGAGACGTGGAAATAAACTGAAAAATATACAAATATTTGATTTACCATTAACCTTTCTTATGCTGTCAAGACAACTTAATTACTTTTCCAATACATTGTCGGACTAAGAGGACTGATTCTTTATTTGTGTGTTTGAATGAAATTTGATACCCGTTTCAACATTAATGAAATTGAGCCTGTGTGTGATAATAGTTTAATCAATTTCAAATGTGCACAAATGAAAGACTTGGTATGTCTGTGCATCCGCACAGTCTGACCAGAGTCTTTAATGCCTAGGCTGCTAAATATTTGCACCTCACACAAATGTCAAATTGTTGGAATTGTCGCATACAGGCTCAATTATATTTCAGAAGCTGGAGCATCTACCAATGGTTTCTAGCAGTTTCTTGCAACCATAACATTTCATCCCAGCCACCAGTAACTCATCTAACTTGAGCATAAATAGATGATATTGAATGAGTGGTCATTAAATACCGAATTTATTAAACAAGTCATCTATCAACAGATAAAAATTAGGCTGTGCCTAGTTTTTGTCTGTTTAAAATGAAGAGTTAAATGAATTGGGTATTTTATGACCACAAATTTGATATTCTATTTATAACATGTCCAGAATTCTAGCTTTAAATCAAGAAAATTTGAGAAGTTAAAGGATTCAATATTATTCCGTAAAACATACAACGCTGTTAGTGAATTGATGTTGTCAATTGCATTATAACGCCATTTTCAGAATGTTGCTTTTTATGCTCTTAGCTCATTTACATTGTTATTCCACTATTGTAATAACACCCATGTAATATCAAAAATATTCAATTCGGTTATTTCACACCTGTGATGAATGCTTATGATATTTCTATTGGTGAGTTACAAATTGGCTTATGTCACAATGACTTCTGTCAGATGAAAGTTGGCTGAACTAAGGTTTTCATGATTGTAGGGATATAAGGCACAGTGTGTTACTGATTAAACTAGCCTGGCTTAAGCTTTGAGTTGCAATGTATTAATTCAAACATATTAGAAGTACTTGTATAAGCCTAGCTACTAGGATATAAGGCACAGTGTGTTACTGATTAAACTAGCCTGGCTTAAGCTTTGAGTTGCAATGTATTAATTCAAACATATTAGAAGTACTTGTATAAGCCTAGTTACTAGGATATAAGGCACAGTGTGTTACTGATTAAACTAGCCTGGCTTAAGCTTTGAGTTGCAATGTATTAATTCAAACATATTAGAAGTACTTGTATAAGCCTAGTTACTAGGATATAAGGCACAGTGTGTTACTGATTAAACTAGCCTGGCTTAAGCTTTGAGTTGCAATGTATTAATTCAAACATATTAGAAGTACTTGTATAAGCCTAGTTACTTATTCTTTTGCGGCAAATTTTGAAGCAATTTTCTGTTGCAGAAGCTTTGAAGCTAACTTAATTTCTTATGCCTTTACAAAAGATATTTCTTGAAAATATATTGATGACTATATCATATAGGCAGTTACAACTGTTTCATGCTAAGATATTGATATGCAATTATGCCATGTAGACCATGCAGAGCATGTATTATCCTATAAGAAAAAGAAACAGAGAAATATGAATTCTTTTATCTTTCAGAGGGAAAAGCATAGCATCTTTGAAATATCTTTTTTGTCACTACTACCCCCCCCCCCCCACACACACACACAAACAAACTGAAAAACCTACCAGACCTACAGGATTCAGTAATACAGTAGAATCCTTTTATTAGCAACTCGGATAATAGGGATTTTCGGTTATTAGCAACTTTTCCTCCAGCACAAAACCATTTGTTCTTTAGCCTATGTAAAATTCGTCGGATAATCGGAACTCTGATAATAGAAACTCCCGGATAATAGAAACAAATTATTTGCACCAGGACCCTTTTTTATCGGATATAAGAAACTATCGGGAGTTTACATCGGGACATAGAAATATTTACATGCAAATTAACGAGTTTGACTTTGATTTCCCGGCGTCGCCGCGAGTCCGAAAGTACACATAGACGCGTCAACATGTAAAATTGTTGATCGCACCTTTACCCGATTCGTAATTGTTATTTGATTGTGTTATTTAAGTGTTTGAACGAATTCTCTGCTTTGCATTTTCTTTAATTTTTCGAGTGCTGCCGACAGTTATTCAGACGACCGATTTCATCGCGCCAGTCTATTTATTCCATTTTTTTTTTCTTCAATCTTTTGGATAAAAGCAAATAGCGCCTGCAAATATGGCCGCAGTTAGATTTCATAGCGCCGAAATATTACTTACTTCAAATTTAAAATTATAATCCTTATCAAAATATCTGAGTGATAAAGACGCGAGAAAATCATTAACTTTCTTGTCTGATCCATTTTCAATGTGACGTCACGTCTATAAATTTCTCGGGGAATTACCCGAATTCAAACGCGCCGCCAAATTCCTGACCCAGTCAAGGGCGTCTGTGTTTTCACAACGACGCGCTTTTCTCTCGTGTGTACTCGACAGCCTTGTTAAATTGCATAAATAGTGGAATTTTACAAACAGCTGGCCTTCTTTAAAAAGGTAATTTGTTTTTCAAAACATATTCAGTTATTCACGTCGGAACCTACCGATCTTACCGATCCGGCATCCTTGAGATTTGAAAGCCGTTGGTTGATTGTAGAGACGGAAATAAATATCAAAACTACTTTTCAATGTTCATACAATTAAAATGGGACACAAAAATAAGCAATCGATCTGAACTGGCAAAATGTAGACGTATTTCATACATGTATGCGTTGATTCTAATGCCGACGATGTACTCGTACACTTCTGAGATAGGGATACTGACTGAAACGCGATTATCGGATAATAGAAACATCCGCTTAATAGCAACTTTTCTCCTGACAAATAGGTGTTGCTATTAAGCGGATTCCTCTGTATCAACAAGAGATGTTTGTAAACATTTTATGTTCCCCCATAAGAGCAGGTCAATGGCCTATTCTTTGTCAATTTACAAAGAGCAGGTCAATGGCCTATTCTGTCAATTATCAAAGGGCAATAACTCAAGAAATATGATAGGTAGAGTTATGGTTCTTAGGCATTGCTCTTCTCCTCAATGAGATCTATCTACCTGTGAAATTTCATGATTCATAGTTTGCATAGTTTTTATCATCATGCCAAATATTAGCCTTGTATCTTGAATAGGCTTGAAGATATTGGCAATGTTAAGTTTTTTGGTTAACTTTTGCAGACAGATGGACAGACGGACAACGGTAAAACAATATGCCCCGGATCTTTCGATGCGGGAGCATAAAAAGGTCTGCGGACAGACCAACAGATAGACTGACCAACTGACAAGTGCAAAGCAACATACCCCTTCTTCTTCAAAAGGGGGCATAAAAAATGTGTTTTTTACCAGATCTCCTCAAAGTTATACCAACCTATTACCCAGGAGGTTGCTTGAAATCTAGCCAGAATTTTCAAAAAAGAAATTCGAAGAAAAGTTTCTAGATGGATGGATATAGCCCACTAGTAATTTGGTCAGCTGGGTTATGACCATAGGATTTTCCAGTTATCATATTAACCTACCAATGTCTTCCCCGACAAGGATGTAAGAGACTCCATATCCATCAGGATTGACAGCCGAGAATCCTCCACCAAGACATGAGCATTCTAGACTCCATATTTCTGTATACTTGGTGGGTGTCTGTGATGTACTCAAAACATCTGGCATAAACACATTCTGAAAAATACATATAGAATAATTGTTAGTTTCAGTGTAGGATCAATACCTATTTCACTGAATGAACAACAAAAGCTATATTTTCACAAGGAGGGACTGAGGGAGGCCACTCATGAAAGTATAGCTTTTATTGTTCACAAAATGAAAGATCAATCAATCTTACTCGAAAAACAAATAATATTCTATTTTGTTCATGTAAGAATGAGGCAAATGTTAAAATTTACAAATAATTTTTCTTATAGGACATCATTTTGCTTGGATTACTGTGCAACATTCTATATGATGTCACTTCAGATCGGGTGAAATGCACAAAAGTGAGGTAAAAGTTTTGGTTAATATCACATGCTATGTGGTGAAATTATCATATGATAATCTACCGTTATTTCTTAATAATTTACTGAAAAGCATTCAACAAATATAAATTCAAACATTCACTCTTTATCAAACCAAAATATCAAGACATTCTGGCAACTTGAATTCATTTCAATGAAATGTCCCCATTTTTAATATAATTCATCCTTCTGATAAGACAATAACTCTGACAATGGTTTTCAAAATTTGTTCACTTTGGATTGTAAACAAAGAAAATATAGGTATAACTCGAATACAGTATAGTGACTTGTGAATACAATAGATTTTTATACAGTCAGCAAGTCAAAATAGCAAATTTTACTTATAAATTCATAATATAATTTTTTACCAAAGCAATAGGTGTTGTCATTCAGGCCATTCATGCCAATGAAATGTTCTCAATCTCAAAAATGTTTTTAGAAAAAAAATGTGAATTTGTGGCCCCAGGAGTGCTAACATTTAAAATGTCAATAAGGCCTCAAGTATTATTAAATAAGAAATTCAATTTTTAAAAGGGTTCATACTTGTAATTAAAAAAAAAAATATGACGAAGTTTCATGACAGGTGTTGCTTCTGAACACTTATATTGTTGATACTGAAAAAGACAAGATAGATGACTGACAAAGGAAGACAAAAAATCAATGACAACAAAGGCTCACCATAAGCTTGTGGTTGATTGAGCTTATAGGTTATCTGGAGCAATGTCTGGGAAAGGGTTCAGAGATCTAACAAAAAGAGGACCACTCTAGTCTAAACAAGAGGACCATGATGGTCCTATATCGCTCACCTGTGTATCTTTGTCTAAATTACCTAGTATCAAATTTTCCAGTAAAAGTCGTAATAGTACTTTTAAGACTTTTGGTCTCTATAGAGTGTAACAAGAAAATTATCACGAAAGCTCCTTTTTCCTGTGACATGACACAGATTCATCCTTGTGACTTGACAAACATTCAGACCAAGTTTCATGAAGATTAGACCATATGTGTGGCCTCTTGAGCTTCAAGATGAAAAATGTCATTAAGGCCCCTTTTCCCGTGATATGATATGGATCCTTCCCATTTTGGATAGGGTTCATCCTTATGACCTTACAATTACTCTGACCAAGTTTCATGAAGATTGGACCATATTTGTGGCATCTAGAGCATAAACAAGAAAATTGTCATTAAGGCCCCTTTTCCCGTGATATGACACAGATCCTTCCCATTTTCGATAGGGTTAATCCTTGTGACCTTACAATCATTCTGACCAAGTTTCATGATGATTGATTAGTATTTGTGGCCTCTAGAGCATAAACAAGAAAATTGTCATTACGGCCCCTTTTCCCTTGATATGACACAGATCCTTCCCATTTTCAATAGGGTTAATCCTTGTGACTTGAAAATCATTCTGGCCAAGTTTCATGATGATTGGTTCATATTTGTGGCCTCTAGAGCGTAAACAAGAAAATTGTCATTAAGGCCCCTTTTCCTGTGATATGACACAGATCCTTCCCATTTTCGATAGGGTTCATCCTTGCGACCTAACAATTACTCTGACCAAGTTTCATTAAGATTGGACCATATTTGTGGCTTCTAGAGTGTAAACAAGAAAATTGTCATATAGGCCCCTTTTCCCTTGACATGGCACAGATCCTTCCCATTTTCAATAGGGCTAATCCTTGTGACCTAAAAATCATTCTGGCCAAGTTTCATGATGATTGGTTCATATTTGTGGCCTCTAGAGCGTAAAAAGAAAATTGTCATTAAGGCCCCTTTTCCTGTGATATGACACAGATCCTTCCCATTTTCAATAGGGTTCATCCTTGCGACCTAACAATTACTCTGACCAAGTTTCATTAAGATTGGACCATATTTGTGGCTTCTAGAGTGTAAACAAGAAAATTGTCATTTAGGCCCCTTTTCCCTTGATATGGCACGGATCTTTCCCATTTTCAATAGGGTTCATCCTTGTGACCTGATGGTTAATCTGACCAAGTTTCATGATGATTGGTTAATATTTGTGGCCTCTAGAGTGTAAACACTTAAATTGTTGACGCCTGACGACGGACGACGCACGACGCACGACACACGACGGACGACGGACATTCAATGATCACAAAAGCTCACCTTGAGCACGATGTGCTCAGGTGAGCTAATAAAACCAATTTAACGTAGTAATTTTAAGAATAACCCCTCGGCCTTTATAAGACAGAGGAATAAAGTTAGTGAATTATCAAATGTCAATCCTTTCTGTAGAGGTAAGGATGAAAATTGATCTTT
The DNA here is from genome assembly GCA_948146395.1 of Fragum whitleyi. Lineage (NCBI taxonomy): Eukaryota > Metazoa > Mollusca > Bivalvia > Cardiida > Cardiidae > Fragum > Fragum whitleyi. The sequence goes on from OX411544.1 coordinate 17,952,617, forward strand.
CACCACACACTTCAACATGTGCAGAAGCATTATTGTTCTTTACCTTATTCTGAAATAAGGCTGGTGTTTCTATTCCCATCTCCCTCGATACATAATACAGCGCAAACATGTGTCTGTCCCAGCCTTGACCTACGACTGCCTCGTTCTTGAGCTTGGTTTGAGCGTTAATGGCACGACGTAAGAGAAGTATTTTCTGATCTTTTGTTGCGCGTACACTGCTCATTGCCTTACACCAGGATACCGAAGCTTCTGTCACTGGACGTATTGTCTCTGTTCTTCCATTGAAATACATTCTGAAATATGTGGTTTAAACTGTATATACCATAAGTTTGTGGTGGACAAATTGGTTATTATCAGTTGGTTTGGGCTTCCAATTGGGATTATCATCAAAGAAATCTCACAACCAATTCATCAGTTTTTAACTCATAAATAAAAACAATTTTATGGTATTGATCTTGGTTGGTAGATAATTCTGCAGAATGACAATTAAGGCCACAAGTTTAAACCATGCTTTGACATCTTATTCTTGGAAAGGGGATCCTTGGTGAGCTTTATTAATTTCTACAAAACCAATAATAAAATCTATCATCAGTTGATTTGAATTTTCTGACTAAAAACAGATAATCCTTTTTGATTTGAAACAGAATTCCCAACACAACACAAAGTATGTGGACTGATAAGCTAGGACAAACATTGTGGACCCTGATCATTTCAGTGATATATTATATGTTAAATTCGGCCCTTACCTTGTGGATGCAGATTCATAAGTTTTTACACATTTTCCGTAAGTTCTGTAATAAGCGAGCTGGATTATCATCTGAAAGAACAATGACATCACAGTTTCACCCTTGACATGCTCAACCAGGAATATTTCTGCTATGGCAAGAGATATAGAGAAAAGATCAGCCTGCACATATGTGCAGTCTGATCTTTGCCTATACTACCTGCTTCTTTTATCAAGTAAGATTACTTTTAAATTTACATTTCCATAACAAATACTGACTCAAAATTAGAGAACTCAGAGCTTTCAGCAATTTCATCTCATAGCAATTTTGTCAAGGGTTTTATTAAACTTTGTTCACAAGTTCTCTAACAAAACAGCAATCCATAAAACTCAAGGATGATAAGAGTTATAGTACCGCTCTCTAAACTAAAATTTGACTATCATACATAAGGGCTCAGATTGATTTAGAATATATAACGACATCAAGGTCCCCAGCCTGAGGAGAGCTCTTTACAGCGAGGTAAACAAGATGTGTTTGTGAAACACGAATGCCCCCGTAACAGCATTTTTTTTTAAGTTTGACCTTGAAAGATGACCTTGACCTTGTCACATGACCTTGACCTTGTCACATGACCTTGACTTTGGTGTACAGCTTTGTATGTCAAATACTTTTGGAGAAAAGGCAAAGGTTAAGTTTTCGGGTTAAGTTTTCGGACAGACTGACAGACGGACGGACGGACAGACAGAGGGAAAGACAGTCAGACATGAGTAAAACAATATGCCCCCCATCTCTCGATACGGGGGCATAAAAATCCCACTTAATAAAATTTTTCAGCAGACATCGTGAATGATTTTCCATAATTTGAGTGAAAACATTCAATGTTGTAAAGACTAACCATTTAAGCCAATGCAAAGCTAGTTTTGTATCTTCATTTAGATATCTTATGATTCTTATAAAGTGGCTTAAAATTCTTGCTCTACTGCACTTCTTATCTTAAAAATCTTTATTACAACCTTAAGAATCTTGCTCTAACAAACGCACCTCTGAAGTTATGTAGGAAAACTGACCTGTAAGTATCCATCTGGGCTCATTCTTTTCTTCTTCATAAAACCTTTTCCATATTCAGATGATATTATCCTCAAATCAAAACTGTTACACTGAAAAAGTATGAATTGATATTAGAAAGAATATTTCCAAAAATTCCGTGTGTGAGTTATGGACATACATTGTGCAGCCTGGACAACCACATAATGCAGTTAGAATAATTTCTGCCTGACTGAAGAGGGGCTCACACATTACTTTTCTGCACTTTGCATAGTAAAGACTCTGGTAAGACTGTGCGGCTGCACAGGATGGCCTGAGGATTTGCTTTGCCAACATGTGAAATTTTTGGAAATGTCAGACAGAGGCTCATATCTAGTTAATTTCAGTGTAGTTAACCCTATCCTGTTTTACAAAAGTTCAGAATAGTCCAAATTGAAAAAGGTAGTAGATGACACTAAAAAGAGGGTGTAAACCAAAAAGAAACCTTCTAAATGATTTTCTGTTAAGAGGACATCACTAATTACAGGCAATATTTTTGTCCATCCACACTTTAAGAGAATATTGTTTTAACATTGTTACAAAGTAGGATATGCATGTCTCTGGCTATATGGAGTCTTTCTATGAAATGTAAGTGAAACCCCCCGATCAATTACTAAGAAAATCAGTAGACAAGACTTTTCATCAAACAATCATAATTCTGTGAAAAGTCAAGGGACTGTTAACAAAAAAGGATAAGTGCATCTCTGCTTGACACTGAGTGTGTCTGAGACTTTTGAATCAAATCTCTCCATTAATTGCTGAGAAATTGAGCAGTAAAATCTTCAGACGGACTGATAAACTGACTCCTATAGTAAGATTTCTAGAATTGAGGGATTATTTTCCAGTTCCCTATCAGTGCATATTATCATTAAAGTGATGAAGAGAGTATTTGTTGATTTCAATGAGGTATAAATCTAAAAACCCAATCACACTGTATAACAAGAGTGCCATCGTCACAAAATACGCCACCACTTTGCTGCTGTTTCACAATAATAATTGTAGACACTACTTATTTTGACAAAACCAAATTAAAAATGACCAAGTTTCATTTAAATAAAGACAAAAAGTAAGGAGGAGTTGCGTTCAAAAAGCTGCAATTTCAATAAGCCCTAGATACTAAGTTTTAAGGGGGCATAATTTATGGTAAGATTAATGAACCATAAAATCCTTACTTCATGCTCATCCATCAATTTCAGTTATAACATCCACCAAGTTTCATTTAGATCCAGCCAGAAACTTAGGAAGAGTTGCATTCACATCGCTGCAATTTCAATAAGCCCCCAGAGACTAAATTTTCAGGGGGCATAACTGAGGCAATAAGCCCAAAGACTAAGTTTTTAAGGGGCATAACTCAGGCAAAAATCAACGAACCGTAAAATCCTTCCTTCATGCACATCTACCAATTGAGGTGATAACATTGACCAAGTTTCAAGAAGATCCAGCCAGAAACTTAGGAGGAGTTGCGTTGACAAGAAAAGTGAACCCAGAGACTAAGTTATTAAGGGGCATAACTCAAGCAAAAATCAACCTACCATATAATCCTTCCTTCATGCACATCTACCAATTGAGGTGATAACATTGACCAAGTTTCAAGAAGATCCAACCAGAAACTTAGGAGGAGTTGCGTTGACAAGAAAAGTGGACCCAGAGACTAAGTTTTTAAGGGGCATAACTCAGGCAAAAATCAACGAACCATAAAATCCTTCCTTCATGCACAACTACCAATTGAGGTGATAACATTGACCAAGTTTCAAGAAGATCCAGCCAGAAACTTAGGAGTTGCGTTGACAAGAAAAGTGGACCCAGAGACTAAGTTATTAAGGGGCATAACTCAGGCAAAAATCAACGAACATTAAAATCCTTCCTTCATGCTCATCTACCAATTGAGGTGATAACATTGACCAAGTTTCAAGAAGATCCAGCCAGAAACTTAGGAGGAGTTGTGTTGACAAGAAAAGTGGACCCAGAGACTAAGTTATTAAGGGGCATAACTCAGGCAAAAATCAACGAACCATAAAATCCTTCCTTCATGCACATCTACCAATTGAGGTGATAACATTGACCAAGTTTCAAGAAGATCCAGCCAGAAACTTAGGAGGAGTTGTGTTGACAAGAAAAGTGGACCCAGAGACTAAGTTATTAAGGGGCATAACTCAGGCAAAAATCAACGAACCATAAAATCCTTCCTTCATGCACATCTACCAATTGAGGTGATAACATTGACCAAGTTTCAAGAAGATCCAGCCAGAAACTTAGGAGGAGTTGCGTTGACAAGAAAAGTGGACCCAGAGACTAAGTTATTAAGGGGCATAACTCAGGCAAAAATCAACGAACCGTAAAATCCTTCCTTCATGCACATCTACCAATTGAGGTGATAACATTGACCAAGTTTCAAGAAGATCCTGCCAGAAACTTAGGAGGAGTTGTGTTGACAAGAAAAGTGGACCCAGAGACTAAGTTATTAAGGGGCATAACTCAGGCAAAAATCAACGAACCATAAAATCCTTCCTTCATGCACATCTACCAATTGAGGTGATAACATTGACCAAGTTTCAAGAAGATCCAGCCAGAAACTTAGGAGGAGTTGCGTTGACAAGAAAAGTGGACGGACGTATGGACGGACGGATGGACGGACTGACAGACGGAGAAGATGACGCCAATATACGTCCGCCTCCGGCGGCGTATGATAAAAAAGTGAAACAGATTCATATTTGAGTGTGATTGTTTTTTAGTTTCATATATCTATGAAATGAAAAAAATATTATCTTCATATCGTATGATCTAATATCATGAAGCAAATACATTGAGATTTTTCAGTTAAGACACAGATTTCTTACAGGACTACTTTTTGTGAAAGCTTACAAAACAACTGTGTACTCAAATTTATTTTTATCATGGAATATAATAAACTTTACAGCCATTCAGAAGGCACAATTATTGATGACACAACTTAAATTAAATTATTAAAACTTGAGGATATTTGTACTATATTTGCTTCAAATCCACAAGAACCAATATTAATGTAACATAATAGGCTAAAACATTAGATACACAGACAACTTACCAATTGTTTAAAATGTTCCAGAGATTCAGAGATTTCATGCTCAAAGTGACTCAAATCCCATTCTAACCTGAAAACATAAAGAGAAGAGACAATGAACATTTTTGTGATTTATTTGATTTCATTTTCTAACAAGGTGTCAAATTGTCAAAGATACCCCTGTTACACTTGCTTGATGTCTAAGTTCGAAAACAACAAATGGAAATAATTCAAAGATTAACCCTTGTCATGCTGGTCCGGTAATATTCCTGCTTTGGCAGGAGGTATGGACAAACATCAGCCTGCACACATGTGCAGTCTGATATTAGTCCATACAACCTGATTTTCCTTTTGAAACCAGAAAAGTTTCAGAAATTATACTTTCAAAATCAAATGCCGACTCACAATGAGGGAATACAGAGCTTCCAGCACTATGATTTATATATAATTTTCCAAGGTTTTTTATTCAGCATGACAAGGGTTAAGCTATTTAGGGTTCTTGTGTTCTGCATTCCCTAATCATAAGAATAACATAACTGTAAAGTTTCAAGTCAATCATGCATAAGGTGACAGAGTTATGCTCTGGACAAAGTAGTGAGCACCACCGTCTGGTTGCCTGGATACCACAGCTGATCCCATAATATGTCCCATCTTTTGACAGGCATATAAATATTTTATATTAAGATCAGGAAATATTGTTCATAAAGAGAGAGGCGGTAGTGTCTGTACAAACTTTCTCAATCTGTTCTCACTTTTTGTTTTCAATAAATCCTTATTAATTTACATATCCAGGGTTCAGTACAATGTATATACACTTAGTGCAGTCTTGCACTAAACCCTCGATATGCACAGCCTTTCATGAAATATAATGAGCTTGTTGGTAAATTACTCATTTATTTAGTTTATTATTTATTTTTTCCGAGGGAGAGCAGATATTGATATTTGGCCAACTTATTTCATGCCCTATCAGGGACCGTTGTTGTTTTTTCAGCTTGAAACCTGCCCCGCGTTAAGGTTGAAAAAATGATGCAAACCGTTTTCAAATTATACCCCCCTTTACACCCAAGTATACAGGTAAAGCAGGATATGACTTGAACCGGTTTGTCATCTTGAATGCAGGGCTGGATTCAAGCTGAAAAAACAACAACAACGGGCCCCAGCCAGGCGTGAAATAATTTGACCCATTGATACAACTGTACATAAAGACCAACCTTTGTGGTGGTGTAAGTTTATGTAGTTGGACTTCCTTGACTTTGGGTAGATGACCTTCCTCATCATAAACACCCATCTCTTTAGCCAGACAGTACTCCCAGATACGGCCAGGTAGCTGTAATTATACACAATGGAAAGTTTTCAAGGGCATCATTCTACATCAACATGTGATGTCAGAGGACAGCAAAGCTAAACTTCTCCTAGTGTAGGAGAGTAACAGCAAATCATTGTTGATATAGGATTGATTGTTTAGGTTTAATGCGGCTTTGAACATTATTGCAGTTATATTGCGTTGGCTGGCACACCCACCCATGGCTTCCTGTTGTTTCTCAAATCAGTTCAATAACAATATTTCATCTGAGCCAACAGCTACCCATCCCACTTTGGCATACTATGTTTCATTCAGCCAATTGTTAAAGTTGTCTGAGCCGGGATAAGAACTCAAGATCCCTGAATTGACAGCCCAACACTTTATAGATTGAGCTACCCTGCCTCAGCTTTTATATGGGAAGCAAGTCCATTAAATAAATTCAATTGTGATGAATCTTTGCCTCAAAGCTTTTATAATAGCAATTGAAGCATGTGCAAAGTTTAAAAGCAAAAGCTTAAGTAGTAAGAGTTATGATAGACATATGACAGTTGTGGGTAAAACCTCAATCAATAATTTCTTCATCTGAAAAGGGTAAAAATCAAGTCAAACAACTGTTTAAAACAACTGCCATAGCAAGCAACCTTTGACTTATGTATTGGTCACAGAATCATGTCTTAAATTTTAAAAGATTTACACCATAATTCAAATCATAGATTTGACAGTTACCTAACAACACTTAACCAAGATTTTTTAAGTCCGAAAGCTGTTAAATGTTCTCTCACTTTAATGTCAGTGCAATATTCTTTACCTATAAGCTTAAATTATGGCCATAGAAGCAAATACAAAGTTTACTAAAATATCTTACATAGAAACTGAGGTAATAGTTGCATGTAAAAAACGAAACTCAATTTCAAATTAGATTAAGCTTGACTCATGCATGATATAGCATTTTCAGATTAGATGATTATGGTTTCAAATTACCCTCAAGGATTCACACATGATAACTAGCCGTACAAATGATGGGTTATACAGTATAACTTACAGTAGCATCCCCAGCTGCATGTTCAGCATTCACACACATCACACCATTAGGGTATATAATATACTGTAGGGCTTTATCAAAGTATCTGTAAAACAAAGAATACTTGTATAATTAAAAGTGTTGATTGTTCATTTGTTTGTTTAATTGTTTGATTGTTTCTAAAAGGGAGGGTATAATTCTTAAATCGGTTAGACTCTTGCACAAACTTTTGTTATAGCATAGGCTGTGAAGCAAAAACTAAATAAATGTAGTAAAACCTTCTCACCACTTCTAGTTAAATAATCCTTATGACCAGTTTAGGTTTCCCCAAGATGATCTTTTATGGGAATTTTACATCAATTATAATATAACACAGGTGTTATTACACTAGTGGAATAACTATGCGAATAGCAACGCTGTTTTGTAACTGCGAAAATGATGTCATAATGTACATATTGTGACGTCAGTTTTAAACGGCATAAGTTTCGGGGAAAATTGAAATGCTGAATTTCAAGGATTTTTGCAAAAATTCGGGTCCAGTAAGTGGTCGCTTATAACATGTTTTACTGTACCTGTTTGTTCCTGTGCCAGTCATAGAGAAAAGACCTTCTTCATCCAGTGACTGAAATGGCAAGAGAAACTTATCCATAATTTCTGTGGTTTATCAAGAAATAACAGTAGATTATCACTCGATAATATCACTACCAAACTAGTGAAATTATCAAAAACTTCTACCCTGCTTTTGTTCATTTCACAGTGACACTATTTGACATTACCTGAACAGGGAAAAAAAACCCAAATCCTAATGACATCATGAAGATGTTGCTTAGTAATCAAGCCCTAAGTGACATGCTTCAAGAAATATGTCCCAAAATCTTTCCTTTTCGAATCATCTTTGCTTTAAAGAAATAGAAAAAATTGCTTGTTTTTTGAGTAAGACAAATTAACATTTCAATAAGTGAACAACAAAAGCAATATTTTATTATATTTATAGGTTTGATAGTCATTCTATCAATGGCCTACCTTTGGTGATTCATCCTCCAGTACAAAGAAAGCTATACTGCTGTCTAGACACTCTATACTCTCTTTATTGGTGTCAATGGCGATTATCTGTTCTCTAACCTGAAACAGTAATTAAACTAGACTGTCGCAAGGTGGACTATTACCCCTATACAAGTGCTTGTCAATATTGAAAAGCCATTTTCCATCAAAGGGCCATAACTTTGTCAAAAGTTAAGTTATCTTACATGGGACAAGCAAACAAGGATAATATTGCTTGTGCACACTGCCTGGTAAATATTTTTGGAACAGATACATTGAATAATTTCCATTTCATAATGTTTGTCCACCAAATTCTGTATCACCCCTCATACCAATGGCTCAGTGCAAAACAGTTACAAAAGTTTTTGTATGATGATAACTACAATTACAAAAAGGAATTATCAACACCTATCATTTTCTCCAGACTAGAAAGCCAAGAATGGCTTGAGTCGCTCCACAGGCTTGAAATTCTTGTAAAAGCAAATAAATGTTCTGACTAGATTTTTAGATATTTGGGGTTCTACTGATGTTGAAAATGATTTTCAAAGTTTCAACTATGTAACAGATAAAGAAATGACCTCTGCTATTAGAAGACATATTTTTCATCAAATCAAAATAATTTTTGGCTGCATGATAATGGGTCACCCACAGATCATACCAAAAATGTTTGATTGATATCCATTTTTCATCCATTTAAAATAATTCTTGGTACACTGATAAAGGGTCACTCATGGATCATTCCAGTGAAATTTAGTTGATATCCAAAAATCACATTCTGAGAAAACGATTTTCAAATTTTCCACTTTATAACATGATTGTAGAGAAATGACCTCTGCGCATAAAATGCATAATCTTCATCAAATCACAATGATTTTTTTGTAGACTGATAAAGGGTCACTCAAGGACCCTTCCAGTGAAATTTGGTTGATATCCATCAGTTACATTCTGAGAAAATGATTTTCAAAGTTTCAACTATATAACATACAGAGAAATGACCTCCCCCCATAAAATGCATATTTTCCATCCAATCACAATGATTTTTGTAGACTGATGAAGGGTCACCCAAGGATCATTCATGTAAAATTTAATTGGTATCCATTGATTAGAATCTGAGAAAACTCACTTTTTACCATATTTAGAAATTAGCCACGCCCATTAAATCCATGTTTTTTCATTGGATCAAAATTTCTTGAACAACTTTGAAAGAGGGTCACCCAAGGATCATTCCTGTGAAGTTTGGTTGAAATCCATCCAGTAGTTTCTGAGGAGAAGATTTTGAAAGAAAAAGTTTAAGACCGCACGGACGGACGGACGGATGGATGGACGCACGACGGACACAACGCCATGACAAAAGCCCCAGTGGCTTTCAGCCAGTGGAGCTAAAAACAGATGAGTTGCTACACAACAAGCCTTGAATACAAGGCCTTCATCCAATCAAGCTGAATAAAACCTGTGCAACATTACATTAAAACCAAAGTGCTGAAAGAACTTGATGAATTAATTGAGAGTCAGTATTTAATTTTGAAAAAAACAAATTTGAACTTTTCTTAGGCAGAAAAATGACATGGAGAAGACTTAGATTTGTATTTATGTGTAGGTTGATCTTTGTCTACACCTCCTGCAAAAGCAGGAGTATTTCTGGTTCAGGATGAATTGGGTTGTCATATTACTTTCAATAAACACTCCAAGGATCTATACATAACATGGTTGGAGAGCTTTTATTTAGTATGCATTTACTGATTAGGGCCACCGTCATAGTGCTGTTGGTAGAGCGTCATACTGTCAAGCTAGAGGTCCAGGGTTCGATTCTTTAAGGCAGCACTCATCCTTTCAGACTACTTATCTACCACCAATGGGTTGATAATCGTAGACCTATGTGAGATGGCAGCTGGAGGCTAGTAAAGGATGTGATGGTAGTACAGGTGTGGGAGATACCAGGAATCCATTGTTAGGTGTCCCAGCCCTGCGATATTACTGGAATAATGTTAAAAGTGGTGTAAAATCCCATTCAAACAAACAAACAAAAGCATTTACTGTTTAAAAAATAAATTTGATGTCATTTATGCCCTTTTCCTTTTAATTTGAGGTGAATTTCCTCTAAACAATCACATAAATGATTGTTTTGAGGAAATTCATATCAAACTAGAGAAGAAGTCTGAAAAATTTAGGCTTTTGAAGTGTGATTTTCAGTAAAAAAAAAAAAAAGATGTAGGGGTGCTACTACAAGGGAATGCGTTTAATTAGGTGAAATACAGTATGTTTTGAATTTGTCCAGAGTAAACTTGTATGTAATGACATCTACCTTTGCCCAATAGTCTCTGTGTTGACTAGTGAATACCCCAACAGGACAAAAGTCTTTGGAATCTGAAAGAAAAATAGGTTGAACCCTTTTAAAATCTGAATTCAAAATATTTCCTATTCAAAATCATTTTTGCTATTGTAGTTTTCTCATCTTTAAATGGAAATTGCTAAAAAATAATTAGAAATGTTTGCAGTTTTCCTTTTATTAAGAATAGTTATTGTTAATTAGTATACAGTCCTCACAATTTATAAGGATATCGCTTTATGTGAATTTCCAATGCCCAATTTGTCATAAGTGAAATTTTCTACTTGCGTACAAGTGCAAGTTTTAATGTTAATAAAAAGATCTAAGCGATTAATTAGTTAATTAGCTCAAGATTTTTTTTCAAAGGGTGAAAAAATGGTTCAAGAAAATGACATTTTTGGCATCACCTAGAGTGATGTCCCCTGTAACTTAGACTAATGTTTGTTCCGATGTTACATTATCTTCAAAGTTACAATGTTTTTCCCTCCAGAAGAGCATTGTGAAACTGGTCGAGGATTATCTAAATAAATTCATTTCATCAAAACCCATTCAAGGCTTGTTGTTGAACTTTCATGTTTTTATGGTCTTCTTCTGCTGATTTATATATATATATTTATATAATACATATTTTTGTGGACAAGTCCATTTTGATCATAGACAAGTAGAAAATGATCTTTAATTTCTCCAGAAACAAGATAAGGAAATTTTTATTTCCACACCCCTTGATATATTGCATAAGATAGCTTCATATGTATACCCTGCAGAACCACCCCCTCCTCAAACTAAAGACTGATTCTGCAGGAAACAAGTCCAAATTAATTCAGTATATTGTATCTGCTCCTGACAAAACACCACTTATAAAGGATATATATATATATATATATATATATATATATATATATATAATAGGTACTAAGTGTTTTGTATGAAAAAAAATATCTAACGAGGTTGGGAGAATTGATTATTGTCGAGGCTCTGCTGAGACAATTATCAATTTTCACAACCAAGTTAGATATTTTTTTCATACAATACACTTAGTATGTATTATATTTATCTTATAATCTCTTTTTGTCTTGTTTTCTCTGATGTTTCTAACTGAAATGCAAGTTTCTAAAAATAACTGCATGATATTATTGTTCTAAAAATAACTATGTGATATCATAAAAAATATCATACGGGATGTTATCACACGGATATTTGTATAGTTATAAGATAAAAAAATATTACCATCAGCTATCTCCATGATCTGTAATAACAAGGCATTGAGTTCCTGCATGGTGACCTGTACCTCCTTTCCATCACTGTCCTTTTTAAACACGTCAAGTTTGAAATACACGCCTTTCCTGTATACAACCACATGTTTCTGGTTCTCGTAGACGTAGATCTCGTCTCGGCCTGGACGAGGTATCCTCACTGTACAGTTCAGGTGTCTGAAAAAAATATAGATAACTAGACTGGCTGCAGACCTATACTCCCTGCGTACCCATTCTCGCCAACTAACCTGTTTTGTGGCAACAACACATTTTCATTTAATATAAATTGTTTCTGAATGAAAGCAGTTTGTGTAAACAAAACTTATAACTGGTAGGGGTTTCTTATTCATCTATAACATGAAACAGGTTAGTTGGGGAGAATTGGAACCCAACGAGAATTGGTCTCCAAGCAGTACCAATCAGGAGATATTTAAGTTTAAATGGTCTATACTATCCATATCGTCGGCTCCATTCTATAAGGACGTATAAGCCTATTTCCATATTTTCTTTTATTGCGTTTTCGCACACATATGATATTCCCGCGTCTTTTGCGAAGATGCTGGACCTGATAGCTAATCGTATCCCCAAAAAAATGCTTCATGGACTTGTAAGATACGTCATGTTCGCACCGGAAGTGGTCAAAAAGTGAAGTTCAAAAATGACGTATTGACAAATTTGATAATTGTTCATGTTTCCTTATGATAAAAGTTTATTTCAAAAGATCAGTTTGAAAAAGAACACAACCTTTACCAAGGCCAAATTATTCGCGTGTCTCAGTTACATACATAAAAATTGTTATATGCGTTTTTTCACTTTTTTCGAGAAACGTCTCACTCAACGGCTTTCGGGGTCTTCTCTGCACCCGAAAAGAAATTTCTTTACAGGCGATTTGTCCTATATCTTATATAACATAAAATTTAATTAGTTTTTTTCATCCATTTATCTTTTATGCCTTTTTTTTGTCTATACGGCATCTTGTACCGTAAAAATTAAGTGAAAAGATGACGTACTTGACGATTTTTTATTTTTTGTTTTTCTTAAATAACTCATTATAGAGACAAAATTTAATATTTATGACGACAGATAATATATTCAGTGATTCGATTTAAAAAGTTTTCGACCAAAATGGTTGTACCAGTGTTAATAGGTAAAAAGATATTAAGTTTTTTTCCTTCTGAAAAGTAGGCTTTTCCCGTATCCATCCTTATAGAACAGAGCCGACAATATGCTAATAAGCATATCCAAATAAGGAATGATAGAAATTTCTTCTGTGATAAGTTCAGCATATAACCACATGTTTTACTATACCTGACATTTTCTTACTTATAAAACACCCTTGAACACCCCTTGAGTTTAGAGCAGTAAAACCGGAAATTTTAGGATACCTAGATAGACGAAATCATTATTTTGTAATAATTTCATTTTCAAAGTATACATTTTTTGAGTGGTTAGAATCTTAAAGTGAAGTTTTGTTCTGCCAAATTATTTAACTGGCAGGACATGGCTTAGCCATGTCGTAATTTGGCAAGTTTACTTTTCAATATTTTCAAGTGTATAAAGAACTGTATCCTAAAACTCAAAGGGTTTACGTGATTAACAAACAGTGGATACATGTTATCAATGGGTTACCAAAAATGTGTAAGAAGGGTTTGGTTACACTAAGGCAATTTAATGTTCCAAATTAATATTGTCTACTTTGTTTAAAAGTGAGTTTATATCAAAACTAACCTTAGATGCAACAACCCATTACTTTAGCTCTGCCCTGCCAGGGCAAAAATATTGCATTATACAAAATACAAAACATTTATTAAAACAAAGTTTTTATACAATTGATTGAAATGTTGGTGTATATAGAAGTCAGTCTAAACTCACTTATAACCTTCCATTGTAATTGGTATAAGGTCTTGCATGTATTGAGGCACCATGGTCTCATCACAGATCTGGAGATACGAGCTGTAAAACAAGTAACATGTTTGAGAATAAGCCCAGGTTCAGGATGAAAACATTAGCAAAGCGCTTTCGAAATGATACCTTGCTTTGCACGTATGTGCACGTGTAAAGCAATGTATCATCTCAAAGCGCTCGCGAAACGTTTTTATATCCTGAACACAGGGCTCGTTTGCATTGTGATTGGTAGGTTTCTGTCTAATTCCTGGTAGATTATTATGAAATATTAGTAGATTTTACAAGTGCCTAACCAGTAAAAATATCATAAGATTATACCTTTCTTTCTTTAAGCTTAAGTTATCAAGGCAAGGTCAATTACACCTATGACATCAAAATGTTGCCTCATATGCATAACAGAATAAATTAATTCATTCTTGCAAATTAAAAAATCTAAACAGTCATTTAAAAAAAACACAGTGTACCAGTTACATTTAAAACAATCTAATAAATCATGTATGTTTGCATGATTAATTTATGTGTTACATGAATTTTTTTTTCATTTTCCATAATTTCTCCTATAAGATAAAAGGATTTGAAAATTTCATTATCTAAAACTTGCCATCTGCAACATCTTTGATTATGGACAATTCTGAAATTACGTCTTCTTAAGATAATGGGCAACTTACTTGACTATATTGTAAATCAGACATGAAGCTCTTGCCAGTTGATCATTAGTGGCTGGGTTCTTTCTATCCAGGGCATAGCAGTTCACATTTACTGAAATGTACAATTTCTAACATTAAAGGCACTTACAATATAATTCATATTGTACATGTACTAGGCTGTCAAATTAATGTCTCGTGTTTTTTTAGATGATAATTTTTCAGCTTCAATTACAATTCTAGTATTTGTGGACAGAAAGCCTTTTTCTATACTTTTACCTTGTTAATATCAATTTTATGTTATCATTTAAAATCAAATTAACAATTTTTTCTGGGGTCAATGTGAAACTACTGAAGGTGCCTATAAATATATAGGCACTTACAATAGGTTTCCACTTACATCTAAATCTACAATAAGAAAACATTGTCGTTCCTAGGCACAAAGTAAATGTGATGGGTAAATCAAACACAAGCTGATATGTACTTAGTTGGCTCTCCACAAAACAGTATTGATTTATTTAGTCAACTGAGGTAAAAATATTTGACAAACAGAGCTTGTGTTTGATCCTTAAACACGGGTTTTGACACCCTCCTCCCCCCCCCCCCCCCCTTCAAAAAAAAATCCAATTTTGACCCTCAAAAAAAAATTATGCAGGGGTAATTTTGACCCACTAAATTTCCAGTGGTGTAACCTATGCAATATCAAAGATTATATAGATCAATTGTTTCCTTGATACTATTAAAAAAGATCTATATGAATGTAGCAACATAAACAATAAAGTGTATTTATGTTGTTTCAATATACATAACTATAGATTTCTTTAAAGACTGATAAGTTTTCATGTTTTTCTCTTTTTTGACCCCTTCAACAAACCAGTTTTGACAACCAAAGTTTTATGAACAAAGGGTCAATGACTCCAAAATTTAGAAAGCTAGCACAAACCCTACAAACCTGCACATGGTTCTCTCCAGGTTAAATAAGCCAAATCCATCCAGATATCAGACAGCCAGTTTCTCTTGTCAATAGACCTGTAAATAACAGAAATTAAACAATTGGTCATGAAAAACTGATTTTATTCAATAAACTTCTATTCAGTGGGTAAAAAAGGCTTTGCTGAGTTTTTATCTATTTCAGATCATGATTTTAATGAATGCTGTATTTTATTACAATGAATTTGACGTTTTGTTTAAAATAGGTCTTAAAACTTTGCATCAAACAAGTAGTCTCCCTATATTAGGTGAAGACTAATTTCTTAAAGCAATGATCTAGTTGATATGCAAATTTAGAGCTTATCCCTGGTTAAAGGTTTTGATTTTTTGTTTGAATGATGTTATAAGCCTCTTTCAACCATCTTTTCTGTTAAATCGTAGGGGCTGGAGCACCTGACAATGGATTCCTGGTATTTCCCTCACCAGTACTACCATTATATCCTTCCCTAGCCTCCAGCTGCTATCTCACATAGGTCTACGATTATCAACCTATTGGTGAGAGACAAATACTCGGAAAGAACGATTGCCACCATTAGGTATTGAAACCGTGACCTTCCCTAGTTACAGATGAAGAAGGTTTCGAATATATGTGGCCTGTCATGCAAAAAAAACCCTATATGGGTAGTGCATAAAGTGGCGACCCCAGTCAATCTGTGCAGTTTGACAAAGGTCAAAACTTTTCAATCTTGGCTGATTTTTTAATAAGTCCGGTTGACAGATGCCAGACCCAATCTCTTTTTCATGTGTTTATTTTACATTGTTCTAAGATGGTGCCTTTTACGTGATAGGTCGCGTATATGAAACTTTGGGGCTCAACTTCAGTAAAGACAATAAAACTGTTTAAAACAGTCTTCAAATCTTTTCTGAGGTTGACCATAAGAGGGTCAATGGCCATCACATTAGATAGTCTTGAGGCTTCTGGCTGCTTATTTGTGAGTCTCAGACTTGCAAAACTTAAGTACCTGAAAAAAAGGAGAGGATCCAGGGTCTTGATATGAACAAAGTTAGAAGAGGTCCATTAGATGATGGTACATACAAAATAGAAAAGTTGTCTGCCTTCTGGTTTCAGAGAATAGAAGATTTTTGAAGAATCTCCCTGTTTGATTCTATGTAAAAAGGGTTGTGAATTTTTGTTTCCATTTTGGGATTTCAGGAATATTTTTTTAGAAAAGAATTTTTACACCCCCACCCCCCCCACCCCCATCCCCCCTACACACACACCAAATCAATTCAATGATGATGTAACTTTTCCCGACCAAAATGTCAAGCTTGTTGTAGGTTCAATGCTTAAACTTCATTAGAACTTTTATGGTACTATTCTTATAATGCCATACCTCTGCAGTAAATAATTGTGTAGCTGTGGACCCTCTTTAACTCTAAAGGTTTCTGTTGTAGCTAGCAGTTCCACATATTCATCGTCTGACACCAAGGGTTTCATTGATAAAAGGAATCTGAAAATATATACAGAAAAACATGTATTTAGTAACCACTCATGAGACCAATAACTAGAAATTCAATATCAGAGTAAACAAGATGTGTTTGTGAAACACAATGACCCCGTAACAACATTTTTTTCAAAATGTTGACCTTGACAGATGACCTTGACATTTTAGCATGACCTTGAACTTGATACCTATAGATGTACATCACTGAGATCTTTCATCATGCCAACTATGAGACAGGCTATCTATAATAAGCTTGAATAAACTGAAGAATGAAAGTTTTTTGGTTATGTTTTTAAGAAGTTTTACCTTGACAGATGACCTTGACCTTGTCACATGGCCTTGACTTTAAAACCAGCAGATGCGGATCATTGTGATCTATCATCATGCCAAATATTAGCCTTGTATCTTGAATAGGCTTAAAAATATTGGCAATGTTAAGTTTTTTTGTTAACTTTTTGAGTTATTTGACCTTGACAGGTGACCTTGACCTTGTCACATGACCTTGACTTTGGTATCCGCAGATGTGGATCATTAAGATCTATCATCATGCCAAAGAAGAGCCTTGTATCTTGAATAGGCTTGAAGATATTGGTAATGTTTAGTTTTTTGGAGTTAAATAACCTTGACAGATGACCTTGACCTTGTCACATGACCTTGACTTTGGTATTGGCGGATGAGGATCATTGAGATCTATCATCATGCAAAATATGAGCCTTGTATCTTGAATAGGCTTGAAGATATTGGCATTGTTAAGTTTTATGGTTAACTTTTTGAGTTATTTGACTTTGACAGATGACCTTGACCTTGTCACATGACCTTGACTTTGGTATTGGCAGATGCAGATCATTGAAATCTATCATCATGCCAAATATGAGCCTTTTATCTTAAATAGGCTTGAAGATATTGGCAATGTTAAGTTTTTTGGTTAACTTTTGCAGACAGACAGACAGAAGGACAGACAGACAGACGGACAACGGTAAAACAATATGCCCTCGATCTTTCAATACGGGGGCATAAAAATGTTTGTCAAGAGGCTGATATCATGGTAACAGAAGCATGTGTAGAGTTTCCAAGCAAAAGCCTAGGTAGAAATAGAGGTATTACTGATATACAACATTTGCACGTAAAAACTTAACCAAGATTTCTAAGGCTGAAAAGTGTTAAAATTCCACTAAATTCAAAATCAGAGTATTGATTCTTTGTCAAGAGGCTAAAAATATGGTCACAGAAGCATGTGCAGAGTTTCAAAGCAATAGCTTTAGTAGAAATAGAGATATTACAGAAATACAACATTTGCATGTAATTTTCTAAGACTCAAAAAGGATTAAAATTCCACTAAATTCAATATCAGAGTAATGAATATTTGTCAAGAGGCTGATATTATGATCACAGAAGCATGTGCAAAGTTTCAAAGCAATAGCTTTCATGGAAACAGAGATTTTAAACATTTGCACGTAAAAACTTAACCAAAGCATTACGCCGACGCTGATGCCGACACCGACACCCAGGTGACTGGAATAGCCCCCCTATTCTTCGAATAGTCGAGCTAAAAAGCAGTCGTTACATAGATTTGTGGCTTAGGCCAAGTTTTTATTACAAATAAGGAACTCTACATTTATTGAATATGTATACCATTGCATATTCTCAGTAATCCTTTGTTGTGTAAACACATTAGAATCGTCTCAACTTGAGACGATTCTATTGAGTTTTTACAACATAGAATTCAGTTACAATTATTTTTTTGCAATAGTTTCCACTTCTTCACATTTTTTTTATTTAAAGGAGGGGATTTTGAAAACGGTCACTTAATCATAAAAGTCGCTTAATAGACATGGCCGCTCGAGCAAGTTTGACTGTACAGCATAGATACAGATAAGGAGGGG
The DNA here is from genome assembly GCA_948146395.1 of Fragum whitleyi. NCBI lineage: Eukaryota > Metazoa > Mollusca > Bivalvia > Cardiida > Cardiidae > Fragum > Fragum whitleyi. The sequence goes on from OX411544.1 coordinate 17,971,276, forward strand.
TAAAGCCAGTTTAAATTCTTTATTTCTCAATGAAACACTATGTTGAGGATGGTATTGGAATCATCCTAACAAGACCATTCCGATGATTACCCACAACATAGGGTTTGTGCTATTATCATTTAAATACTTTGATCTAAAATCCAAAATACCCAATCTATATGTAGCCTTGAAAAAATATTGACTTTTTGGACTATTCTGTGATTTAACCCTTTCCCAAACAAGACCGGGTTTTGTCGTCTCTATTAGAGAGGGCTTAAGAAAACATTGTGGCAAAAGAAGAAAATGCTGATCATCACCTAACAATACACATTTTCTACCTTTGATATAATTTATTTTGTCGTCTGCAACAGCTTTCAAATTGGACCACCCTGAAATTTTGTTGTTTCGTAAAGGGTTAAGCACACTTTTGTTCCTAGAGACAGGCTTTTCCAAATCTGGCCTATATAAATGACCTTGACCTTGATCAACTAGAGCTTTCACAGTTGGTGAAGAATACCAGTATCTATCACCAAATCATTTGCCATTCAAATCATGCACTTTCCGATAAACATCCTAAACCATGTGAAAAAAGATGTCTTTGTGAAACACAAAATTAAAGTGCCACAAATCAATACTAGGGCGTGAAAGATATTCAGTACCAAGAGTGCCGTTGTCACAGGATTCACCGCCAAATGACTTATCATAACAATGAGCCCCCCTTTTACTGTGATGCTGCATCAAATAAATGAGTTGTCGAAATATGCTCCTGTTCACAAGACGAAAAATAACTATCAACAGAATTAATCCATAAACATGAAATTTGACATGAAGTGTTTTTTTTAAGTTATTTTCCATGAAGCGGCTGAATTTCACAAAACTTTTACTTATGGTGACAATGAGACTAACAAACATTTTATGAAAGATTCATCCAAATCAGTCCATAAATGAAGGATTTGGTTGCGTTTACAAGAAATTTGACATGAAGGCCTCTTTTTGATGCTCCCGCATGTCACAAAACCACGATAAAATGCATAAGGTCACGTAAAAAGGAACATTGTGTGAAAGTTTCATCAAAAGTGTTCCATAAATGAAGGATTTGGTTGCGTTTATAAGAAATTTGACATAAAGGCCTCTTCTTCCATGATGCTGCTGCATTTCATAAAATCATGATTACACGCACAAGGTCAGGTGACAAGGAATATTGTGTGAAAGTTTCATCCAAAATGGCCCATTAATTAAGGATTGGTTGTGTTAACAAGAAATTTTACATGCATACACCTTCTTTTCATGATGCAGCTAAGGTCAGGTATCAGGGGACATTTTGTGAAAGTTTCTTATCAGAGCAGAAATTAAAGAGGAATTGCAATCACAAGAAGTTTGAAATAAAGGCCCCATTTTCAATTCCACGAAATTTTAAAAACCCTGTTAATATGCGCAAAATCAGGTGACTAAGAACATTATGAGAAAATTTCATCCAAATCAGTCCATAAATGAAGGAGTTGTGTTCACAAGATTTTAATCATTAAGGCCACTTTTCCATGACAGATACATAAGTAGATATTTTTGGTAAAAAAATTATCGTAAATGAATCTGGTGTTGTTAAGAACTGATAAAAAACAAGTAGATGATAATTTCGCAATAATAAATCAATCAGTGTTTTACATTTCCAACAATTTCAAATGTGGGCGACGCAAAGTCCCTAGTCAGCCTGTGCATCCGCACAGGCTGACCAGAGTCTTAACTATGCACTCTATAGATAGGTAAGGTCTTAACCCATCTTTTGTTAAACAGCAAATTTTCTTTATTGTATTGTGTCCATGCCTAGGTTGCTGAATGCTTGGGACTCTTGCACATATGAAATTGTTGGAAATGTCGTGCACATGCCCATATATTCTATAAGAATTATGCTTCTTATTTGTAAGCAAGAGATGTACTGAGCAACCATTCTCTTTAACATCTGCTTTTTGATGGTCCCATGTGTGGTTGCTAAATACAAGTTTTACTGAAGTTTCAAAAACAGCAATGTGATTGCAATGTAAGTAGACCATGCTTAAAGCAAATTGGCCAATCAGAGAACAGAATTTCAAAAGTATATATCACAGATAAAACTCCAAGTGTTGTATCAACAGATATACAATGGCAGTGTGTCGTGCACGTGAATATCAACAGGTTTTGCGTGCCGAGGTATTTCAAAAAGAAAAGAGCATTTCATATGAGCGCTTTTTTTCCCAGAAGACTTTCTTCAGTAGCATAAATACAAAAAATCTGCTATAAGCAATTGAGACAAATTCATTTACTTATAGAAATTTCAGCATAATTACACTTTAACAGTTATAACACATTGTTAATTCATCGGAAATTCAATAAAATGAAAGTCAAGAGAAAAGAATCTTTGTCCAGAGGCTGATATTATGGTCACAGAAGCATGTGCAGAGTTTCAAAGCAATAGCTTTAGTAGGAACAGAGATAAAACTAACATAAAACAGTTGCACATAAAAACATAACCAAGATTTTTAAGGCCCAAAAGGGTTAAGATTCCACTAAATTAAATACCAGAGTAATGAATCTTTTTCTGTGGGCTAATATTATGGTCAAAGAAGCATGTGTTAAGTTTCCAAGCAACAGCTATAGTAGAAATAGAGATATTATGGAAATACAACATTTGCACGTAAAAACTTAACCAAGAATTTCTAAGTCCGAAAAGGGTTAAAATTCCACTAAATTCTATACCAGAGAATTGAATCTTTATCAAGAGGCTGTTGTTATGATCATGGAAGCATGTGGAAAGTTTGAAAGCAATAGCTTTAATAGAATAAGAGATATAACTGATGTACAACATTTGCACGTAAAAACTTAACCAAGAATTTCTGAGTCTGAAAAAGGTTAAAATTCCACTAAATTCAATATCAGAGTAATAAATCTTTGTCAAGAGGCTGATATCATGGAAACAGAAGCATGTGTAGAGTTTCTGACCAAAAGCCTAGGTAGAAATAGAGCTATAACTGATATACAACATTTGCACGTAAAATCTTAACCAAGATTTCTAAGTCCGAAAAGGGTTAAAATTCCACTAAATTCAAAATCAGAGTATTGAATCTTTGTCAAAAGGCTGTAATTATGGTCACAGAAGTATTTGCAAAGTTTCAAAGCAATAGCTTTACGAGAAATAGATATATAACAGCAGTTCAACATTTGCACGTAAAAACTTAACCAAGATTTTCTGAGTCCGAAAAGGGTTAAAATTCCACTTAATTCAATATCAGAGTAATGAATCTTTGTCAAGAGGCTGATATTATGGTCACAAAAGCATGTGCAGAGTTTCAAAGCAATAGCTTTTGTAGAAATAGAGATATTACAGAAATACAACTTTTGAACATAAAAACTTTACCAAGAATTACTAAGTCCGAAAAGGGTTAAAATTCCACTTTATTCAATATCAGAGTAATGAATCTTTGTCTAGATGCTAATAATATGGTCACAGAAGCATGTGCAAAGTTTCAAAGCAATTGCTTTTATAGAAACAGAGATATTACAGAAAAAAAACATTTGCACGTAAAAACTTTACCAAGATTTTCTGAGTCCGAAAAGGGTTAAAATTCCACTTAATTCAATATCAGAGTAATGAATCTTTGTCTAGATGCTGATATTATGGTCACAGAAGCATGTGCCAAGTTTCAAAGCAATAGCTTTAATAGAAACAGAGATTTTAAACACTTGCACGTAAAAACTTAACCAAAGCATTACGCCGACGCAGACGCTGACACTGACGCCGACGCCTGGGTGACTGGAATAGCTGCCCTTTTCTTCGAAAAGTCGAGCTAAAAATTACAGACAGTGTTAGAGAAGCTTGGTCAAAGTCGGATAGAAAATCTTGTGCCGTGGTTTATGGGAAATAGACACTCGCTGACACTCGTATCTATTTCCCATATACCATGGCACTCAATTTGTATCCTATATTTAGACCAAGCTTGAAGCAAATTAGCCAATCAGAGAACAGTATTTCAAAAATATATATCACAGATACAACTGCGAGCGTTGTATTTACAGATATACGGTTGTAGTGTGTCTTGCACATGAATCTCGACAGGTTTCTGGACCGAGTCATTTCAAAAAGATGACGAGCATTTTATACAGCTCTTTTTTTCAAAAGACTTTTTACAGTCGCAAAAGTGCAAAAGATCTGAAAATGGTAAAGGAAATTGATTCATAAGTAATTTCAGCATATTCTCACTTGATTAGAGTAATATCAAAGCGAGATTTACTCTTTTTTATAATTAAGATGTTCGGGTAAAAAAACCAGATAATGTTAGAAAAGCGTGGTCTAAGTCAGATAGAAAATCTCGTGCCGCGGTATATGGAAAATAGACACTGGCTAACGCTCGTGTCTATTTCCCATATACCACGGCTCTCTTTTTCTATCCTATACGTAACCTTAGCAGGTCATATTTACTGTTACACTAAATGTCATGACCTTGTTTTGTACCAATTATTTATCATAACATAAAGGAGGGTTTTAAGATAACCCAATAAGAGTGTTCTAACTTATCAGGAAATAACATGTTTGTCATCACCTTATGATTTACTCCTAATTTTATTCATATGATTGAAGACATCACAATATCTCTGTTTATGATGTTTACCAACAATTCCTGTGTACATAAAGATGAGGTTTCAATTTACTTCTAGAATAGTGTACGAGCTGATTAAAAGGTTTTAGAAATAACCTTGCCTTTAGGTAAAAGTATTGATGTTTATAAATATAGAAATGGAAATATTCCCCATTAAATTTTACTAACCTGTCAATTCCATTGAAGAAACTCTGAGATGTTTATGTTATGCCAATTTTTCGAAATGAACTTTTCCTTTTTAAATCATGTTCTATGAAAAAATGGCTATCAAGCAACATCTTTCTCCTGGTCAGGTCCCAAAAATATAATACTTTTCTCATTTTCAACTGAGAATTGCCTAAAATTTCAACTTGAGCGATCGTGATTCTGTTTTAATAAATGAACTGTAATAAATATACTTTAATTAATATATAAGTTTCAAATATTATAAGTTGTTATAAGCAATGAAACGTTTTCCTGTGAAGTTTTTGAATGTGTGACCTTAGAAAATGACCTTTACCTAATCACATGACATGACCTAGGCCTTTGCATTAGCAGATGTGTATAATCAAATTCTATCATCTCGCCAAATATGAAAATTGAAGCTTAAAAAGGCTTGAAGTAATAGGCCAATTCTAAGTTTTTTGGTTGAATTTTTTAACATTTGACCTTAGTACATGACCTCTACTTTTCACAAAATACCTTGGCATCAGCAGATCCATAAAATTAGATCTACATCACACTGAGTAAGAACACTGTATCTTGAATAGACTGGAAGTAATTGCCAAAGTTCTTTTGGGGGGGTTAAGTTTTACAGATATACCGATAGACTCACTGACAAATGGAAAGACAGAATCGACAACAGTTAAACAATATAACCCTGATCTTTTGTTATGGTGGCATAAATAGTTCGTCAGAAAACTCTCTATCCCTATCAATGACCTCTGTGGCTTGAGCCTCCTTGTCAAATTGAACTTTCTTATCTTAAAACCAAAATCAAGCCTCTATCCATTTCTGAATTCTGTTTAAGGGCTAATTGATTAACCAATGCTATAATGGTTACCACATCAATATTAATGAAAACCATGTCAATCAAGCTAATAGCCATATACAGCAGTCTTCTAGGTGACAGCTGGACAACTTTTCTACGTTTTACCCTCATTTTGTGAAATTTTAGACTGATCCAAATTGAAAGAAAATGCAGATGATAATGAAAATTGGGAGGCAATAATATGAAATGAAACCATTGTGTGTGGTAGAAAATAAAGTTATATCTCCGCTTTTTCAAAAAATATATTCTTACAAAGGAAATGAAAAATATCCTAAGAATGTCCAGGAAGGGTCTAAATACTGATTCTTTCTAATTTTGACGGGACCTTGAACAGAAGGATTTATCCAAACGTGAAAAATTGTCTGACACAGAGCTCATGTTTGACCATTGAAACTGGATTTTTACAACTGCTGCAATATGATTTATTGACTCCTTCCTATACTTATAAGAGATTCATATTTATAGAAGATATAAAGGAATCAATTAAATTGATTGATTAATTGAATCGTGTTTTATGCTGCTTTTAACATCATTTCAGTCATATCAGAGCGGCTGGAGCACATGGCAATGGATTCCTGGTAATATCTAACACCAGTGCTACCATCAACTCCTTTTCTAGCCTCCAGCTGCTATCCCATTTAGGTCTACGCTTTTCAACCCATTGGTGGTAGACAAATCGTCGGAAAGGATTTGTGCCACTGTCCAGGATTGAACACAGGACCTCTAGATTTACAGTCCGACACTCTACCAACTGTGCTATGACAGCAGCTAGGCATCAATTAAAGAAGACAACCAGTATACTGGTAACCTATAAATATTTCCTTATTATCCTCTCATTCAATTGTTTTGACCCTTTCAACAGAAATTTTGATCCCTAAAAATTCACAATCAGGGATAAATGACTAGCAAGCACAAGCCCTTCTGACAAGTCCTTGAAGGTCAGTTATCTCAGTAAATAGACACCAGTATATAAGCTATCAAAACAGAAAATTCATCTACCATAATTCCCCTAATAATAGCGCCCTGCCTAATAGTAGCAACCCTACATTTTTTAATTAGGAAACCCAATTCAAATGCCTTCCTTTTAAGAACCTGTTGAGATCTCTTCTCTAATTTGATGTGAATTTCCTCTAAACAGTCATTTATATGATTGTTTAGAGGAAATTTACCTCAAATTTAAGGGAAAAGGGCATTAAAGACATCAATTTAAATGATCTTTTTTTAAGTCAGAAAATGCATACTAAATAAAAGCTCCCTGACAATGTTATGTAAAGCACCCTGGAGCATTTATACAGTACTTCTCAAAGAGGTGGAGGCAGATTAGGGATAAACTAGAACTGTCGCAGAGCGGACTAATACCCCCCACAAGCGCTTTGTCAGAATGCAAGTGCTATTAGTGCAGGATGTGTTTGTAACTAATATTGAGGCCATTATATGTAGCATTTGCATGAAGTTTCATGATTCTAGGTCGCTTTGTTTTTGAGTTAAGAGTCAAGAAACAAAAAGTGACTGTGACCTTGACCTTTGACCTATATGACCCAAAAACAATAGGGCACTTCCTTGGGTCATAAGCAACATTTGTATAAAGTTTCATGCTTGTAGGTCACTTGGTTCTTGAGTTAGGGTCCGGAAACGAAAATTGAACAAAAATTTACTGTGACCTTGACCTTTGACCTATGTAACCCAAAAACAATAGGGCACTTCCTTGGGTCATAAGCAACATTTGTATAAAGTTTAATGATTGTAGGCCTCTTGGTTCTTGAGTTAGAGTCCGGAAACAAAAATTGAACAAAGGCTGACTGTGACCTTGACCTTTGACCTACATGACCCAAAAACAATAGGGCACTTCCTTGAGTCATAAGCAACATTTGTATAAAGTTTCATGATTGTAGGCCACTTGGTTCTTGAGTTAGAGTCCGGAATTGAAAATTGAACAAAGGCTGACTGTGACCTTGACCTTTGACCTACATGACCCAAAAACAATAGGGCACTTCCTTGGGTCATAAGGAACATTTGTATAAAATTTCATGATTGTAAGTCATTTGGTTCTTGAGTTAGAGTCCGGAAACGAAAAGGTCTACGGACGGACGGACGGACGGACGGACGGATGGACGGACGGACGGATGGACAGACAGACAGACATGGTGAAACCAATATACCCCCCTCTACTTCGTAGGTGGGGGGTATAAAATCTCATATTTTTCATCTTCTTTCTCAATTAAGAGCTGAAGGGTGTATTTTCCAATTTCATCGAGGTATGATGCGTATCCATACATAAGAGTGATTATGTTTTTAGTCTCATACCTCGATGAAACTAAAGGGTACACTCTTCATCTCTTATAATAACATGTACATATCATTAAGCAAAAAAAGCGCATTTTTCTCAGATTCCTTATTAGACTACTTTGTCAGCAAGCTTAAAAAATAGGTGAGCACTCATATTCTTGTTTTTATTGAGGAATGAAACTAATTTTTTAACCAATCAGAAAGCACAAATCTTGATACTCAGATACAAAATTCAATCGCTTCTCTATAAAATGCAGAGTAAATTAACTTTCAAATCTATTTTATTTATTACTTTAGCATGAATAAGTGAATCATTACTTAAAAGCTGTCATAGTCCTGCCTTAAGCAAATTCTGTCAAAAATTTAATGTATCTATCAACTAATTAACCTTACCCCTCATTGAGCATGCAAAAATTATTGATAAATCATTTCAACCTGAGTGACTCTAAAATTGCCTCCATGTTGAAATATTTGCAATAAATTGTGCAACTTCAACATATTAAGATTTATGTAGAAACTGGATGATGAAGTAAAGGTGAAAACATTAAAATAATTATCCATTTAACCTTTTCATGCTGAGCCCAGAATATTCCTGCTTCGGCAGGCAGTACACAGATCAACATGCATACCTGTGCTGTCTGATCTTCTGCTATACTTCCTATTTTTACCTTTTTAAGTCCGAAAATTTTGAAAATCATATTTTCAAAATAGATGCTGATTCACAATATATCCATCTGGTGCTTTCAGCTCTTTGACTGATGCAAATTTTTTTTCAACATACAAGTACTTAATATTGTTACCAGCAATCCTTGTTTTCAAATATGGACCGAGCTTAAAGTTTGTTACAGATTCTGGAATTTCTGTCTTTTCTATCCAATTGTCACTTTACTTAAAGTAAAGGTATAGTAAGACCATTAATCTAAATTAATGACTAAGAAATAGACATTAATAAAATCTATATAGATGCAAACTAACATCATTATCAGATAAAATGAGATTGCTAAATGATACTTCTTGTGTCTATATTTCAATAAGTGCATGATTATATTCTCTTTTTTTCTTTTCTAATCTTGTTAAGAAAGAGTTATAGCTAAGATAATTGTCAACAAACTATTTTCTACAACCGATAAATCTCAGTCCTCTTGAACATAACTTTTAATGACATTTCCAAAGAGAACCTGATCAGGATAGCTTTGTTTTAGATACAAATACAGTAAATTGTAAGCTTATGTTAATAATTCATGAAATATATCACTACAGCAAAGTTGGTTTCATAGTTCTAAACAACCAATTCAGAATATGTTAACCCTAGTCATGCTTGAACCAGAATATTCCTACTTTTGCAGGAGCTATAGATAAATATCAGCCTGCACATGTGTGCAGTCTGATCTTTGCCTATACCACATGTTTTTTCCCTTTTTGAAACCAAAAAAGATAAAAAGCTTTATTTTCAAAATGAATACCATCTCACATTTTTCACATCCAGAGCTCTGAACACTTAGATTTAGTTGCAATTATGGCAAGATTTTATTTTTAAAACCAGAAAAGTAATTATTTAACTCATGCTATTCTTGATATATTCCTGCTGTATATATGGCTTTCACAGACAGCCTAGACTAAGATGAGCCTGCACAGGCAAGCTGTCACTTTGACAACATTAAGCAATAGTGATAGTTGAGACATTCATTTCATATAGAAAATAAGGCAGGTTTCATGGTTTGACCCTTAAACCAGGATTTTGACCAACCAAAAATCAGAAAATATCTCATTTTGACCCTAAGAAATACCCCCCTGGGAGATATTTCTATAGGCTGAAATAGGGTTTAATCCCTAACCTTTTTGTATTTTTACATAATGTATCAAATTTTATAAAATGATTTCTTACTTTCAAATCTTTACAAAAAGGACAATTTAACTTCAAAATTATAATCATGGTTTGCTCTGTATGTTGTTTGACCCCTTTAAAATCAGCTTTGACCGCTGGAATTTCGTGATTAAGGAGTCAATCTCTGTTTTATGTCCTAAATACATGTATAGAACAATCCTTAATAAGGGTATTTATGTATGCATTTATTTTGCTTATTCTTCATCCTTCTAGGCCAGTCATAACAACTGATAAAGGTACAAATATATACATGATCATCTAAATTTTGACACACAAACAAAGGTTTGAGCTGAAAATTGACATTTCGCTTACCATTGCTTTTTGTTATATCATTATTTAATGTATCACCAAAGGATCAAGACATCACATATATGCATGTGCTGGTGCCTCTTCATTGAATAACTGATTAAAAAAGTTTATGTTTTGGTCACATTCAAGAGCCTCTGAATTTTGACAACCCAGGGCTCATGTTTGACCATTAAATCAGGGTTTAACCCTCAAAACTCTAAAGAGATCCTTTTTTACCCCCTTAAATATTCCATCACCAGCGTCATTTTGACCTTTTCAATTTTCAATATTGCTTCTTAATACTGTTGCAAGTTAAAAATGAAATATAATCAATTGTTTCCTTCTTCATATCCTTGTAAGAGATTTATATAAATCTTTGAAAGAAATCTATCAGAATCTAAGCAAAAAATATTCATATTTTGTTGCACTGACAGCAACAGCAAAATCAGCAGCAGTTTTGATCCCTAAAAACTCACAGTCATGGGGTCACAGACTCCTAAATTTGAAAAGTAAGCACAACCTATCAGACAGTTGGTATAGAGTAGGCTTTTAAAACTACAAAAAGGACACTACCGCCAGTATTTGTAATTTTAGATCCAAATTTTTTGTTGTTGATGTCACATGGTTCTATTGATCACAAACAACAAAGGCTTTCAATTTAACAACATCCTCAATTTTTTTGTTTAACTCAAGGATAACATGATAAAGGGTGGTACCTTATTTTGGGGGTCCTAACTCATTTCAGATCTTATCATATACAAAGAGAGAGAGAAGCAATGGATTCTAATCACTACTACCCAGTTTTGCAGCTAGGTTGACTAGGGCTCCCGCTCTATACACTACCTGCCTAGGGTGACCCACAACCATCAGATAACGAGTCAAGTAAGCTAACCACTCTGACAATGAGTCAGACAATCTTGTTATCTATAATAATTGGATGGCTCAGCAAGAAACAGACCTATAAACATATAGTCAGTTACAACTTTTTATCTATAATAATTCCATGGCTCAGCACTAAAAGTTGTAACTGCCTATAAATATATTGGCAGTTAAAACTATTTCGCCCTGAGCCATTGAATTGTCAGCAACACTGATCTTACCTATCAAGGGTTTTGTTTAGGTCAGGTATAGGCAGCCGGGGCAATAATGGTTCAAAGTAGAAGGTTGGATAATTGCCATTTCCTCTCAATAAATTCAACATCAGGGCCCACATCTGAAATAAAACATTTCCAATGAAAAAGAATAGACTTAGAATATAAAACTACACTCCCAGAGGCATAGCTTGTGTGCCAAGGAATGCCAAAGGCATCATTAAAGTCGAGGGTGACGACAAGGGAAGGGTAGACAGGGTTTTATAGGATGCAGGCTTTGTGCATCTGAGACTTTTAAATAAATAGCCAGGAATCATAATACTTTTTGATATGAGTCCTGGGGACTCTCTGGGCATCAACTTCAGAGAAGAATTGAAGACTGTTTTAAACAGTCTTCAATTCTTTTCTGAAGTTGACACCAAAACGTATATATATATATACAATTCCTTGTGTAGTTTAATCCTGAGAATTTTTAATACTTACACAAAAACATGAGGATAACCAAAAAGAAATAGTTTGCATTTAAAGAAGGGACTCCCCAACCTTAGGCAAGGACCCCTATGAGCCTAACTATTGAGTCATTGGGACCCCATTTTGTTAATGTGATACTGAAATCCTGGGCAGGAGAGCTACAATAACGTCATAACCATGTCTCTGATAAGCTGATGGAGACTCTATCAATCAGCTTATCCAGGGCTCATGTTTGACCCTTAAATCAGGGCTTGACCCTAAAAATTCTTGAAATACAGTATCCTATTTTGACCATTAAAAAATTCACCGAAGGAGGTCATCACTCAAATTTTCAATGTTGTATCTTTTCATTACAAGAAGAGTCATATCACACATTGAAACCTAGAAAATTCTACTCACAATTTGCATTACCTGTTGTCTTGACCCCTTTGGAATAAGTTTTGACCCCCAGAATTTGATGATAGAGGTGTCAATGACTCCTCAATTTCAAACACTATCGTGAGCCCTGCTCATCAGATAGAGGACAATGTTATGATTCCAATGGGTACCGATAAAATAGGATTTGTGCAAGTATAGCTGAAATAAACTTATTTGAAATCCAAAATACCCCCTCTATCTGTTACTCTGGAGAAAAGCCGATGCTGCATGCATACCATAATTGAATCTTAAAGAGAAAATAAAAGTCAACTGCTAATGCATCTACATACCTGTTGCATAATAGCCAAAGTTGGGATCTGCAACTTACATAAATAGAAACAGAAGCATACTTAGATTGTGAGGCACATTGGTAAAGAGTACTTAGGAATCATTTACAGCATGTCATTACTTTACTAAACTGTATATTGGTGACTATTGTTACGTATGAACTGTCCTCAACTAAAGCATAGCTGAAAAGTATCCGACGTGAGCCAGCATCGAACCCACTCGGACAACCATATTCAAATAATTGATTTACAAGTCAAATGCGCGAACCACTGAGCCAAAGAAGATCTTCTCTGATGCAGGTGTCAGACGTTGCATTTAAACCAACACAGCTATGCTGGACAGTGGTGAGAGTGGTCTCCAATAACACACTCCCCCTTAAGAGTCATCATATATTGCTGACAATAAGCCTATCTAGGCAGTTATGTGCTTTCCAAACTAACCAAGTCAGTGCAATGCCGACATAAATGGCTAAATGGCCAATTTCAGATCTATGAGCCCCCATGTTACATATGTAATGAACCGAGCAACTAGACAGATGTGATCCATTCACAGAAAAGGATCCTCAACCCTTATCGGGTTGACGCTGTCTATATATCTCCTCATTAATCATATATCTTAGGGCAGGTCTTTCTTTTAAACCGTTACATTACTTTCCCCTCCGAGAAGACTAGTCCCGAGTCTTGGCCTAGGAGACCTGTGGGTAAGGTAACTCTGGTCTGGCATTTGTCATTATCACACTGCTACCACAAATTGTAATGAACCAAGCAACTAGACAGTTGTGATTCAACTTCAAAGGATCCTCACCCTACATGGGTCGATGCTGTCTATATATCTTCTAATTAACCATATATCTTAGGGCAGGTCTATCTAATATGCATATCCACTGCAACTTACCTCCCTTCAAACCGTTACAGGTACGACAACTGTCCTTAACCAAAGAATAGCTGAAAAATATCCAACATGAGCCGGTGTAGAACCCACCCTGACAACAATATGCAAGTCCAATGCGCTAACCACTGAGCTAAAGAAGATCTTCCCTGACGCAGATGTCAGATATTGTATTTAAACCAACGAAACTATGCAGCACAGTGGTGAGAGTGGTCTCCCATAACACTTACTATAGCTCAATTGGTATTGGAGCAGTATAACAGATAGTATTTTAATACAGGAGGGAGGGGGTGTTTTGCACTAGGACAGACCGGGTTTTGAACATTTCAATACCTTGTCTTCCCTTCATGCTCTGACTTCATCAGCAATTCGTGAAGGAAATGACACGTGTCAAAATAGCTATTATCCTGGAGTACTCAGTTCTCGATAGGCTTTGGTTATCTCCCTTACATTTCTGCGGGGAGGGCGAGCATGCGCCTTTGTATTATATCATTGTTTTCTTTAATCATCAAGCCACAAAATGTAATATTAAAAGTTACAATGTGTCGTTTGTGATATTAGAATTAAACATCTACAAAGCTTGCGTTAAAAGTAACTTACAAAAGGCGCATACCCATATTCTCGATAGTAAATATGAATTACTTAATTTGAGCAAGTGTTTGATTGGATGAAAACTCAATCCACTGTGCCGCTATCGGGAATCATCGTAGTTGAAAATTATTTGACAAATCAATATAGAAGAAGCATTTGAATAATTCATTTTTTTGCCATTTATAAGTATCAAGGAAAAACCCAAATGTAAACAAGCTCATACAAAAAAAAATGACATGCCCACGATAAATCGTGATTTAATATTTCACGTAAAATTGAGGAAAGGTGTTTTTTCATCAAGACCACTTTAACAGACCACTTTCATAAAAAAATAAAATTATTAATTACATCTCATGATTTTATTATCTGTTTTTATCACCGGTTGAAAATAAAATTCAAACCTGGAGCAATTATTGCAGATAACACATATTCCCCTTTTTGGCCTCAATAAATATAACTTTTGGCGTGAATTTTCTGCGGAGCTAGATGACCTCATTTTGGTAAAAGGTGTCTCAACCGATAATGACATATAATTTTAAATTTGAATGAAGGATGAAATAGAAAAAGGATTTCTAGCACAGAGGTAAAAAAGGAAATAGTGAAAAACTTATAGTTCAGGGGTAAGTGCTTAAATGCGTAGTAATATCGTTTATTTATTGCATATTTTGCGTGCAAAAAGGGCCGATTCAGATTGGATAAATGCAGTCGACACATTTATATTGAAATCCAGGCCAGTGATGTCAAAACTTCGCGGAAATCTCGTCAGAAATTAAACTATCGAGAACGTGGGTATGTCGAGAACCCAATACGTGACGATACTTCAGTTCTACAAGGAACTGGAAAAGAAAGCTGTCTAAAATTGGAAATCATCTTAAAAATATATACCTTGGTTGTTGTTGATTTAGGGTTGAACATCCAGCCTTGGTAAGCCAACAACATCCTGAATAGCTGCATACGCATCAATACAAAGATCTTTGTGGTCCCATAGCCAACTATAAACCCCAATAATGCGATGTTCATCTGATAAGGGATCCCAGACAATTCCATCCATTTGTGACCAAAATCAACTAAGTTTTTGACAGGTTCGCAAAACACTGTAAACAGAATCGCAGACAAGAATCCCACCGCTGAAGCCTCACTAAAATTCTTTCTGTAGATGTCATATGCCATATTTCTGTAGGGCATCATTGAGCCCATCACACGGAACATTTTGGTGGCCTGCAATCAAGATTTTTTCTCAAATTTTCATTTATTTAGAACATCAGACTGGACCCTGCTTGCCGACAGTATAGTATTTATTTATTTCCGGACTCCTCGATGAAAACCGATATTGTGCCAGTCTTCCGCATATGTTGACACACCTTCATTTGACCTAATTTTGAGATAACCGCAACTTTTTGGATAAAGAGACGATAGCAAAATTTTTGCCACGATTTTACTGAAATGTTGCGAGTAAACTCTTTGACTCATGCAGAATAAGAGGGTTTCAATGGCCATGGACGTTCACTTTTGACTATTTAGCTTGTTACTTGTCCACTAACGTTAGAAGCATCGCTGGGCCTAAATAATCCAGTCATATTTGTTTTAGTAAAGATGTTAGCTCGGCTTTTTCCTACTATTAAACTTTTCTTTAAACCTGATATTTTAGAAAGATATAAATGTTTTATTTCCATTTTTGAAAAGAAAAAAGGGGGTCACCGTGATTATTTTTTTCTTAGAGCTGTATGGAAATAGGTACCAAAAACAGTAAGAGCTATATAGTTCTTGACTTTGAATTTCTTTGAAAATTACACCCTTGATTTGAAGTAATTATTTTTGGAAAAATAAATATTCTGATAGCAATTGATTTATGTTTTATTTTAAAACGACACCCCATTCCACTAATTTATTAAAGAAATGGAGAATTCTAATGAAGCAAAAGAACATTATGACATGTTTATTCGGTCCTTGAACAAAAGTAGTTTTTCCTTTAATATTAAGGGCTACTAATCATGACATGCGTCAAAGTAAAATAAATATAGTTCTACTATTAAACTTTTTCTTATACTCTCAATATAAATTTGTGATATAATGAAGAATATTTTGACATGAAAAAAGTTGGGGTCACAGTCCTACTTTTTTTTTTTAGATATTTTGACTTATTTGTTAATATAAAAGGAGGTAATTCACACAAAATAATCAAATTTCAAAACACATTTTTCAATATTGGAAATAACAAATTTGTTGGTATTTTGGTTCAGGGATATGAGGGAACGGTTATTTTTACCATATTCACAAGTTTTGTTTGCTTTCTATCCGAAAAGTAGTCAAGGAGTGACATTGAATACTTACTCTAAAATCGGGAAAAATGCCCCCCCCCCCCCCCTCAAAAAAAAAAAAAAAAAAAAAAAAAAAAAATGGGGAAAAAAATTGGAATTTATACAAATTTTTACATGTTTTGACAACCTTACATACAGCTCTATCAAAAAACATAGTTTAAATTTCGATTCGTAGTTTTATAACAATTACAGAAACGCACTGAATAGTTTTTTAATGGCGAAAATCCAAAACCGGATGTGCGGACGTCCTTTATTACAAAAAAAGAATGCAATTTAGAAGTGGAAGTCAACAAGACCCCTTTTCATGTGTCTTCAGACGGATCGCCCCTTTTCTAAAAGTAATAATTCTTATGACACTAGAATCATGCTGTAAAGCTAGCAAAAGAACCAGATAAAATGCGTTGCAAAAGTTTCTAGAGCCTCTGATAATATTTGTTGACTTTATTGTGTAAAAAAGATTGCACAGAGTGAAATTACAATGGCCCTTTTTCCCGTGTTTTCTGACAGATCGACTCAATTTTCAAAACATGACTTCATTAAATAGAGCCCATGATTGGTGATCGACAAGTCCCGGTAGTTACAACATGTACATGTACTAGATCTAGGCTTATATTCTGTTATGAATAAATATGAATACTTTAATAACCAACCTCATCTTGATTAACTTGCAATGAAATGAGGTTTCGAAATTTTCTATTTCTTACAATTTCTTGCAAAATTTGCATTCTTGAAACCTTCTAATGCAGTTACTGCATATTCCTGCTATATAAAGCATACAGTTTGATCTTAGCATATACTGCCTGCTTTCTATTTAGTTGCAGCTCATTTGCCATGCAATTCTACTGAAGGACGGTTCGGTAGTAACTTTTGCACATCGACCAGAGCAATAAAATCAAATTATCAAGTTTATAAAAATCTCACAATGACAGATGCGCTCCATTTTTGAAAGTGGACACAAACAAAGACGCAGTAAAAAGGGGGTTTGAAGAACGCTTCTTAACGCCGTGACCTTATTTGAGGACAGTCTACTTTTCAGTTCACAAAATCAGTATTTGCAAATATTTCCAGAGATAATTGGCCTATTTTCACAGAAAAGTTTCATTTATATAGAGAAAAAACGCCCGAATTATTCGATTTATATTTGTGCACATATATCTAAAGGGGCCTAGTTGACCGGGCAGATTTATTCGACGGACCGACTTGACTGGTAACCATTGCAATGGGGTTTTAGCAATCTTTCAGTCATATCTCGGCAACGGGACACCTAACAATGCATTCATAGACTTCTCACAACAGTACCACCATTTCTTGCTATCCGAAATATGTCTACGGTTATCAGCCCCTTGGTTCCAAGAAAACATAGTTTGAGAGGATAAATGCCGCGTCAGGAATCGAACCCGGGACATTAAGATTGACAGTCCGACGTGCTACCAACTGCGTTATGTCTGCGGTTTAGTATAGACAAATAAATGAGGATAGATTGGGATGAGATATTAACGGGTAGTTGACCGGTAAAAGTTCCGCAATATTTCGTAACTCATGATCTTTCTCAATGTTAACACTGTTAAAGCTCACTACTTCTGAGACACTGCGGAACTGTTACGGGTCCACTACCTAACAAAAAAAGGCATAACTACCAAGATTGCATTGATCCATGATATTCTAGCGATTTGCCTAAAATACGAAATGGACCATTCACCACGAAATGGACCTTCTCACGGCGAAATGGACTTTTATATATGTAGATCTAATAAATAGTAAATAGAAATCAATTTGCCGATTTTTGATTACATTTAGTAATTTGAATGTTTTATTTATTGATTTATTGCTAATTGATTGCACTTCGATTGTTTTCTTTCAAATGTAGAAGCCCATTTCAGTCACCATTTTCGTCCAATTATTTAAGCAAGAACTTCATACAACAAAGAAAAAAATCTTTTCTAAATCAATTTTTATTTCTTTGGTGCAACTAATGTTCCATTACCGAAAGAAGAAATCTGTTACAAGTTTAAAATAACCAAACATTTTTCATGGATTCCAGAATGAACGGCATTTTGACTGCTGGAATGCCCGGCCATTTCGCGCTAGCTATTCAGCGACTATTATCATGAAAACAACTTACAAACACACCAGAAAATTATGTTATTTCTTCATTGAAATATCATAATAATATATAACTAAGCTATATAAGGTTAGTATGAAACTATATGAAGTAAACTGTATAGTTTATTGGGAAGAAAGAAGTCCGTTTCGCCGAAGAGGGGTCTTCTTATTCGTCGGCCAAAGTCAGTCTTCAAAAGATAACAAAATGCACAAATCTCTCTATTTCTAAAAGTAATATTTAGTGAAATGATCTAATAAAGCATTGGTCTGGTTCATAAAAGTAATCTAATCGCAAAATAACACGGTATGTCGTATGTAAAAGTCCATTTCGCCGCTAGAAGGTCCATTTCGCTCCATTTCGTGCAGGCAGTCCATTTCGTATTTTAGCCCCCCCCCCACAAAATCAATCAATCAATCAATAAAAATAATAACAATAAAATTTAAAAAAATATTAAAATTAATAGTTGTAGGAAATAAAATTATATATATAAAACAAAACAAAAAACAAACAAGTTGAATTAAGTAAAAAATAAAAATACAACCTAGAGTTTAGAGTAGATATTCAAAATTTGGGGATGAAGAAACCAACTGAAAAGAGTGCAATTATATAAGGAATCAAGGTCCAAAGACCGTTAGCCAATCAATCAAGAGTCACGAAAAATAAATACCCGTTAAGATATAAACTAATCCAAGGAAATTCTGGAACTATGCATCAACCAGGGAGGGGGGGGGGATCGCGACGGTGACCATCGTAACGTTGCCTATTCTTAGTATTTATTATTTTCTTAGTATTCGGACGATATCATATGGCGTCACAAAAAAAAAACAAAAAAAACACAGACGTGACGATGTCTTTCTTCTTGGCAAGTGATGATAGAGAAATTGCACAGTCGCCTTAGCACAGCATGCTGACGATACCGACGTCTGCTATGTGTATAAAATAGGTCGGAGCCCGGCCGATCGACGGCGATCAGTCGTCGATACAATATGAGCCTGTGCGTGGTATTTCCAACAATTTCACATGTGCGCAAAGCAAAGCTTCTGGCCAGCCTGTGCAGCCGCACAGACTGACCAGAGTCTTCACTATGCAATATATAGATAGATAAGGTCTTAATTGATCCTCAGGCAGTCAGCATATATTCTTATTCAATTGTGCGGTTTTCTTATCTGCTCAAAGTTTGTGCCTCACGTCAGTGTGAATTTGTTTGAAATGTCATGCACAGGCTCATATGTGTTCCACAAATCTAAGGGACGTCGCCGTCTAGTCGGTAGTTATTAACTTGAAGATAAAACCCATCGACGCGTCGCCGATCTTAGGAAAAAATAGCATACAGCATGTAATATGAATTTTCGGCGCAAAATCACTGCAGTTCTCCAAGAAAACGTTGGTGATACCCGTTATCTATGTAAGTGACTTTTCAAATTTAGGTTAGTTTCTTCAAGCCAGAAAAATAAGACGATTGCTCCTAGCCACTTATTAAAAAGAATTGTTTATGTTTTCCCATTTACTCCATTGTCAATGAATTAAATATACGTCGCGCACGGTAATGCTTAACATTTGAAATTGCACGTCTCCCGTTAAGTTCTATCTGTCATGATTTCCAAACCTGTTGGTCAATTTCTATATTCTTTGTTCCAAATCAAGCACAAGAGAGCATATTTTCATAGTATATTTGTAAGATGAACGGGGGAAAATCAAATTCCCGTTAAATCTAGTTTCTTTGTCACCAAAACTCTCAAATAACGTCTGTAAAACGTAACAAATTATGCACGGGTAGATTTCTTTAAAACCCTTAAAATGCACTAAATAGCCCATGAAAAATGTTGAGAATCTTAAGATTTGCGCGATAAGTGACATCATGTTAGTATGTGAACTAAAATGGCCATCAGTAAAATAGCAAACAATTGATAGAGATTTATTTTACATTTCATAAGTTGTAAAACGTCAAATTTTAACGAAAAATCGGCGCGAAAAATGGTAAAGTTTCCTTAATATCTCTATGATTAATCTTCTCCTCAGAAACTACTGAATGAATTTCAACAAAACTTCACAGGAATGATCCTTGGGTGGCCCTCTTTCAAAGTTGTTCAAGAAATTTTGATCCAATGAAAAACATGGATTTAATGGGCGTGGCTAATTTCCAAATATGGTAAAAAGTGACTTTTCTCAAGTTCTAATTGATGGATACCAAATAAATTTTACATGAATGATCCTTAGGTGACCCTTTATCAGTCCACAAAAAAAACTATGGTGATCGGATGAAAAATATGTATTTTATGGGCGGAGGTCATTTCTCTATATGTTATATAGTGGAAACTTTCAAAATCATTTTCTCAGAATCTAACTGATAGGTATCGACCAAATTTTACATGAATAATCATTGGGTGACCCTTTATCAGTCTATAAAAAATATTGTGATCGGATGAAAAATATGTATATAATGGGCGGAGGTCATTTCTCTATATGTTATATAGTGGAAACTTTGAAAATCATTTTCTCAAAATGTAACTGATGGATATCAATTAATCTTCATTAGTATGATCCTTGGGTGACCCATTATCATGCAGCCAAAAATTATTCTCATTAGATGAAAAATATGTCTTTTATTGGCGGAGGTCATTTCCTTTTATGTTATACGGTGGAAACTTTGAAAATCATCTCAACATTAGTAGAACCCAAAATATTTAAAAATCTAGTCAAAACTTTGATTCGCTATTACAAGAATTTCAAGCCTGTGGAGCTTTCTAGTTATTGTATACTTAACCTATATATACTACCCGAAGTTTGCTAAGCACCAAACTTTTTCCCTTGTCTACAGGAGCTGATTTAAAAAAGAACATTCGTGTTCGTGTTTAAAATTGTACAATAATGTATTGACAAGATATCTAATGTATACATTACCAAATTTGACACGCAATTTTCTTGCGAGACTCGTGCAAAATGATGAACCCGGTTTCTTACCTGTCCTTTCTCATTTTCTACATGTGCAGGTTTCGTGTTGATGCTTAGTTTCTGTTTTTCAGTACTTTATTGACCTTTAAGTCGTAACTCATGACTAATCCATATTTCAGACGACATTTATCTGTCGTGGCGTGCTGTAGTTATGACCATGGAGCAAGGGGCTTCCCACCGTGATGTTGGCATGGTACTGAGGGTACACCATACTGTTGTTACCAGAGCTTGGGCACGATATCAACAGTAACTGTAAGGAGACATGGTGGAGGAAGGGGTAGAGCTACCTCCGTCGCAGAAGACCGTTTTTTGGTAATTCAAGCCCGAAGGATCAGGTTTGCTGCGGCAACGCAGCTACGTTCCGACCTTCAAAACGCCTTGGGAGTGCGAGTTTCGACTCAAACCATTCGAACATGGCTGCATGAGCATAACCTTAGGTGAAGAAGACCATGTATTCGTATTCCGTTGTCCCGAGTTCATTGTCGGTTAACATGGACATTGGACCACGTGGCGCCCCGTGCTATTCACGGACGAGTCCAGGTATTGCCTGGACTACATTGATAGGCTGGCTAGGGTGTGGAGAAGGCCGGGGAAAATGTTTCATGCAACAAACATTGCTGAGTACGATCGTCATGGGCGTGGGTCCATCGTGGTTTGGGGTGGTATCAGCTAGGATCTTGTTAATTTAGAAAGAGGTATTCTGAGAGCTCGAAGGTACATTGATGCCCACTCAAGATTTACGTTGGCCGTATTGGGGATGGATTAATTTTAATAGATGATAATGACCGTCCACACACGGCCCGTATAGTCCAAGGGTATCGCCAAGAAGAGGGCATTCCACGTCTGGACTTGCCGGCTCGCTCACTGGACTTAAACCCGATAGAGCATATGTGGAATGAGCTACAGGTCCGATTTTCAGCTCGCCAGGTCCAGCAAAGGACACCCCAGGAGCTCGGCCATTTCCCTTGGGAAGAATAATCAGGAGTATGCAGAGGCGCTGTCAGGCTGTTATTGACGATGTCTGTTCTCATACCCTTTATTGAACGAATTGCAATTGAAAGAACACCTTTTTTGGTTACTTCGATTTTTATCAACTTTCAAGAAAACAGACCAATTTCTAGGTTCTCCCTGTTTGGTCTACATTTAAAGTCTTCTTATCATTATAAAGCTTTATTTTCTTCTTAAAATTTGATTAACTGATAACAAGCGACCATTTTCCAACATTCTTATAATCAAAATTATTTTTTCCTAAAATTATAGTATAAAAAAGTTTTGGTGCTTAGCAAACTTTGAGTAGTATATATTTTTTTTTCAAATGGGGTGCCGTAATTTTATAATGCAAAAGAAGCACAATTCTATCAAACAATAACGTTCCCAAAACGTTTGAGAAATACCATTGGAAAATTAGCAAACGCGCAGAGTGGGTTACTATTTCAAAACGTTTGAAAACGTTTTAGTCTGAACAAATGTTTGAACGTATGGGATCCAGTTTAAAGTGTCACATGCTAGTGTATATAGACATCGTGAAATTGACAGGGTGAATGATTTTGGAATGACTTCGGTATGCAATTGAATGAGTGGTAGGAGCGAGTTTTGAATGATTTCCAAGGGAGGTAAAATATAAACGCTAAATTTGTGCAATTGTACGAATTAGCGAGATTTTATGCATCCTTTAATAAAACCTACGTACTTTTCTAACTTCATACTTTCACAGAAAAAAATCATGCACTTAAAATTCAACACAAGCAAAAAACAAAAATTAAAAAAAAAATAATAAACAAAATGAAATAAAAATAAATAAATAAAAAAAACATGCATTTTTTGTTCGATTTGGTTGAAATGATGATCCTTTTGAACAATTCCGGAGCGTTTTTTAGTGATCGGAGTGAGTGTTAGGAATGAATGCTTGGAGCACTGAGTGAGCGATTTACAATGATTTTGGTCAAGATAAATGTCAATTTTACGATGTTCATAAGTGTAATCGCGCTGAGGATATGGTCTGCGACTGTAGGTGTACCCATCAATTCAATACCGGGGAAACATTTTTCAAGATCGACGAGGCGTTGGCTAACTTAATCAATAATATAAAATCTACCGACAAGTCAGCGACGTCTTGTTTAGATTCGTGGCTCGTGTCGATACATTCGGAACATTAAAGGCTTGGTCACATTTACGTTAATTAACATGGTTGGCCGTAGTTATGCATCAACGTAGTCAGCCGTAAAATTCACGTTGCTGAGCGAGTACTGCGCAGTAAGTCGAAGTAACCCGTGATTAAATGTAGAGAGTAACGTAGTACAAACTCGTAAGTTTGCCCGTTGTGTCTTGGATATTGTAAAAAATGTTCATAAGTCTATTCACGGTATAGTACGTAATTTTGTCCCTAATTTGGCCGTACTGCCACAGTAGTTAATCCCTGCTTATCCGTAAATCGGAACTTAACTCACCGTAGTAGCACGCTATGATATCGTAAACGTTTTTCCCCGATACTACGGTTAAACAAGGTTGAACTAGCGATTCACTACTCTTGCAGTACGTGTATTTGATTTTTGTCCACGGTTAGGTAGGGAAAAAGTACGTTGAAAAAATCGCGGCCACATTTCACGTTGTAAAACTAATCTCGATGTAGGGAAAGAATGTCGTTCTACAACGTACCCTACCATAGACTGCGTAGTTTAACCTAGTCACCCGTGGATTGAACGTTTTTTCTACCGTAAAATCCTACCGTAGTGGCTGCACAATTCTTCGGCATGTTCAAAATCCCTACGGTATAAAAACTTTCTGTCGTAGTTTGACTGTAGTTCAACGTAGTAAGATCTTGTTGAATCGTACTCTTGTCGAATAAGAACGTATCGTTTACCCTATAGGAAGATTTTGCGCGGTGAGCCGACAAATCACATTTTTACTGTTAGATTCTCGTGCCAATTGTTTGAAATAGATAAAACAGGTTAAAATAACGCATTTAGAAAGTTTAAAATTTACCTTTTTAAACAAACGCTATTGCTTGTCTTAAAACGTAAGATTTACTCAAACATGTACTTTCATAATTTCAGTGAAGGGATCAGGTTTAATTCCTATCATTTGCTTTTTACATTATACCCGATTTACCAAGGGTAATGGACTAAACGTAAGCCAGAGCTCAGTTTTGAAAATACAACTATAGTTTTTCGTACAAACCGTTGAATAAACACCTGTTCAAGTTGATGCTACGACAAAGCAGGGAAACAGTGGGTTCGACTACGTTCAGAGTACGAATAGAAACGGTGAAATTGATAAAATCTAATCATGAAGGGCACGTGAAATCAATGGTTTGAAACTCGCGTGTTTTTACAACAAATTAATTGTATTTGTTTGTTTGAATGGGTTTAACGCCGCTTTCAACAATCTCGCAGTTATATCGCGGCGGCCGGAGCACCTAACAATGGATTCCTGGTATTTCTTTCACCTGTACTACCATTACACCCTTTCCTAGCCTCCGACTGCTATTTCACATAGGTTTACGATTATCTACCCATTGGTGAAAGACAAACGTCGGAAAGGATATTTGCCACCACCGGGGATCGAACCCACGACTTCCAAATTGGAAGTCTTATGCCTAACCAACTGCGCTATGGTGGCGGCTTAAATTAATTGTAATACCCGAAGGTGACTGATAGAAATGCTAAGTTTTAAACCTTATGTTAGACCACGCTTGAAGCGAATTGGCTAATCAGAGAACAGTATTTATAAAGAATATATCAAAGATACAACTTCGAGAGTAGTAATTACAGATATACGATGGACGTGTGTCGTGCACGTGAATCTCGACAGGTTTTATGTGCCGAGTCATTTAAAAAATACAACAAACATTTTATACGAGTGCTTTTTCGAAAAGACTTCTACAGTGGCAAAAATTGCATAAGATCTGCAATAGGAAACAAAATAGTTTTATAGGTAATTGCAGAGAAATATCACATAGTTATATCAATACTACGGCGAGTTTTATCCTTTTTTTTCAATGTTAAGAGGTTTGGGGGGAAAACCAGACAATGTTAGAAAAGCGTGGTCTAAGTCAGATAGAAAATCTCGTGCCGCGGTATATGGGAAATAGACACTCGCTTACGCTCGTGTCTATTTCCCATATACCACGGCACTCGTTTTCTATGATCTATCCTAAACATATAGTTAAGATCTTGTTTCTTATCTTTCGAATGACAAACAAGAGATATCAGGGCCTTGGAAACAAATAAATGGCGATTTTCATTAATTGAAAATAATAATTAATCTAAATAAACTTCTTATGCAGTTCTTCGTAGTTGTTCCTACTTGCACGTACTTCTTTCTACGGAAACTGTTCGTTAGTACCTTTGTTAACTAAGTTAATCGTATTAGTGACACGGCTTGCCTACGGTAAAATGGAGTACGACGTACTACGAATATTGCCGTAAATGTGACCAAAGCTTTAGTCAGACCCCACAGAATTTTGGCCTCCTTCGTTATCTATATTTAGAGTCCCTGGTTTGGGTACGCCCCGTCCCTTATCCGTCCTTCCGGAAAGGAAACCGCGCATGAGGAAGACCGAAACAAAGCGTAATATTACCCCCTGAAACCCTGCAATGACAAATTAACTTTCAAAGATAAGGATTGTTGATGGGGACAAAAATAAAAGCACTGTCTCTAGATCAGTGTTGAAGTTAAGGGAGAATGTTTTGTATGCATGCTAGGTTTACACAGACAGACAGGATGGAAACACAAAGATAAAACCAATTGGGAAACCCTCAGCAGTTCCACGGAATAGACATCGGGAATAATACGGGCGCAGCCATGAAAATGCGTCATTTCGCACGAGGTTTAAGATGGCATTACAACCATCAACGGTCTCGCTAAGGATCTCGTTTCATCAAACAAAATCAACGAAAGAAAAAGTGGGCATATAACAAATGCAGTGTGTAACTGCGTTTTGTCATCAAATAATAATTGCCCAAAAGATCTCAAGACACGATGGGAAAGAATTAAGTACCACCAGACGTCGAATTACCTACACAAGAGGCCAAAGAGGGCCTTATCGCTCCACTAGCTTTAGAATCTCCAGACTGTCATAAAACAAAGCTAACTTTTGACTGAAGACAACACCTTGAAGTCTCTTTAGAACTTTTATATAATGATTTACTGGGTCTAGCCCACATTGTACCAAAACACTCAATCAATTTCAACTGGCAAACCCTTTACCCATCTTATTACCAACATAAAGGTGATTGCAATAAGTAGACCATTCTAAACTCATTTTAGGAACAATATTAGTAAAAGGTCATTCATATCAAGATTTAATAAAAAAAGTTGCTCCATCGGCCTGAATCTACTGATATGATTAGACGAGAATTGGAGTGAATGAATGCTTATTTCAAGTAAATAAGTGTTTTTAAGTGTCATATGCTGATTTATTTCTGCAAAGAAAAAAATCAAGATCAATGAATAACATATTGAAAGTTTACCTCTGCCTGATAACACACCATTTTTCATTCAATCACAATAATTTTGTGCTGTCTGATAATGGGTCACCCAAGGATCACTTCAGAGAAATTTGGTTGAAATAAAAATTTCAACACTAACAGAATGTTACTGCACAATATACAATGTACTTTGTCCGCAAAATTTTGATTGTAGATCTTTCCACTTTTCACACTAATAAAAGGATGTTACTTCACAATAATTGTTTGTCATCTAAACAAAATTCTAACTAATGATAATAAGAAATTTAATCCAATATATTTATTCTATTCTGCTCAATGCCTTAGAGTGCAGTCAACTCAACTCTTTCTACTCCACTCTGAACCTCAGTAAGTCAGAACATATTTTATACCAATTGTCCTCTCTGTGCAGAGTCACCCTTCGTTCAACTAAACTGACCAATTCTCAGGGGGTACTCTCAGGCTACTTATTTCAACTAATGTTTCTATACATTTGGATTTCAACAAGGTTTTGTTCCTTCTAATCTGCAATCTTTACACCTATTAAAATACCAAAGTCTAGAAAATTTCATCATTTAGGTGATACCAAAAGGGTGATCAAATATTCACTTTATATATTGAAATGTCCTCTGCCCTCTGCCAATAAAAAACATGCTGTTTATGTTATCAAAATATTTTTTTTCAGACTGATATAACTTAATAAAATTCCCATGATATTTGGTAGAAATCTACATCTGTTTAAACTTTGAAAAGTTTGTTTTACCCTATATTGGATATTCCACATATAAAATATCTGAAGATATGACCACTGCCCACAAAAGACATAATTTTGGTCTGATCACAAAATTTTTCTGTAGACTGATAAAGGATCACTAAAGAATCATTCCAGGGAAATTTGGTTGATATCCATCAGTTATATTCTGAGAAAAATGATTTTCTAAGCTTATGATTCTCTATATAACATATAGAGAATTAACCTCCTCCCATAAAATACATATTTTTCATCTTATCACAATATTTTTTATATACATGTACTTGTAAAGGACCATTAAAGAATCATTCCAGCGAAATTTGGTTGATATCCATTCTATAGATTCTGTGAAAATGATTTTCAAAGTTTCCACTATATAACATAAAGAGAAATGACCTCCACGCGTAAAATACATATCTTTTATCTGATCACAAATTCTTTATATAGACTGCTAAAGGGTCACTTAAGGATCATTCCAGTGAAATTTGGTTGATATCTTTTGGTAAGATTCTGAGAAAAGTCACATATTGCCATATCTGGGAATTAGTCACGTCCGTTTCATTGGATTAAAATCCAGTTGTTTCTGAGGAGAAGATGTTTTAAGAAAAAGTTTACGACTGGACACACAGACGGAAGGATGCATGACGCACACAGGGCCATGACAATAGCCCCAGTGGCCTTTGGCCAGTGGAGCTAATTAATCAAGTTGATTGGGAGGAGAAGAATTTAAAAGAAATTAAAGTGCAATTAAGCCTTGTCCTGCCACGCCCATTTTTGGGGGTCAATCAAAATTTCTTAAACAATTTAAGTAACCAATGAACATCAATGCCAAGATTCATTAAAATCACACCAATAATTTTGGAGAAGATTTTTAAAGATTTTCAAGTAAAAAGAAAGTGAAAATAAGCCCCACCCTTCCACGCCCACTTTTGGGGGTCAATCAAAATTTCTTAACGATTTAAGAAGATGATTAACCAAGGAACATTTCTACCAAGTTTGATTGAAATCTGCTAATTGGTTTAGGTGGAGAAGATGGTAAAGAAAAAGTTTATGCATGGACAGACACACATGTGCATGACAGACACAACCCCATGGCAATAGCTCACTGGCCTTTGGCCGGTGAAGCCTAAAATGACCAAAAATACTACACTTTCGTCTGAGGTAGTTCCAGTTTATGGAAAAGTCTGAGCAATGTTCTGAATGAGGTAAAATAACACCCTATCTATCAATGCAGGGGCATAAAAAGATTCAGTTAGCAAAAGCAAACACAAATAATTTTTTTTTTTTTAATAAAAATACTTATTTATTTAAATTTTGCAAAAACACACATGTGAAATAGGTTATGCCTATAGTCTTGGA
The DNA here is from genome assembly GCA_948146395.1 of Fragum whitleyi. NCBI lineage: Eukaryota > Metazoa > Mollusca > Bivalvia > Cardiida > Cardiidae > Fragum > Fragum whitleyi. The sequence goes on from OX411544.1 coordinate 18,000,049, forward strand.
TTCCCTGCATAAAAGGAAACATAAAAAAGTAATATGTTTGAAAAACTGTATTAATTGAAAAATATCTCCTGGGAGATTTTAAAAACACTGAAACTGAGCTTCTAAACTGAGTCACTAATTCTCTATTCACTTAGCAAAATTGATAATTCTGTCTTTTTTTTACTCTCTATTTAATTTTCCGGATAACATCTTTACATAAATTAATTTAAGAATTTTATTATGCATAAGGCAAATACTATTATTCACTGAGAACTTTCCTAAACAATTGTTGTAATGGCACTTATATTTTGCATAAGCATCAACATAACAACAGTCAATGGCAGCAAGTCAGATGTCTTAACTTTCTTACACCCTTTCTGCCTATCAAAACGGCATATGTAAAATATACAACCACCTTTGATGGCATATGAAAGTATGTTATCAGCCATTTCTCTCTAATTGTAAACCTTTAATGGTTTTATTAATGTGCATGTTGGCTGCATTTTCTGAAATGCAAACCAATCAGGACCACTTTAAATTTGTTGCTAGGTGGTCATATTAACATATTTGTATTTCTAAGAGTAACAAAAGATGCTTCGATAATTTAAACCTTTTCTTGACAGTCCCAGGATGTTACATCCTTGTCTTTTTAAAATACTTTCAAAAATATTGTGGAATAAGATGAATTTGCTTGTAACAAGCAATTTCTTCCTTTATTCTCAAAATTTTCTACGACATAGGATGGTTTCCTTTCAAATTTCAATTAATTTTCAGTGTTACAACCTCTGAGTTTTGAACAACTTAAGAATGGTAAAGGGTTAAAATATAGTCTCTGATTAGGTAATTAATCAAGTAATATTTTCCCATTTTTCATGCCTTAGCTTGTTTTATTGCATTTTTGATGCCAGAAGGTTAAATGAGTTAAGACACCGGCTATAAATATCATCCAATCAGTCAATGAGATTCCCATTGTTGTCATGATGGTTTGATCCTGGCCTTAAGCTCCTCTGGTGCCCGATGTTTCCACTCATTATAGGAACCCTGAAATACGAAAATATTGGATATAGAGGATAATCGTTTGTTTCAGTGTAAGATCATTTCATATTTCATTGAGTGAACAACAAAAGCTATATTTTCACGAGTGGCGGAGCCACAAGTGAAAATATAGCTTTTGTTTTTCACGAAATGAAATATTAATCGATCTTACTCGAAAAAAAAAACGATTATTCTATTTCTTTAATGCAAATATGAGACAAAATATGAAATTTCTAGGACATATTTTCATAAAGCGCGTCATTTTGCACGTGATTGCTATGCAACGTTCATTGTGACGTCACATATTTCGCCCCGCATAGATGACGTCAGAAAGGATGAAATGCACAAAAGTAGGGTATAAGTTTTTGATAATTTCACTGCTTTTGTGGTGAGTTTATCAAGTAATAATCTACCGTTATTTCTCGATAAACCACCGTAAAGCATTAAAGAAAAAAGGATATTGAATGAGGTGGTCACGAACTATGTAATTTATCAAACAAGTTGCCTTTACATCTAATAGAAAGCTCTTGGTACAATAAATCAAGGGGTCAGTACAACACTATTGTAAGTGCCTATATATTTATAAGCACTTACAATAGTGTTGCACTGACCCTTCCATATGAAGCAACAAAGCCTATTCTTTACCAAGCCCCCCTATTATCTATGAAATAGTGGTTTCATATGAATAAAACACATTCAATATGGAAAATTCTATAAGACAACAGACATTCTCAACAAATTATACTCCAGCTGCTCTTCTTATAAAGATTTATGATTATCCCAAGTGGGTAACTACAATTACGCACATTACGCAAGTTGGTAATAAAAATAAATCCTCTTTCGAAAAATGTCGTTAATAAATGATCATTACATTGAAACTATAGCTTTTTCAAGCTGTAGTTACGATGTTTTGATTATTCACCAACATCAAAATCATAGACAAGAGGACCATGATGGTCCTATATCGCTCACCTTCGTCTCTTTGTATCCTCCCTTAGCAAAGTTAAATGCTTTGAAGATCATAAAATGACCATTAGATTATTCAAAGAAAGACATTTTTCTATTCCTATGATCCCTGCATAAGTTTCTAGCCTTTTCTAAACCAGTTTCATGTGACCTGGCCAACATTCTGTCCAAGATTCATGACTATTGAACCAAAGAGGCCTCTAGTGACAAGAGTGTTAACATAAATTGTCAGGCCCCTTTTCCCATGATATGGCATGTATCCTTCCAATTTTCAAAAGGGTTCATCCTTGAGACCTGGCCAACATTCTGATCAAGTTCCTTGGAGATTGGGCCATATTTGTGGCTTCTAGAGTATGACCAAGAAAATTGGCGTTAAGGTCTCTTTTACCGTGATATGGCATGGATCCTTCCCATATTCAAGAGGGTTCAATCTTGTGACCTGGCCAAAATTCTGACCAAGTTTCATGAAGATTGGGCCATATTTGTGGCCTCCAGGGTGTAAACATGAATATTGGCATGAAGGCCCCTTTTCCTGTGATATGGCATGGATCCTTCCAATTTTCAAAAGGGTTCCTCCTGGTGACCTCACAAACATTCTGATCAAGTTTCATGAAGATTGGGCCATATTTGTGGCCTCTAGAGTTTTAACAAGAAATTTCGCATGAGGGCCCCTTTTACCGTGACATGGCATGGATCCTTCCCACTTTCAATGGGTTCATCCTTGTGACCTGACAAAATTTCTGACCAAGTTTTATGAAAATTGGGTCATGTATATGGCCTCTAGAGTGTAAACAAGAAAAATTGTCATTGAGACCCCTTTTCCTGTGATATGGCATGGATCTTTCCTATTTTCATTAGGGTTCCTCCTGGTGACCTGGCCAACAATTTGACCAAATTTCATGAAGATTGGGTCATATTTGTGGCCTCTAGAGTGTAAACAAGAAATTTGGCATGAGGGCCCCTTTTCCCTTGATATGGCATGGATCCTGCCCTTTTTCAATGGGGTTCATCCTTGTGACCTTGCCAACAATCTGACCAAGTTTCATAAGGATTGTGTAATATTTGTGGCCTCTAGAGTGTAAACACTAAGATTGTTGACGCCGGACGACAGAAGACGCATGACACATGACAGACAATCAATGATCACAAAACTTATAAGACAACAGACATACTTAACAAATTGTACTCCAGCTGCTCATCCTTTAAAGATTTATGATTATCCCACGTGCGTTACTACAATTATGCACATTACGCAAGTGGGTAATAGAAATAAATCCTCTTACAAAAGATGTCTTATATAGATTTATGATTATCCCAAGTGCGTAACTACAATTACGCACATTACGCAAGTGGGTAATAGAAATAAATCCTCTTTTGAAAAAATGTCGTTAATAAATGATCATTACATCGAAACTACAGCTTTTTCAAGCTGTAGTTACGATGTTTTGATTATTCAACAAAGTCAAAATCATAGAAAAGGGGAGGGGACGGAGGACATTCATCTTTTTCACAGTCCACATATCGCCTTTATCCTATTTATTCTACATTGGTCGCCATTTGAGTGCATATAAATTTTAAGAGCATAGATACCCCTATTTATTATAAGTATAGCTGCGGCTATAGCGCAGTTGGTAGCGCGCCAGACTTCTAATCAAGGGGTCTGTATTCGCACGGGTTCGATCCCCGGCCGCGGCACTTATCCTTTCCGACATTTGTGTTCCACCAATGGGTAGATAATCGTAAACGTATGTGGAATAGCAACTGGAGGCTAGGAAAGGGATGTGGTGGTAGTACTGGTGTGAGAAATACCAGGAATCCATCGTTAGGTGCTCCAGTCGTCGCGATTAAAACTGAAAGATTGTTGAAAGCAACGTTAAACCCCAATTCAAATCAAATCAAATCTTATAACTATACAAATATCTGTGTGATAACATCCTGTATGATATTTTTTATGATATCACATAGTTATATTTAGAACAATGATATAATGTGGGTTTTTTTTGAAACTTGCATTACTGGTAGAAACATTGACAAAAACAAGACAAATAAAGGTTATAAGATAAATATAATACATACTAAGTGTATTGTATGAAAAAAATATCTGACTTGGTTGTGAGAATTGATAACTGTCTCGGCAGAGCCTCGACAATGATCAATTCTCCCAACCTCGTTAGATATTTTATTTCATACAAAACACTAAGTATGTATTATATATGTATCTGACCATTGATAGGAGACAAATTTCGCTAAAGATGAGTGTTGCCCCTGGGGGAACATAGAACCCCAGATAGTCCTATCTGCTACAAACTGTGCTGTGGCAGTATCCAAAAATTGAAAAGGGATCTTCGAATAAATCAAAATCATCATCAATCCTTTTTTACCAGCCCCCAAGATATACAGTCTGGCAATCATTAACAAGGTAGCGAATTGTAACAAAATATACCCCTTACACTACCGGATGTCCAAATATGAAAAACAACCAATGGAAATAGCAAAAAGATTAAGCTAGTCGTGGTTCTTGTGCGCTGGAATCTGTTACCACTAGAGGAACATAACTGTCTTCTTTCAAGTCAATCAAACATAAGATGACATAGTTTCGCTCTACACAGAGAAGTCGACACTGCCGCCTGCCTGGACACTAGGTGCCAGATGCCATGAGTTATCACATAATACATGATTTTCATACTTTTTTTACACAGGCTTATAAAAACTCTAACTTACATAGTACACAGGTAGATCCTTTCCCAGTATATGAGCAGCGGCAGCCACACCACAGGCAGTCATTCCCAGTAAACAGGAGGATACTAGAGGTTCATTTAGATTTACAACAGCCTCATCAAATACTGTAATAAAGATATAACCACTACAGTTAAGAACCTCAAGAAATTGACAAGATGAATGATTTTGTAATGATTTCAGAATGCGATTGAATGAGTGTGTGGAGCCAGTTTCGAGTGAAATTCAAGGGAGGACAAACAGGATGAATAAAACAAGAGCTGTCGGAGGACAGCGAAGCTCAACTATTCCTAGTGCTGGATAGTAACAGCAAATCAATATCGACATTGGAAATTCAATAAAATGAAAGACAAGAGAAAAGAAATCTTTGTCTAGAGGCTGATATTATGGTCACAGAAGCATGTGCAGAGTTTCAAAGCAATAGCTTTAGTATGAACAGAGATACAACTAACATAAAACAGTTGCACATAAAAACATACCCAAAGTTTTTAAGGCCGAAAAGGGTAAAATTCCACTAAATTAAATATCAGAGTAATGAATCTTTTTCTGTGGGCTAATATTATGGTCAAAGAAGCATGTGTAAAGCTTCCAAGCAACAGCTAAGGTAGAAATAGAGATATTACAGAAATACAACATTTGCACGTAAAAACTTAACCAAGAATTTCTAAGTCCGAAAAGGGTTAAAAATCCACTAAATTCTATACCAGAGAATTGAATCTTTATCAAGAGGCTGTTGTTATGATCATTGAAGCATGTGCAAAGTTTGAAAGCAATAGCTTTAATAGAATTAGAGATATAACTGATGTACAACATTTGCACATAAAAACTTAACCAAGAATTTCTGAGTCTGAAAAAGGTTAAAATTCCACTAAATTCAATATCAGAGTAATAAATCTTTGTCAAGAGGCTGATATTATGGTCACAGAAGCATGTGTAGCGTTTCTGAGCAAAAGCCTAGGTAGAAATAGAGCTATAACTGATATACATCATTTGCATGTAAAAACTTAACCAAGATTTCTAAGTCCGAAAAGGATTTAAATTCCACTAAATTCAAAATGAGAGTATTGAATCTTTGTCAAAAGGCTGATATTATGGTCACAGAAGCATGTGCAAAGTTTCAAAGCAATAGCTTAAGTTGGAATAGAGATATTAAAGCAATACAACATTTGCACGTAAAAACTTAACCAAGATTTTCTAAGTCCGAAAAGGGTTAAAATTCCACTAAATTCAATATCAGAGTATTGAATCTTTGTCAAGTGGCTGATATTATGGTCACAGAAGCATGTGCAGAGTTTCAAAGCAATAGCTTTAGTAGAAATAGAGATATTACGGATAAACAACATTTGCACGTAAAAACTTAACCAAGATTTTCAAGTCTGAAAAGGGTTAAAATTCCACTTAATTCAATATCAGAGTAATGAATCTTTGTCTAGATGCTGATATTATGGTCACAGAAGCATGTGCAAATTTTCAAAGCAATAGCTTTAATAGAAACAGAGATTTTAAACACTTGCACGTAAAAACTTAACCAAAGCATTACGCTGACACGGATGCTGACGCACGGGTGACTGGAATAGCCCCCCTATTCTTCAAATAGTCGAGCTAATTAGCGATATTTATTACTTCCCTTTCATAAAATATACATACTTCTCTGTTTGTGTGTTTTCATGAACCAATCAGACACTTTAAAATCAACACCAGTCAATAAAATCGTAGAATAACTTGATAGATTTGAATAAAATATTGATCATTTTGAACAATCTCAAATATATCGGCATGATTTTGGAGTGTTTTTGATCAATTTGAGTGAGTGTTTGGAATGAATGAATGGAGTGTGAAGTGAATGATTTGGATTGGAATGAGTGTCAATTTCACAATTTTTCTAACTGTAATTATTCATTATTGATAATTACTTAATAAATTCATTTACCTATGCAAATAGTTTATTTACTTATCCATTAACAAATAAAATTCCTGGTAGCATTTATTTTCTTTCAATGAAAATCTATCTAACTAAAGCCACTTGCACGCCTGATTAGCTCAACAGACCTTTATCTCCTGTTAATGACCTTAGAGAATCCTTCTCATAGAAGAGAACCATGATGGTCCTAGATTGTCTCTTTCACTTCAATTAAATAGGCAGATGTCAACAAGGAGATAATTTCTACATATGATCAAAACCATGGAATCTTTTCAGTAAAGAGCAAAAAGTATATGCCTGGGCACAGCCCTTATATGAAAATAGGGGCATGTAATGAATAAACTTGATGAAATTCAATTAGACGAAAATATTAAGAAAATTCCCTGCCTTCTGGTTTCAGAGAACAAGATTTTTAGATTTCCTCCTTGATGTCTAGGTAAAATAGGGGTGGGGGCCGTTCAGAGCCCAAATATGAACCCAGGGGCATGATATGATCAAAAATGGTATAAGTCCACATAAATTTACTCCATACCAAAATATAAAGGCTGCCTGCCTTATCGTTACAGAGAAGAAGATTTTTTAACTTTGTTTCTATGTAAAAAATGATGTGCCTGGGTGGAGCCAAAATGTGACCACAGGGTCTTGATATGAACAAATTTGGTAGAGGTCCACCAGATGATGCTACATACAAAACAAGAAAGCTGTCTGACTTCTGGTTTCAGAGAAGAAGATTTTTGAGGATTTTCCTATTTTCACCCTTTGTGCTAAGGTGAACTGAAAAGGGATGCATCTGGATGGTGCCCAACTATGACCTCAGGGTCTTGAAATGAACAAAATTATTAGAGGTCCACTAGATGCTGCTACATACCAAATATGAAAGCTATCTGCCTCCTGGTTTCAGAGAAGAAGATTTTTGAAGATTTTTCACTCTTTGATTCTATTTAAACAAGAGGACCAAGATGGTCCTAGATCGCTCACCTGAGTCTCTTTGACCCCTGGAACATCACATTAATTAGATAGGCAGATGTCAAAAAGAAGATAATTGCCTTAGATAATACCATGGAACGTTTTCAGCGAAGAGCAAGACAGATATGCCTTTTTGCTATTTGATTCTATGTCAAAAGGGATGCACCCTGGTGGATCCCAAATGTGATCCCAGGGTCTTGATATGAACAAACTTGGTAGAGGTCTACTAGATGAT